>KI915055.1:1924440-2135894 GCA_000473445.2 Anopheles farauti | reverse complement strand
TCCAGCCTATCTAACGCACAAACACCTGAAGGAGACCAGATAACGCTGGCATACTCCAAAATTGGGCGCACCCAACAGCAATACAATGCTTTGAGGCATAATGGGTCATGAACCTCTGATGCCATGCGAATTATAAGGCCCAACGTATTGCTAGCTCTCTCGATTACAGAATTGAGATGTGCCTCAAAAGACAATTTGTCATCGAGCCACACTCCAAGGTCCTTGACTGCAGTGACCCGCGGAAGGGATTTGCCAAGTAGATTATAGTTGTATATCTGCTTGTTCGTAGAACGACCAAACGAGGTAATACAACATTTGGAGACTCAAAGAATGAGTCCGTTGGTGGTGCACCATGCTGCAAAAGTATCTGCGTAGCTTTGGAGAGTGAGGGAGTCTGAGGATGAGGATACGGGAAGATAGAACTTTACACCGTCGGCATATAACAGACAGCCACCAGGGGGTAGTGATCCAATACAGTCCGAGATGAAAAGAGAAAAAATTAAGGGACTCAAAACGCTACCTTGAGGTACCCCAGACTTACCGATGAACGAATCAGATAGAACCCCCTCAACCCTTGCTCTGTATATTCGGTCCTTGAGAAAGGAACAGAACCAGAGAAGAAGAGGCCCACCGAAACCCGTTCGCTCGAGCTTTGCCATGAGCAGATTATGCGGCAGACAGTCGAACGCGGCCTTAAAGTCTGTGTAAATGACGTCGACTTATAAATAACTACATATCTTATTTTTGCGAAAATTATCGCCAAGGAATTGCATTCAATTTAACCAAATCCGTTCCATTCATCCCTTAATTAATATTCGTTCACTCCATCAATCCAATTTATCGAAAAAAAAATCGGCCTGACTAACTGGGTTTTCAGTCGTTATCGTGGTCTAGAAACAATTTCACGCCGCCCACTAATCAAGCAATATCTCAAATTCTTGAACAATCAGTGCATGCACCAAAAAATAATCGCAAAAATTTCGAGCTTCGCAAAGGTCGGTTAGATAAGGAACAAATTCATCCGACGAACTGTTACCGCAGCTGTTGTGCACCGCAGATATCACCCCATACTGCGCCAGCTACCGACCCCAGTTGCAGAGTCCGCGGTATTGATAAGAAGCTACTATTGCCTCAGAACAAGGCTAATCGGAGTCGTTTGTGAATGAAACGTTAAATCATCATATAAATCCATCCAGAACATACGACCGTCCTTTTTCGTTTCACGATGGTAATCAATTTGCTGCTAAGTGCAGCGGCTGCTTAATTAAATCTTAACAACGATTAAATCGATCCGGCCAGTTCGCACATTTAGCACCTAGTTGTGCAGAAAAACTAACAAACGATTACACGCTATTCAAAGCGAGCCGTTTGCGGATTTGCTGAGACAAGGCGCCGCATTCGTTACGCTGCATGGCTGGGAGGGAGGCTGGAAACCTTAGCCTGATAAACGATCTGTCGTCGGCAATGAGATATATGCTGATTATCATACAGATTACATAAATATTTTCGTACGCGTTCCACACGACAGAACGATTTATAGCACTTTCCAGCTGGCGCAGAGAAGCGCTTCTATGCTACCCACGTGTTTGATTCGCGATCGCGATCGCGATCTCAAATCGCACCGAAACGGGGAGTGGCTACCAGTTGCAGCAGCCGCAGCATCAGCTCCACAAAGCTGAAACACAATTGAGGCGGAGAATCGATCGCCAAACGACACGATCGGTTCGCGATCGAGCGTACGAGCGCGCGCACTTGATTTGCCGCGACGGACCCACGCCAAAACCCCCCACGGACAGCCATTAATTAGAATTACAATTAGAATTAGAGCTGCACCGCGTCGATGTGGCCAAAGTGGCTGGTAGTAGCAGGTAGATTATGCTATAAATAACGCCAGCTGTCCCGCTGGACGCGTGACGCCAACACTGTCCTGAATGTCGCGCGATCGCCAACATCCAAAGGCCCCCAGCGACCCCGTGGCGAATGGCGCCCTGGGAGCGAACGCCACCGCTTGCCCGAATGCGATATCGCGGGAAACAAACGGACTGCACTGATTATCGAAGACCATGACCTTCTACCCTTCGCTGCCAGCAAGCGGACCGGACGTTCCGCCAGCACTGTCAGCATCTGATATCAGCCAGCCAGCCAACCAGCCAGCCAGCCGGCCAGATGGTTGCAAAAGCGTCGGATTCGATCGTGGACGAACACCGTGAGAGTGTTTTGCGGCTCGTGGTGCATATCCGGCACACGGCAAACCTCCACCACGGGGTTACACACCGAGCATAGCACGAGAAATGTCGTGATGAGCGTGATTACGAACGAACGAACGAACGAGCGAGCGACTCCTCCACTCCAACTACATAAATATGTCACTTCCATGTGTTGTGCTGCGTTTTTTCCTTCGCGTTTGTTTGTTGCTGTTTCTGTTTTTCTTTTTTTTTTGCTGTTTTGCTGCTCTCGTTGTTCTCGCTCGTACTCGGAAAAAGACAAGGAACGGCACGCGACACCGTAATCATGGGGATAGAATATCCGCGCGAACGTTTAAGGAAATAGAATGTGAATGACGACAACAATCGCGCAGACCCGGACTGGTGTGTGTGTGTGTTTTTTTTTTGTTTACTTTTTTATGGCTTTTTTCCACCGCTGGAAGGACTTTCCGTCAAGTGCAATCAAGGTAGCCGGGGCACGTGTGATCTTTTAGTGTGGCTCCTTTTTTATCGCTGCCGTTGCGAGCTTTCATGCAGCGCTCGCAAATATAAACACTGTCACTCATTCGAGCGCGCTTGACCAATGTACTGCCTGCACGGAAGGTTATCATTTTATCAATATGATTTTTTATAAAACCAAGCAATGGCATCGACTCGTGATTGATTTTGAAGTGGTGTAAATATAGAGTTTGTACATACGAGCTCATTAAAAATTATTAAACTGTTGCCAGGTTTTGAATGAAATAGCTCATCTGGAAGTGTTAGAAAAGAGGTGAAATCATTTTTCTGTCTGTAATTTTTACGTTTGCAAAAGTATCACTGTATAATTGATCATTTTATATTTTTAGTTTTTTTTATTCTTATTGTTTCTGCAGCGTTATTATTGGTCATATGATCTAACAACTAATGTGTAAATATTTTTATATGACACTTGCTGATAAAGTTGCTATTCATGAAATGCTTTACAGTGTTACTAAACCAACCAATAATTACTAAACTATTTAATATTCACATACGCTGCTCTAAATGAATCTACAAATAAATAGTATGTTGTGTATTTTTCTGCGTAACAGTTTATTTTCATAAAATCTCGCAATTATTGCCAGAAACTGGTGCAATTTCCGTTTTGTTGATTTAAAAATTGTCACCTTCGCTACACTACATTTACTATAGATTATAGAACCATCGGATGATGCCATTTGTTACAGCGTACGATAAAGATAACTCTCGAATGGAAACGCTAATTGATAAGGCGTGACAAAAAGTATGTTTTCCTCCCCAGGCGTTAGGTAAGGCAGATAGACCAACATACGAATAAAAGATAGAACGCGCGTCCGACGTGTAAATAACACATACTTACTGTATGATTATGTGTGTTGATTGGTGGCTAGATAAAAGCAACCGCCAAAGCCGAACTGGACAATCTTCAACTTTCCTAAACAATGATGGACAGGGCGCACATTAGACCTCATCAGATCGGAGCATGGGCGCTGCCTGTATTGTGTTTGACTTTGTTTCTTTCATCGATCGTAAGTGTCCGTGCGATACCCGCCTGGACCGCCAAAACAATCGGATGTATTAACCGATAAAGTCCCAAGCCCCGTTGCCCGGGCCCACCTCGGACCGAGCAGGAAGTGGGCGCTTGACCGAGGGCAGGTCACAATCGAGATGATAAACGTTGGACCATGCCTTTCCTTATCGGATCATGAATGTCACGAAAAGTTAAGCACGCTGCAGTAAAAAGAGAAGAAAAATACATACACTCCGACCGCACGATGCGAGCGGTAAATGAAATAGCTAAATTAAATGTAATTAGATAGCGTACTCACTTCTCGTAACCGTGCACGGCTTGCTGAGTCGATTGTTCAGCAGTGTTGCATAGTGCACACGTGTGGTGGGTCTGTTTGGACAGAATATGTAAATCTAGGGAGCGGCACTTAATAGCCATGCAACCGGTATGCACACTGAGCGCAGTATGAGAAAATTTGTTATGAATTTGAATGAAAACTTAAATTTGGAGATTTTACGCACTCAAACAACTTGTTTAATATTATTTTCTTTAAACAAATTGTTTTATACATAATAGATTATCAAGATAATCAAAAATTATCGACAGCATCAGTTCACTGCCTAATATTATTGCATTTGTAAACAGAACGTGAATAATACGTTTTCATCACTCCATGCTGCTTGTACAAAAAAATCTAAATTGAGGAAAAAGAAATTTACAGGCACGATATTCGTTCGTTTAAACGAAAGCAAACGGCTAAAAAATGGCAAAATACAGATAAAAATAAATTATCCGGCTCATCCGAATCTAAAAGCAATTAGCAGAATCGCATTCGATAAGATAATACACGTTATTGAAACTTGAATTGAAACCTTGATAGGCGTGTATTTTTAGAATCAAAGTCTAGAAAACTAAATATGTCCGCTAGATATTTTGTTTCCGTTTTTAAAGAAAGCATGCCTTTGAGTGTGAGTTTTTTTAAAAGGTCTTAAACTGGAGCATATTTTTGAATAGTAAGAAATGAATTAACTTAAACGAGAATGAAATCTCCATTCGTGGAGATTAAATCACTTCCAAAATTGGCATTTATGCAAAGAGGAATATTTTTTTCTTCTTTTCTATTCGGCGTGCTTTACTCTGATTAGATCGTACAAAACTACTCGGACGTTTAGCAACTCGTCTTAGAATGCGGTTTACCATGAAATTACGGGGTTCCACTTAATATTGTTGTTTTAACAATCAGTTCCAATATTGTTATTGGTACACTGAAGTAATATAAAATCATCTTTCAATAAATAGGTAACTTCATGAAATAAAATATTTTTTTTACTGCATAACAGGTGGCCGGGTCGTATAGCTGATTACATATATACGCATAGCGTATAGCAGGATTATAATATATTTAGTGACGTGCAAAAATCGGAATCCAACAATTAAAAGATTCCAAATGAAGCATTGTCAAGCCTAATAGAGTAATTTTTGATAAAAAAAATCCCTCAAATGAATCAGATGTTTTTTATTGTGAAAATCGCTACTAAATAAAACACTTATCGGACACAATACCCTCAAACTCTGCAAAGAAACACAATAGACACAAGCTACAAAAAACAACCGGCGCATGCATCACGTTACAACGAACCGCGCTTTTGATTCAATTAATACGCGCATTCGCTATTCCATCAACACCTGCGCTGCCCGATAAACATTTCCACCATCGTCCACCGACTTTTGAACCGGAAAAACTCTTATCGCCACTGTCCACCCTTGCGGCAGCGCGTGTGCACAACGCACCAGCTAACTGGAAGCAGCACTTGGTGGCATTAAAAAATTACTTTAATTGCCCATAAATAATCACTCGATCACGATCAATCGATCGCTTACCGATCGCGCCCGTTGCCCGGGCGGGAGAGGGCTGTCGTGGTGTGGGTGTGTGTGTGTGTGTGTGTGTGCATGTGACACGCGCTAAAAAAAAAAGCTACAATCTGAGTGGTGTTTCAATTTTTTTCTCCCCCTTCTTACGCCGCCCACAAATGGGTGCTTTAAATTCCTGTCCACACCATGACCCGCGAGGCATGGCTCGCGCGCTCTCTCATGCGCTTCGATGGTGTGTAGAGGCTGTGCCACAAGGTGTTCAATGTTTCCACGCGAAAGGCTTTTCAGTGTCGTATTTCAATCTCATGCTATCCGGCGCGTGCCACCGCGACAGGTTGCGTTCGTCAGCCGGTATGTTGGATGAATGTTTTTTTTCTTCTTCTTATTGTGTTTTGTTTTATTTTCTGATTAGCAGCGCAACGCTCGATCACCTCGTTCGGCCGGGTGGCGCGTGCCACATGAACCATCCATCGGGCCGAAGCGATTCGGATCGAGCCGAAGGTGCTGAAACCAACAAAAAAAACTAAACTGCAACCCCCCCCCCCCCCCTCCCCCCCCACGGGTAGAATTATTATTTGTTTCTTCAACTCCACCATCAGGCGGAGAGTGCGGCGCGTGCCAACTTGTCACACATTGTAAATTTTGCCCTCCCCGTAAATGTACTTCCTGTTTCGGCTTGGAAAGAGAACACAAAAATCACAAACCCATGCAGAATAGTCGCACCCTGGCGCGGGTCTCTGAACCGAAATCCCAAACGTCCGCCGAAGATGGCGAACAAAATTCGCCATTCTCCAATTCTATCGCCCCGAGCCAGATTTGCTTCTGTACAACCGTCTTGCAACGGGCGCGTTGCTTCCGCGCCGCCTTTCTCAACCTTTTGGTGAGACCACCTAATTATGGCGGCACGTGTAATGGCGACGGTGATCGTGTCTCGCTGATAAAGCCTGCAGAAGGGTTCCTTGAAGCGCGTGTTCGGCGCGTGCCGCTAAGAAGGTTGACTTGCGAAGGTGGTGATGGTGGTGGTGGATTGTTTGGGTTGGATTCAGTTTTGTTCTTACGTTTCGCGATCGGTACGAAACGGGCCATTCTCTTCGTGTACAAGCAGCTCGCGACGGGCCGCGAATGCAACGCGCTACATTAGCGAACAAAATTATGACCGGTGCAGCTTTTGGCGTGAATCGATCGGTATCGTAATTAGCTGTTCACGAACTATTGGAGTATGAAATCGATGGTTCAAGATAATCGAGGCGTGAGGTGGCAAAAGTAAACACGATTGAGAGAGTATGATTTGGAAGTAAAAAAGGCAATACTTTATTAAATTTATACATGTCATTACTTATAAAAAATTAAATCAAACAAACATTAAACTAAAATGAATGGGCATGAAGTCTTTCCATAGTCCCCAGCCTCCTTCGTTCGAGGAAGGATAGATTGCTTTTTGTTTGAAGAAAACCAACCCCCTGCGATCTTGTGAAAGGACATATGGGAGAGCGTGCCGTGCGTGATTTCCTGGTTGAAGTACCTTTGAATGTTAATATCACCAAGCGGCTAACCCAAGCGCGACACACCACCAAGCGCGATTGTGTGTGTGAATCTAGCTCGTTCCGTCGCTCGATCGTTTTTGATGCATCTTTCCTACGGAAAACATGAAACGGAAAAAATCTAATCAAACGCTTATTTTAACCCCGGACGAATCATTCGATCGGTGTGTGTGTGTTTTTTTTTTCGTCGGAATAATATTTATCACGGGAGACACGGTGATCGTTGGTGTTTACTCCGCTCACGCTCGCTGCACCGAAGCGACTTTAGACGAAAAAAAAATACTTATTCAATCTAACGTAGGCAGGCGGATATTTAATATCCGTTCGACAAAACACCGGATCGCCGGGGTGGAAGAGTAACGTTTGGGAGAGGGGATGGGGGGGTTGATACCAACCTGCAGTTAAGTCGTGACATTAACCCCCTCCCCTCCCCCCCATACACTCCCACCGCTCCCATCGCCTAGAACAATCCCTTTCGTATCAATCTGATAACTAGCGACACAATAGGCACACAAGCGTACGCGCTGAAAAAGGGCCGAGAATCAATTCTTTCAGCCATTTACGTAACCTGATCCGCGGACACGGAAACACAAAGTCGCCGCCTCGGTAACTCTTTTCGGAAGTGAGTGCATTTTAAACGAGGGTTTACGTTTTTCGGTGACCATCGTAATATTGGCAGCGTGCGTCGATTAAGCGATGTTTTATTAATTGCACGTAGTATATTTAAATGGTTAATCAATTTAATTTAATCTAATTTTTTTTTGTTTAATTTTTTTGTCGAATGTCGTACTTCGAAATCATAAAATACGTGACAATGCATGAAAGCACAGGGATTTGTAAATAACGTTGATTTCAAACGCAAATAAAAATCGTAGTAGCCATGGAGCATATTTAAACGCCATATATTAACAAACATTGTCAACCGTTTATTCCCATTCATGAACATGAATTATATTGTAAATGAATGGTTAGAACTACACTAGACAAGTGAAACGACCGCAGGACTAGATTATAACCCGAAATCTTGCAGCGTTTAAAATCGTGCGCCTTTCTTCGGAACCGTTTGAATGCATTGCATATTTCTTACTTTTAGCTTTAACCTTGAAGAAAGTAATACATGTACATTTACGTATAGTTATTTTAAAACCTGAAGGAGCTACGTTTTCAGAATGTGCACCGAAGAAATCGCAAATCACCGTCTATTATCTATGTAACAAACTGTTCCGAGTACGAGTAATCAAAGCACGTTGAAACCATATCTTATTTACGTGTAAAAAACAAAAACACCGAATCGTCACAAAAAAATGACCGACAGGTTTAAGCTTTAAGCGCAATTGTTCGATGTTATCATGAACCCGCATGAACAACTTTTATCTCGCTACGTCCGTCCGTCGATCGAATAATTACTACAAATTCTAAAAGCGTTGTAATTTCCTGTTTCCTATGGGCAGATGACAAGCAAGTTGAGTTTGAGCCATATTTTCAAAAAAAAAAAACAATACATGTTTTAAAAAGTAGTCTCCAATGCATGTTAATTTCCGACATTCAAGCGTAAGAGCTTTTTTTCTGGGATATGTTTAGTACTAATAATATTGTTGTATAACGAGTTTATTAGCTCGCTTTGAAACATGTTTTGGTGTTTAAAAAAACAATAGCAAAAAACATTTCTATAATGTAATAGAATTAAAAAATATTCCACAATTCCCGCCTGATAATGTGTTGCAATGCTTCACCCACAAATGGGCACCTCCACGATCAACGGTCCGGATTGCAACCATCAGCCGGCAACAAAACCACCAGCAGGTGGTGTGCTACTTGGCCCACCACTACTCTCTTATCAGTGCGCACATTGTGCCGGCGTAAAGCGTACCCGTCGATCATGGCTGTATGCTAATAAGTGCTCCCATATCCACCACACTGCCGGGAGTGTTCCGGATTTTCATATCGTCGCCACCGAACGCATAAATTAAAAACGCTGATCGGGAGCAAATCGGGCGCACACCAGCTGTCGCGGGTCGCGTGGCTCACGACCCGAATGCACACGAACGAATGCGAATCGGGCCCCACGGAAGGACACCGTCGGGTCGGATTCGAGCGGCGATCCGTCTGTCCGTAAGGCGATCCCAAGGTGAGTTAATTTATGCGCCCGAAACCGGTGATAAATTAATCTCTCGGTTGACTCCGTCCCATACCACGCGCAACACCAGGACCTGCAGCGCAATTGCGGCGAGCCGTCAGCAGCGAGCTTTGGCGAAATTAATTAAGCTGATTGTATTTTAAGCTTACACATTTCTCGCCTTCACCCCATCCCGACGCGGCTTTGTCGCACATACGATAAAAGCCAGCGTTAAGAGGGTATTCGTACTGGGACTGATTGGGTACCTTTCCGATCCCCTTCGGTCAAGTGCGTGCGGCACTCGATTGCACCGGGGTCCCCAAGTACATCGCTGCAGATACATTTTCCTATGATCCAAAAATAGTTTCCCGACGGCCTGCTTTGTCTGCGACATTGTATGTTTATTTAGCCTCGCTAGGCTGTCCAACGATTGTGCGTCGATTCTCTCTATCAGCTGGCGTGGCATGAGCGGCGATCGGCCTGTTCGGTACGGGTGCACAAAATGTAAATGGTAACTTGTTTCAATAAAGAAGAATTAATCGTTATCCAGCAGCAGGAGAGATATGATTTTAGATCCCGCAACAGGTGTTAATGTTAATGCATACAAAGATAAGTTAAAATTTACACCGTACCTGCTTATCGTTTGTTAAGTAAGTTAAATGCATTTTGATTTCTACCTCCGAAATTGTCATTCTGTTACAGTAAAGAAACGACAAAGCAAAACGGGGAAGAACATACTTGCAGAAACAATTTGAATTTGCAAGTTAATTAACACGAAAAACAAACCACACAATCCCTAAAATCCGTGTATTACATTATTTAGTAAGCAACCATACCACAAACTCTCTCTCTCTCTCTCTCTCTTGGTTAGTAACACAATGATTTAGAAAGAATGTCCCATAGCAACGTTGAACTGTAATTGAGTTTTTTTGAGCTGCATTAGGAACCATTGCAACTAGAAAAATATTAAATCCACTATGATTTAATGCTGGCATAAATGAATGTTTCCCAGAAATGTGAACGCGTAAATTTAAATAATATATTTTAATTCGCCAGCCATTCAATATGGTTGTTGAAAAAAGTGTTTCTCAACTTTGTTTTGCTGTACATAGCCAAGAAGAAGTATAATCATTTTTAAAGAATGAATTTTTAAATTTTTAAATTTACCTATATTTTAATTTCACTTTAGAGATGGAGCAACTAGGGGGTTTCCAACCGGTCTTGTCGTATTTTGAGCCCTAGCATTAATATCCCTCACTCTGTAACACGTATGCATTCTATCCAGGGAAAATCTGTTTGAAAGTTTGTATAGCTTGCAGTTGGCTGGAAATATGGTAAAAAAAAACAAATAAAGTAGAAACATTCATTTCCAGTTTGTGGAAAAAAAGAAAAAAAAAACTAGGCTATATAAAGCCCGACAGCCAGACATGGTGAACCTGAGCGCATGTGAATGCAAATAGAACACTGTTGAGACAGGTGGAAACGACTTTAATTGACATCCCGCCTTGCGAGATGTACCACCGTCAGCCACCGACTGATAACATCGCATCGTGCAGTTTGCAACTGCACCGCCCTAGAAGTGGATCCAATTTTTGTTCCCCCGACAAGCCGCAATTGTTAAGCCAAACCGAAGGCACTTGAACGACCGGTGGCACATTCTATCTCCGGGCTGCAACATTCTGTAGCGCTTCGTCCTTTTTTTACCGATCCTAGTGGTTTGGATAGTTCGTTCGGCGCACGGTACGGTCGCTGTACAGTGGAACTATAAATAGCCAGGTAACGGGTAGCGGCTGGAAGGTGAGCGATTTTCGCGCAGGAACCGTATTTGAAAAACGTATTTTTAGATTAGTAGCGGACGACACGCAAAACAACCCCTATCGCAACTAAAAACCCGCTCACGCTGGGAGGGGGGGGGGGCCAATTTCCCGCAGATGGCCTCAGATTGACGAGACGGGACGGGACGGGGTTCGGGGTTCTGTCTCTGTCCGTCCGTCTGTCGGTCTGTGTCAGCGGTTCCCTAACCATCAATCAGCCGGTCTGACTGATGCAGATTGCGATGTGGCACGCCGTGCCGCGGCTCAGTACGCTAGGATGCTACGGCAGTGCGAGAAGCCGCAACCGGCCGAGCGTTGTTAGTGAAATGAAATTGTTTATTGTTTTCGTTTCTCCAAGCGCTTCTAAACGATTCGCCGGCGTGGTCGCGTTGTTCGGTGATAACTAACACCTGTGACGATGATTTTAGTTAATGAAACACTGATGCCGCCCACAGGCGAACCACGCGTCGTATCGGATTTCTAGTCGGCCTGAGGTAAGAAAGTGAAAGCCAAAGCGAGCTCAAGAAGTGCATACAAGTGTTGGGGATTGCTCTTGCCGTTTCGCTCTCCACATCACCGCGGCACGTCCGATGCCCTGGACATGGTGGCCCAGGATAGCGTTGGTGAAACTGTTCAAGGCTTTATTGTGGTTTTAAAAATAGCTCACCGTGTGTCATGCAACAGGATTTGGAGCGTACTTTTATTTTTTTTTTTAGCTGTCTCTTTTGTATTGCAATAAATAAAGCCACCACCGGTCAATGTCGCGTATTTACTGTGCGCGAATGAAATATGAAACACGAACGGAAGTACCTTGACGACATTCGCGGTGCGTTTATCGCTCAATCTGCCCGCACGATGCAGGCCAGTTGGCAAGCGGATGAAAGATTTTCAACGCATTTTAGGGCACGATGCACTTATCGTCTGCTTATCGTTCTAGCGAGCGGGTGGGTTTAATTGTATCAGCCATCATGTGTAGTTTCAGCATCGAACCAAAAATAATCGAAACACGCGATTCGTCATTAATCAAACGTGTTATGCTCGACATGATTTCGAACGCCATTCGGCTTTGATTTTGGTTTTTGGTTTGTGTGTTTTCCTTGTATCTAACATTGCGCGTTAGCATAAGATGGCGCGCAGATCGCAGTTGGTGTTGGTAGCGAAATACGATATCCATGGAAACGAACATGCTATTCCCCTTACATTCCTATTTTTGATTTCGACCACTGTATCCCAAACGAAACGATAGCACAGGTTTGGTTTGGATTCGAACATTTTCGGCCTGAGAGTTTACACAAGGAGCAACCAGGAAGTATCGTTGTTCCACATGTGTGTGTGATTGTCTTTTTTTCCACCGATCAGATCGCTAATGACAATGCGCAAACCAAAACGCCAACGGATACGGGAAGGCAACGCTGTAAACAGTCGGTAAGAACAACGAAAAAGAAAGGTGCTTTTAGAGCAACGATATTTGGTTGTTGACAGAAATAAACATTCGTTTCTTAATGCATAACATACGTAACATACGTTCTTGCTCGCTAAAGGGGTTTCGGGTTAGGTTTAGGAAGTTTTTTTGTCATGCGTCGAATCATGCGTCAAGATGCATTCGCTTGGTTTGTACTTTTTTGTATTAATTTCTACTAGTTTGCTCTCTATACACATGAAATACTCGCTATTAGTATCAGCTTGGCTACTTTTGAGCACTTATTTTAAAACTAAAAATTTCAAATAACATACGAAAAATTTTCGTAAAAGAAAATGAATTTTCCAAGTGCTATTGTTCTATCGTTATTCATAAATTGTTTAACATGTCGTTAATGCATTAATAATTTGTTAACTTGTTTATTTGAATTGTGTTATTAATATAATTAAATAAACTAATTGACTAGTTTATCATTGCATATTGAATAATATTCAATTTATTACTAAACTGTGCTATTTAAAAGCACAGTAATTTATTTTTTATACTCTGTCTGTGGTTCTTTAGATCAAAACTCACTTGGGACAATATTGTTAGGATAAATACGTATTTTTCATTCTGGATCAGCCCTTCGCATGCGTATGACCCTGGAACTCGAGCTCTAAATAAACATTCAAACAGACACAAAATTGGGTTAGCTGCAATCAAAACAACTGTGGTGCTGTTACTGAAATTCAATACATGTGATTAAACCTGTACTCGTAAAGCTCTTTAAAGTAAAAAAAAGATTTCTGATTATGTTGAAATATTTCTGTTGATGCTGCTACAAATTTCTTATACTTTTTATTGATCTTTTGAACTTTTTGAATCTTAAAAGCCTGAACATAAATTTTATTTTTAGTATTTTTTTAATACTACAAACAGCAATATTACAAATAAAGCCTTCAAATCGAGTCTTATTGGATTATTCGAATCAATTATTCTTTTGAACGTCTTATAAAACTTTTTATATTATAACATTAAAACTTGAATGGAAAGATTTATTATAAAAAGAATAACCTTTGCTATAAATAACAAAAATAGATTATTTTTTATCTTTTTTTGTATCAAACACAACTCGTTTACACGATAAACCAGCAAATGGTAGTATATTTGCAGTTTGTAATAGTTTTTAAGCAATAAATCAAATAATGTATTCTATATAAAATATTTATATCACCCAAACAGTTTACGGCTTTCGTGCATTCATTTTGCGAAAAAAATGCATAAATTTTCCATATTTTTTAAATGCTTTACTAGTTTAAAATTTAAAAAATCTTCGTTAAGAACAGACCGAAGTTTGGTTCCGTAGCCTGCACTACATTCACCGATCAGTACATAGCATAATTTTCGACGCGAATGAGGGAACCTGGGTTAAAACGGTAACGAAAAAAAAGAAGAAAAAAAAGCTAGACCAGTCACATGTCTAGACCTTCTCTCGTTCGTTCAGCTGGGAAGGTAGAACAGCCGATGTAGAACACACCGAATCGAACCGAGGTGTGTGAGAATTTTGCCCCTGCATGTGCCCCGGGCACGGGCAGCAGCCCGGGTTGTGCAACGGGAAAGACACCCCACCGTGCCGGTCACCCGCGCCGGTGCGGCCGGTAAGAACTGCAAAAGACAAAGCGGAAGGAAGGTTGCATATTGTTTTTATCTCACTGTGTCCTAGGCAGTGGCGGAGTAGTAGACAATCCTACCCCCACCCACCGGATGCTGCCAGCGCGCCCCCTAGCCGATAGTGTACTATCGCAGACAATCGGAACGGCCGTTCGCACAGCACACAGACGCAAGCGGCGCACGGTGTATGTGTGTGCGACTAGAATCACCCGACCCGACCCGATCGACGACCGGCCCGGTTTTAACGGCTAGAAGCTTTCGGGAGGCTAGCGCAGCGAACAGAACGTTCGGTGCAGTATAAATGCGAGCCACGTTTCTAATGAAAGCTCATTGCATCCGTTGTCCCTGCGGTGTTTAGTGTGTTTTCGAAGGCGCGCACGCGAAATTCCACCAATTCGTGTATTTTGCACCGGTGTGTAGTTACACGGTCCTTGCAACAAAAAGGAAAACAGCAAAAAAAAAAACAAGCTGGTAGTCGCGTGTGCGGACGTTTAGTTTCCCGTGTGTCAGCGAGTTGCGGCAAATTCTGTTCGAGCACGATCGGCGCAGGCGAACAGATTGGCGGCCAACAATCACCAACGAGGAGGAGGTTCCAGTGAGTGTAGTGTGATCAACAACACCGTTCCCGGAGCCTGTGGCATGTGTACGTAACGTTCGGGGATAACGGCCTGTAACGGCGACGCTTTCCGTGAAAATGTTTATTCACCTCACCCGCAGTGAGTGCGCGGGCTACTTCGATCCCGCCATTAAACGTCATTACCGATGACACTATTGCTTACTAACACCGTTTTGCATATAAAATTGCCGCCGGGCACGTGAGCTCCGGGATGTTTGAAGTTCGGTGCAGCGTGCATTCTAATTTCCACCAGCACCAACGAACACTCGCGGAATGGGGTGGTGGGTTTGGTGCTTCCTTCCCGCCGGCCCCCAACCGGCCCGAACGGGTGGCGATGCAGTGCAGTGAGTGCCACAGCACCTGCCGCGCGTGTGTGTGCGATTCTAATTGTTATGCATCACTGGGAAACTGTTCGGATGATCGAACGTTCGTAGCACGATTCCCGAAACAACAATGCATCGCTCAGCTAGTGACTATTTTTAACGACCACCCATTGGCAGGCGCTAGGCGTAATAATATCTTGTTTGCAAACGCATTTCAATCGATTAAAAACGCATTTTAGGCAACGCAAACATTCAACGTGCTAGTAAAAGTGTAGTAGAACAACGAAATATACCGCTTGATGTTTCTATTTTTTGCGACTCCGTTCAGTGGAGCTGAACTGTTCGATACTGTCGGGCAAAATGGGCCTTAGGGGTATTCGATACGATTGGAATGTTAAACAGAAAAGCGATAGAGAAACAGCAATTAAAAATTCTATTAATTTTTATCAACAAAGAAAACTGCCCAACTGTTTTTGTTCGGCATGTTTTCTGCATGTTTTGTATTCACTTCAACTCCACTATTGCAAAAAGTGCACTATTTTGCCCAAATACTAAGCAACACTTTCAATAGAAAAATTTGTTGTTTTTTGGGTGAAATATTTTTGTCTTTTTGAAATGTCGCTTATGACTGTTTAAATTCGATTTTTAAAGAAATTAAGGAGAATATTGTTTTAAGTATTATATCAAAAACAATTGATTACGGATTTTGCTAGCCCTTCCATGTTTTGTTTTGCTGAAATGCTGATACATTTAATGTTTGATACATATCTACACATAAGCTGAGCCAATTGGAGGAACATTTTATAATATAATAAAAAAACCGAATTTATTTGCACGGTTGCCTTCTTAGACTACTTTTTAAGTCCTGGAAAAAATCATAAATATTTTTTTTATTATATTTTGTTTTACCTATCCATACTGTGGTATGGTGTTTTGAGCGATCATACTGTGAAACGCACTAATATTTTAGTACTATACACAAATTCGGTGAAGGGATTTTCTCGAATTTCGATTTAACTATTACTAATTGAAGCAACACTGTAGACTTAATGACATTGAATGGAATAGAATTTCAAATGAAATTAAATGATTGCATAATAATACCCAATACAAATTTATCCAATTATTTCTAATTCATGGGGCTTTATATGAGCACAGCCGTTTGGTCATATCGTCTCATTGATCTAATGCAAACATTTCTACATCAAATAAAGACCGTATGTTTCATGCATGTTTTTTTTCGCTCTTCTGTTGATTAAAACGAAAACGTTGTGCGAACATCCAGTACATTCAGTTGAATTAAACTGAGAGAGATTTTTTTTACTAACATTTTTCATTTCATTCGCTTATGTGTTTTTTTTTTCTTTCCTTTTCTTTTTTCCACCTTCTAATTTTTTTTCATTTCAGGTAAAATCGTTCATTTAGAGTAAAGTTCTTCACCTGACCTGACCCGTTCGTTATCCTGCATGAGCATTTAGCGTGTATTTTTATTTACCACTTACTATTCACCTCTGAGCATACATTGTTGCATACATTTCACGCATCATTGTGTGTGTTTGTGTGTCTGGCTGTCTGTGTTTGATCTAAAAGCCCGGTTTTTACACAACTCAACATCCCAACCATCCAACCAACTCAATCGGCTCAAAATGAAGGTTGACATTCAAAATCACGTCGATCATCTTCCGGCGCTCAACGGCATCACCGTTTCATCCACCCATGATACTCACATTTTGGATGAAACATGTCTGATGGCAAGTATTCTACGTATTTCATTGAATCAAATGTACACACGAAAGAACAACCCGCCAAGCAACCAACTCGTGCGCGCTAAATGCTATAGTTTGCAAAACTGTTTGCACAGTTGGCAAATTCCAAAACCGAGTACAGTGAATTTGCGTTTTTCTGTTAGTGTGTGTTCGCCCTTGGACACCCTTTGTCATTTACATTTTGTTCTTCCATTCTGGAACTTTGTTTCAGCTGTCCAATTTGCTGACGAGAAGAAACAGCTGCATGGCTTCGAAAGCTCCTACGATCTGCGATGGAACGGCTAGCGACGAGATTGACCGGGATTTGTCCATCTCGGTTATCACTGAGGCGGACACCGAGGCCGTGTTGGATCTGCTGAAACGATTCTTCTTTAAGGTATGTGAAGCAACAACAGAGATTCCGAGAGAATAAATGTAGTAGCACGATCCTGTTGGCGTGAGTTGTCCTTTGCTGCTAAGTTATTTTCAATTTACTTATTTTTGCTACGTATTTGTGTGCCGGTGCTACGACTGTGCCGGTTTTGGAGATTGCAACCCATTAATTCTGCACAAAATCCAACGGAGTTGTATACGATTATCGAACAGTTTATTCACAACCGACTAGAGCTAGAGCTTGCAAATAGTTTCTTCCACAAAAACTACGACCGATATGCGTCTTTGGACGTGCACCATAAATCTTTCCGTTACATTATCTCCAAAGCACCGTGAAGCGAAATTGTAACACCATGCCGGTCGGGAAGCTCCTGGCTACGTGCATGAATAATGCATAATGATGGAAAAGTGATGAATAAAATATGAAAAGAATTCAATTTATGCAACTCGCGCCAAAGGGCTCCCTCCGCTGGTGTGGCCCAATTTTTCCCACTAGCAAACCCGGGTGTCTTTCAGCATATTCACATTCACGTTTCGTTTCCAGGATGAACCTCTCAACACGTACGTCCAGCTCGGCGAGTGTAAGGAGCTGGAAAAGTACTGTACCAAGAACCTGGGCGAACATTCCTCCTACAAGGCCGTCAATTCGCGGGGCGAAATTGTGGGTGTTATTCTAAATGGCACGATCATGAAACCGGTAGGTGAATGATGCTTTTTTTAATTTTTGGTCAGTAAACTAAACCTGTTCGTTTTCCTCGTTTCCTTCCTCGTCACCTTCCTTTTTGGGGAGGTTCTGATTTTCCATACACAAAAAAAATAATAACAGCAACCGGACGATGAGCCACCAGCGAAGTTGGCGACGAACTGTGCGCATCCGAAGTTCAAGAAAATCATGGCCCTCATGGATCACGTGGACGAAATGTTCGACATCTTTGCGTTATATCCCGATATCGATCGATTTTTGGACTGCAAAATTCTGTCGGTCGATACGCGCTACCGTGGCATGGGCATCGCGGGTATGCTGACCGACCGCACGTTGGACTATGCGGCCCAGAACGACATCAAGCTGATCCACGTCCTGTGCAGTAGCCACTTTTCTGCCCGTGTCATGGAGAAGATGAACTTCGAGGAAGTGTTCCGTCTACCGTACGCCGACTATCTGGTGGATGGGGAGCAAGTGTTCGACCCGGAGAAGCCGCACGTGGCGCTAAGAATCCTTACGAAGCGGCTCGATCAGTAGCCACCTGACCGCCTGACCGGCTGGTGATAAACAATCAGCAAAGCATTACTCGCCCGCGTTTGCACCGTAGCGGGCTTCAGACATCATTTGCTGTTTGGCAACGAGTAATAGAACGCGATTTTATTTACTCAACTGTCAATTACTATCTTACGCAAACAAACGGCACAGCCACCGCGTGCTGGAATATCTTTTCAGGGGGCAAAAATTGCATAACAAGTCATACTGGCATGAACATGCTGCAACTTGTGATAACGCTTGTGTTTTGTATGTGCTGCATTAGAGCATTAAAGGGAACGTTGAACTTAGCTCGGTTCGATGGGATAAGGATGATGAGATCATTGCAACAATGTTGCGGATATGTATGTAACAATATTCAGATAATAAATAATTATTTATAACCAGCGCATATCATCGACGGGCTTTCCTGCTGCATCCGATCCGAACAACTGGATAAATCATTTCACCATCAGAATAATAATTCAAACTAATTATGGCGTAACAAATTTCTTGACAATAGGAAATGGTAAACACGGGCTCCTATATTGCAATCGTTGAACAATTTGTCTGCACAAGAGCAAACAGTGGGGAGGGAAGGCAAAAAGGCATAACGACGCGTGTCGATGAAATATTTGGTGAACGGACACATTTTAAAGTCACCCCAGGAATGTTTAGTTTTATGGTTGAGGAGGTTTACGATGAGTTGCATTAATTTCATGCTCACTGAGAGTAAAACGTTATAAAAATGGTAGGATAAGTTTTTTTTTGTCAACGAAGTCATTACCCCTCAAACATTTACCTTTTTTGAAGATATACTAAGATTGACAAAAGTATGTTAATACAGTGATATTGATAATGGTTCGCACGGGGTGTTGATCGAACATACGTATCGAAGAATATATCGAATCAGGACGGGAATTTGGAAACAAACGATGGCAGTAAGCGTATAAATTTCAAAAACTTTCGTATTTTTTTTTTCTCAACGGGTGTTCAAAAAAATAATCAACGTTTAGATGGTTTTCATAATTTGTAGATGGGTTTTGATGAAATTTAACTTTAATTATCAATTACTCTAATAGATTCTACGATTTTTGTACTCTTAAAAAACATTGAATCACATACACATAGATACGTAGTACTTGATCGTCAAAAATATTGACCTAATTTTTAAATGCTGTAAAGCACTGACGATCTCTGATTCGCATAACCATCCATGACAACTTAACATGTCTTTTGCACAGCAGTGAGGTTAACATACAACTCATAGAGCTTCCTTCAAGAGGTTCCTGCATTATGCTTCAGCACATACAGAATCCTGAGCATCTCCTCGAATCCGGCTACCATCTTTGGACAGAGTGTTTCTATCGTAGCCATGAACAAATGCCTACTCGTTGGATTGCGGAAACATTGAGTGCAAATTGGAAACGATTAGTATCTATATCAGCGTAATATATTGTCTTGCTAGAATCTTTTAATAATAATAACTCAAAATAAATAGAAAATTTAATTCAACCGTGCATTCCGTACTAACTTGAGTTTTTTACAAACATCAATTCATTGAGAGAAGTAATAATAGAAGTACGGTAAGTATACCAGAAAGTGAACAAGAAAATGGTAAGTTTTACCCGCGATTCAAGTTTCGTTACATTTTATTCGGTATTTAACGAAATTTACAAGTCTTTCCATAATGCTTTCATATTATCATTTGGCATGCTATCTAAAAACCTACCGACAATTACGGCAGATTTTGGAAAACAAGCCAAAAGCTCATTAAAGAATGAGAACTGGCGTTTTCTTGGACGATAAAAATGTGTAATAATTTTCATAATGCTAAAATTTTGAGTTTTATAACACATTTGCTCCTTTTCGTCCAAAAAACTGGAAATCTAGAACGAAAACTGTTTGTCTTTTGGTTTAATTTTGTATAAGAATTAATTTATAGCAAAACAATAAGTACTACGATAGTTTTTCTATCTTATACAACAAGTTTCATAATTTATAATACTGCATTTAAAAAATGAGAGTCATTTTCGCGAAACTGCTATACTAAGCTGCTGAAACCTGGAATTCAACAAATGTAGTAATAATCCCAAATAATCAGACCTATTTCATTTACAATGAATGAAAAATTAGTTTTCAATACGAAACTACAATTTATTATTTACAAAAATATAGTTCTGTAATCCATTCGTTACAAATAAAAATAACAAAAAATAATTGCCATTTACTACCACATCCCTTCCTTATTCAGCTTTGCCTTCATCCGCTCAATTTGAGCTTTGTTTCCATACTTTTCCGCCTCCTCTCGTACACCTGCATGCGTGATTGCATTCTGCCGTGAGAATTCATCAAGTTGATCTCGTTTAAACGTAAACGATTTACTGTGGACGACAAAAAATGAACAAGATGGTTACACTTGCCAATTCAGCTTGCGATTTTCAACTGACCTGATCGCTACTGCCTGTAGAATGATCCCGATCAGCATGAAAATGCCGCAAAAGAGTACTATCGTCCAATTGCTCACTTTCTTGACACCTTTAATTCCGTAGTATGGCTGTTCTTCGTTATTATAATGCATCGTATTCGCCGCCCATGGTCTATAAGTAGAAGAGATTACCAGTTGTCCGCATATATTCCTAGTCCAGCTGCTTTACGTAAAGGATGAGTGTGAGCTATTACGACGCAAGTTTAATTACCTGTGAAACACCTGATTCCCAGGATTTTTGCTCAGTGATAGCTCATAATCATACGCAGCTCTGGATTCGGGTTTACTAAGAACTTTATAAGCTTCCAGCAGCTCAACGAATGATTTTTTGTCATACTTTTCCTTACTACTAACATTCGCATCAGGGTGCAGCTAAAAGACGGACAAAAAATTAAAATCACTTCTACTATCAACATAACACACAATGTACCTCTTTGGATAGGGAGATGAAAGCACTTCGAACGTCTTTGGTTGAGCAATTAGGTTGTAACTTTAACACGTTGTAGTGAGTCCGATGTGTATATCTGCAACGTAAATGCGCAACATGCCACTAAAAGTGTCTACTATTGCACTATCCAATAACATACCTCACTTGCGCCTGAAGAGCTTTGTAAACCGCATTACTATGAGAAACCTTTAGCATGGCTATCAGCTGTTACGTCGAGTTGTGCAAGGATTTTAAGGCCTTTAAAATTAGTGATTTTTTATACTTTTAACAGTTTAATAACAGTTTACCGACCCGTATTATCAGGGTCGTTCTCGAGCAGCCGGACTGATTTCTAGTCGATCAGATTCGGTTTTCTGTTATCGCTACGAACCCGCCGATCGGCTGCTGTGTTGTTACGATATTTATTTTTATTATTCTATTTTCGCTTTGTTTTTGTTGGATAGGCTGTCAATTGCATTGCCATTTCACACCAAGGTTATTAGATATATTAAAGATACACGCGTTTTGACAGCAGACGTCACTGATGTAGCCAACAATATTTTTCCTTTTTTGATATTTCATTATATTTTATTGAATTGAATTTTTTGTTTGGAAGAATATGAATATTTAAATCGTATAATATTAATTAAAATACTTTAACCTTTTTACTATACAATAAACTGCTCCACAAAGTAAATTTAATATTGGCTATGATTCAACCCTGGTAACTCACATAGCAACCTTGAAGATCCGATGCTGTCAGCTGAATGTCGTTTTTTGCCGGTCAAAAATTTTCACAATGAAAACAAACCAGATTTTCCCTGTTTTTGCTCATATTCGTGAAAGTACAGCGAATTGGGTTTGCAAATATGTGTTAGCAGCCCGTGGCTTTTTAGTAAATATCTTCTAATTGGAGGCAGTAGTCTAATTCGTGTATTGAGACGGTTTAGTCCGATACGATAGTCTGTACGCAATAGCCATCTGGTTCGGTTGGCCTACTTGTTATTTTTATCAATCAACAACGGCTGTATCGTAAATCTGTGTGGAATACGATCATAATCCTGTCGAAATTTTCAGTCGTTAGAAAAGTTAGAAAAAATCAAGTGAAATGAATAACTACATCAAATTTATGGAAGTACTGGGCAACGTAAAGGTAAACCGTTCGAATCCGATATGATACGAAACGATACGACGAAGAAGATGGTAATGAATATTTATACGTTTACAGCATTTAAAGCGGACTGGCTGGGTGCTACGGAAAGTAAAGGATTGTGAAACTGTTTCAGGTCACATGTATCGGATGGCAATGATGTCATTTTTCCTAGAGGATAGTCATGGCTTGGATAGGATTCGTGTGATGGAAATGTGTAAAATAACTTCTGCAATCGGGATACAGCCTAACTAGTAACAACAATATGCTTTTCTTTTTATTTAAGCTCTTGTCCATGATCTAGCCGAAGGAATCGTAGGTGATATAACGCCATACTGTGGAGTCTCACGGGAAGAAAAATTACTGAAAGAGTTTTCTGCTATGACAGAAATAGCTAGCCTATTGGGACCAAATAAGGATAAAATGATGGCTTTATTCAACGTAAGATGTAACTTCTTTTCAAAGTAACAGTTATTCATACATTCCATTAATTGTATTTTTCAGGAGTATGAAGAGGGTCAAACTCCAGAGGCAAAGTTCGTGAAAGATCTTGACCGATTGGACATGGTAATGCAAGCATATGAATATGAAAAACGAGACAACTGTCCCCAGAGGTTGCAGGAATTTTTTGATTCCACGGAAAACAAATTCTCGCATCCGTTAGTGGTGGATATAGTGAACGCAATAAAGCAGCAACGAACGAATCTTGCTTCGGCAGGATTTTCTAACACATGTGATAAGTAAATAGATAATGGAGCGGTGTTATCAAATATAATAAACTTTGCAAACCTTATCTACATATAGCAGATATATAGATTGCGCCAACGTTTCATGTGTTTTCTGTATAAACGGAACTAAACTCAATTCAAATTGCTTTTAACGATCGATTTTAGATATAAACAAACGATTTCACTAATACATCCACAACACTATTTTACTGAATCAGTTGTAACAAATTGTATTGAATGACCACAATTTTCCACTGATTTTTTTGTATGGGTCTATGCTCCAACAGATTTTCTTTTGCGTCCTTTCCGACAGATCAGTTGCACCATAGGTAAATATTTCCAAAAATTAGTTTGAAATCTCAGGTAATTGTTTGGTAGATGCAATCGTAAACCAAAAAAGGTAGCCATATTGTAAGTGATGTTTGACACGTGATATTGCTTTGTTGTTATTTTTTTGTTATTTTTATAATTTTTATTAAATAAAACAAGATGTTTTTAGTTTTTACACCTTTTATTCGGTAGATTTAGGATAGGATGGTATTGAATTCATGGTGCATTGGCGAAATCTTTCACTTAATATCTTCCGAGTATATTAGATATGGATAGATAGATAGATATAATTATATAAAAATCGATGGTCCCTGAAAGGCTTGGTCTGATTTAATCAATACCTGAGTTAGTGTAAAACACTAGTTCGCTTAGAATAATGTTTATACTTTTTCTCAAAACCCAATACATTTGTCAATCCAATATGTAAACCGACACCATTTTACGAGATCTTGAAAATGGCACAAACTTTATGCCTAACTCAAGGAGAACATTATTAAAGTAGTTAAAGTCAGATACCCACGTCTGAGACTCGATCGCTTTCAGCATTCGAACAATTTAAGATAAATCTGTAAAAGTCTGAAACAATGATTTCATATCATTAAAAAGAACTATTGATGGTGAAAGCTATGAAATACATCAAGTATTTTAAAAAGAAATAACTTGTTCATAAATTTTTTATTTATGAGAAATACTTACAAAAGAAAAAACACATCGTGTAAGAATATATATATTGCTTACAATTCGAAGCGATTTTGCTTTCCCTCGGAAGTAAACAAACGGCTTTTCTTGCGAGCATATCCGAAACAGCTACTTGAAACGTCAAAATCTTGTTTTTTTTTCTAAAATGCATAAATTATTGGCATGCTGTAGCCATACCTGCCTTTGTAGAAGAAAGCCAATTTAACAAAACTAGCATCGACTGACTTCTGAAGCCAAATTCTACATTCCGAAACTTAACACCGCTATTGGCAAGAAACGCGGTGAAAAGGTGAACAAAGTGCCGTAAGAAGTTCAGCTGAATCGATTGTCTTGTCGTTTGTTGCGTGTGTTGGCAAAAAGGTACGTTCCCAGGAGCGATACAATCATCAGCTTCGGCGGGATTCGTAATTGATGCCGCTCACATTGGGTTGTATCAGAAGAGTTTTCAACGATAATTTTTACGACAGTGTATGAAGCTACGCATGTTCCATGCTTCCCGAATCCTCGTAGCGTAGTTTCTTCAATTATAATGCATCCCATAATACACACGCATGCAGTGGCGGCACATAAAAAGAGAAAGAAAATCCAAGTCTTCGGCGGCGTCAATTGTCACGTTTCCGACAAATGACAGTTGTCGGAAAAACGGCAAATGACAGTGCGGAAGCGCGTTTGACAGTCTGGTGTGTTGGTGTTGGAAATCATCATCCCCGTGCGCGAAAAGTGAAAAAGAAAAGTTTTTTTTGGTTTTTATTCCCTGGCCTGGGGGACGCCTCAAAAGTGTGAATAATCGTGCAAAATCTGTAGACCAACAACAACTGCTGCGAGCGCATAGGCGAAGCAATCCCTACCGTACGTGTCAGAAATCTGGAACCGCTCCGGTCATCCCCGTGGTTGAGTAATTAGAGCCCAAATTCTGCATCGGTTTGCGACCTGCGATCGTATTTATTTTTTATCACTTCCTTCAGCTCGCAGTGTTTGACGTGCGTTGCCTTGATAGCGGTTTTTTCGCTCTCCTGCGAACGGTTGGGTGCTGCTGGAGGATACCGGATCGGGAAGAAAGAAGCGATAAGAGAAGAAAAGTGATTCTGTGTTCCCGGTGGCGGTAGTAGTATTGTTTTTCGGAGCGTAGAGAGCAACGGAGCATACAACGGAGCAATCCGGATCCGGCCGTTCGAAGTTATCGTGGATGTTCTTGCGTACCCTGCTCCATGTAAATACTGCCCTATCGTACTGCACCGCCCACCCGCTTGCCAAGGCACAGCTTGCGATGCAGTCATGCACTTCCCAGACATTGTCACGGGTGGCGACAGAATTTTAGTGACCTGGCGTGTGGCTCTGTCAAAATTCTGTGTCGTATGGTCTGCCATCATGCGTGTCTTGTCATAATCGCTTTTTGTCCATGCTCATTCTGATGCTGCTCTTGCTCCAAATGCTACCTCCGCTGCATGCGCATTGCACCGTACGCCTTCGGTTACGCGGTACGGGTCACGGTGACCTTAAGAGCGATGTTGCACTTTTGACTGGTTTGTTTATCGAAGCTCTGCAAAAGACGCAGTTGCTTATCAAAAACATCATGTCATCACAACACGAAGTAAATAAGAAACGCGCTGCAAACCATAACCTAAAACACCGTTTTTACGGTGGTTGATTGGCGACATTCGTAAATAATCGGAATATTTAGAAACCACAACATCCTGTGCTGCATGGTTCTTCCCAACACCACCCTCTGTGTTATTTATTGCTAAACCCTGCCCAGCAGTGGTAGCATTCTTATCATACGATCATGCTCTTCTCGCGTAGGAACCTTCCGCGAAAGAGCTTCCTTTATATGTGTGTACTATTGACCTATGCGGCTTCTGATTAACCCTAGCAACCGATCGTAGCTAATCAAACCGTTCATTCCATTCCTATTGCTACTAGATCTAGTGATGTTTATAATCTGTTATTATCTACAATCATTCTGGTGGTGTGTGAGTGAGCCTGCTAGTTCAGTAGTGGCTGTTTTCAGTGTTCCGATCTTCATCGCATCGTTCCATTTTACTTTCAGTGCTGCAACGATCAAGATATGAGTGCATTGAATAAATCCGCTGGCCTAACGGAGAATGGAGGGTTACATAATGACCGCGTGGCTATACTGGACGCTGGATCACAGTACGGGAAGGTTCGTCGCTTTTCCGCTAACAAACAACCTTTGTCACAGGACCAACGCTGAAACTTATTTGGTTTCTTTTCTTTCTTTTTCTTTTCGCTTCCCAACCCACACAGGTAATCGATCGAAAGGTGCGCGAACTCAATGTAAAATCAGATATTTTACCTCTGGAAACGTCTGCCTTAAAACTAAAAGAACTCGGTTACCGAGCAGTTGTTATATCCGGTGGACCCAACTCTGTCTACGCCGAGGATGCGCCAAAGTATGATCCAGATATTTTTAAGTTAGGCTTACCGATATTAGGTAAGTTTTCAACAAAGTGTGTTCAGTTGTGATCAAACCGACGAGGGACCGAGCGGAGAACTAGACTGCTCATACACGATGTTTCCCATTTCCACGTCCCTCCCCCGCCTGCACAGGTATTTGCTATGGAATGCAGATTATCAACAAAGAGTTTGATGGTACCGTACAGAAAAAGGACATCCGAGAGGACGGCGAGCATACGGTAGAAGTAGAAGACAGCTGTCCCCTATTCAAGTGAGTGCCTGCTTTTGTACCGATCCTATTCCAGGAGAAATAAGAAAATGATCATCCAAGCAGTGTGCGGTGATCTTTGATACAATTCTCCCAGAGAAAACAATCGAAATCAGGAACAACTTTCTAGCTTGTAAGATCATTGCGGGAAGCTACACCTGGTGTTACAAAACCATTTAATCATCCTTTCCAGGATTGCAAAACCAAATCCAGTTAATCTTCGAATCTTCGTTCTTTCTATTTAAAATGACCTTCACACTAATGTTAGATTCGCTTCTCGCATTATTTACAGCCGGCTGCAGCGTTCTCAGAAGGTTCTGCTCACTCACGGCGATAGTATCGATCGAGTCGGAAGTAAGCTGAAAGTGGGAGCGTACTCGTCGAACCGCATCGTTGCCGCGATCTACAACGAACAGATGCGTATCTATGGCGTCCAGTTTCATCCGGAGGTAAACGCCTAAAGCGGTGACAGCATCATGTTGTTCTATGCTATCAAGTGAAGCGCGCCCCAAACTAAAGATTCATCATTCGTTCCCTCTCCCTTTCCCAGGTCGATTTAACCGTGAACGGCAAACAGATGCTCTCTAATTTCCTGGTGGACATTGCGGGACTGCAGCCAAACTATACGATGCACAACCGAGAGGAGGAATGCATCGCGTACATAAAAGAGCACGTGGGCAATAGTAAGGTGTTGGTAAGTGGTGAAAAAAGTAGTGAAAGCCATGGTTAGCTGCTGGACGTTGTTGTTAATGGCAAATTGTTCGTTTCACCCTCTGCTCCCTACAGTTGCTGGTAAGCGGTGGTGTCGATTCTACCGTATGCGCTGCGTTGCTAAGACATGCCTTAAAACCGGAACAAGTAATCGCTGTCCATATCGATAATGGTAATTAGAGGGCATGGCCAACAAACCAACCTGCCAGCCTGGCTATACAGTTCTCCCCCTCTTCTATTCGAAGGTTTTATGCGTCTGAACGAGAGTGCAAACGTGGAAAAGTTGTTGCGCGAGCTGGGAGTGGATTTGTTCGTGAAGAATGCGATCTACAAGTTTATGAAGGGTACGACCACAATCAAACTTCCCGGTTCCTTGTACAATCAGGACACGCAGATGCTGTGCCAGACGATCAGCCCGGAGGACAAGCGCAAGATCATAGGCGACGTGTTCGTGAAGGTATCGAACGATGTGCTGCGCGAGATGAATTTGAACGCGGACGAAGTGTACCTGGCGCAGGGCACACTGCGACCCGATCTGATCGAGTCGGCCTCAGCGCTAGTGAGCGCCAAAGCGGACACGATCAAGACGCACCATAACGACACGGAGCTGATACGGAAGTTGCGCGAAGCGGGACGCGTGATCGAGCCGCTGCGCGATTTCCACAAGGACGAGGTACGGCAGCTAGGCTATTCGCTGGGCCTACCGGCTCACCTGATCGAGAGGCATCCCTTCCCCGGTCCGGGGTTGGCCATCCGTGTGCTGTGCGCGGAGGAAGCATTCATGAAAGACTATTCAGAAACGCAGGTGAGAAAGATGCCGGGTGAACCGTCCGAGAACCGTTTCGCTAATCCTTGCTCCGTTTACTCTTACCCACTTCCACACCACCACGCCGCAGGTAATCGTTAAAGTGATAGTGGATTATAAGAATAAGCTTGAGAAAAATCACGCATTGCTGAACCGTGTCTCCGGTACGACGACCAAGGAAGATCAGCAGCAGCTCTGCCGTATTTCTAGCAACATCAAGCTGAATGCTACACTACTGCCAATCCGAAGCGTCGGTGTGCAAGGTGAGAGTGTGTGCGCCATCTACGAAAGAGAGTCGATTGATCGCTAGCCTGTATTTACATTCTCTCCCCTCCCACCCTAAAATAGGTGATAAACGCTCGTACAGCTACGCCGTGGGTCTCTCCAGCAAAGAAGTGCCCAACTGGCAAGATATGCTCTTCCTGGCGAAGCTAATCCCGCGCATCCTGCACAATGTAAATAGAGTATGCTACATCTTCGGCGACGTCGTCCAGTATCCGGTGCAAGACATTACCCACACACTGCTCACCGAAAGTGTCGTGTGGCAGCTGCGCCAGGCGGATAGCATCGTCAATAAGGTAGGAGATAATGCGGAGCTCGCGGGTGTGTGATCGAGGGGGAATGAAAACCAACTTACTGTGGCATCCATACTCGTTTTTGTTTTCAATTCTAGATCCTGATGGAGCACGAATGTATGCGTAAAATTTCTCAAATGCCTGTCATTTTGATACCGATCCATTTCGATCGGGATCCGGCGCAGAAGACACCGTCCTGCATGCGATCCGTTGTGTTGCGACCGTTCGTTACAAACGATTTCATGACCGGTGTGCCAGCGATCCCCGGAACCGACAGGTTACCGACAAATGTGAGTATATAAATGCCGTACACGCCAAATGTCCGCCGTGGAAGATCAATTTCAATCCTGTAAACGTGGAGTTTAGTTTCAATATTTCAATTGAGTCATTTTTATTATTTTTTCAATAAGATAAGGTTGATAAGTCGAATTGAAGCACGGGTTGTCATTTTTATCAGAGCATGATTCGGAGCGAGCGTCATGGGCAAAGCTATTCCTCGATTTTATTTATATATTATTGTGTATTTACTACTGCGCCGCGATAAAAAATACTCAATTTATCTCCAGTTTAATCATTACTTTAAACAAACAAAATTTCAAAGTAAATAGTGTATAAGTTCAACGATAGGCATGAGCCACATAGTAAACCAATGATTATTTTTGTGTATAACCACACAAAACCCACAAACAAACATGCCATCACGCTCGGGTATTTGTTGGTTTGAACGACAAATTCGATAGCTTTCGTGGCAAAGTTTGCAATTTAAAAATATTTTACACCAACTGGCTGCATGGCTACTAAGGAATTCGCTATCGATTTTTCGAAATCTTTGAAAAATGTACGTACAATTTTATATGAAAAACTTTATATACAACTATTAATGTTTCATTGTAACTGGTGGATCAGAAGGAATCAAGTTAGCTGTACCTACAACCAGCGTTCCATCCAACTGATCTAAGATTCAGATGGAGTTTGGCTCTAAATACGATGCTGGGTATTCCTTACCATTGGGCTGCACCTGCACCATGGATTTGAGTATAAATTTGCTAATAGTGGTATTGCGAGATGGATGGTTAAACAATTATCCATTTTTAAAATAATCATATTGGCTCTACACGAAAAATCGATCATGCCTTTGGTGCGACATTGTTTCGCCGTTGTTACCATTTCTTTTCTTATTTATTTCTTTTCTTTTGTTTGTTTTGCAGGTACTACAAAAAATGGTAGACGAGTTGTCGAATATGCCGGGAATCTCGCGAGTGCTACTTGACCTGACGTCCAAACCGCCGGGCACTACCGAATGGGAATGATTTCCCTTATATCAGACATCTTCTCCTCTACTTGCACTAACTTCGCCACCAATCTGCTAACGTAACTAGATTAAACGGGAAGGAAGTTATCATCATCCGCATCATCGTTGTGTGTGTGTGAGTCGTGCGCCGCGCAGCTGCCCTTCGCATTATTCGCCACCGTTATTGTTGCAATCCCCCCAGAACAATGCGCTAAGCGCCAAATCTCCCACCCCCCCGCGCCCTTATAATAGTAACCATCTTCATCATCATCATCATCATCGTCATCGAACCCTACCACCAAGGGCAGAAGGCCACCGGTTAGCCTTTCCAGTCAAAAAGTGTCCCGTGCTTGTTTTACCATACACAAAGGAAGCCATTTGAGCGTTACACTATCCTCTGCTATCATCCATCCGTACGGTATTTCGTTTCTTATGGTCCCGGAATAGAAGCACCAGGATGAAATTGGATTGAATTGCCATTTTTTGTGAGATTGATTCCGCGAGTGCAAAGAGTTCCTTGCTTCCCAAATACGTCTTTCTTCATGAACCAACGGAAGCAAACGAGTTTTAGACGAATGTTTATTCTTTTCGCTTTTTTTTTGTTCTTGTTTTACTGCTAATAGTGAGCGGTCATAAAACTCAAGTAGAGCAAAACCAAAACATAGTTGCCCCCTTTACTGGTGTAAAATAAAAAAAATAGTTTACCTTTTTTCGATTTTCATCACTTTTTCGTTCCCAACTAGGCAAAGGTTCAGCGTTAACATTCTTTCTCACCTGGAACGGCAGATCCTGAATGGCTGAACGTATTGTAGCATTGTAACGACTTAACGCTTTCCGCTCTGTACCAAAACTCTGGAAAGAATCAAACGAAGGTATAATCGTGAAACTGAAAACATTTGAACCAGCAGCAGCAGCAGCAGCAGCAGCAGCCAAACCCATTGAAAAGCAAACAATAGGATTATCATGATGCAAAAGCAAAACATTAAAGAGTCAACATTCACCAACAGGCTAAACGACCCGTGTTTAGAATAATCAAACATTACCCAGTTAAAAGCAAACCACATGCACACACAACTTCAGTAGCAGCAAAAACCGTATACAGTGTGATACGGAACGGAACGAGCAGGTGTTGTGTTGTGTTGGGCAGGTGAGAAGCGAAGGAAAGTGGAAAAAGAGAGAACATAAAATGAGTACAGTGAATGCAGTCAGTGAGGGATTCGCTGCAGCAGCAGCATCATCGTCATGCGAACAACAATTACTAATCCCACGCTCGTCTCTTGAACATACGCGCTGCTCTGAGGACGACGAAGAACACGTTTTCGGAGAGGAAAAATAAATAAAAGTCTGTAGTAGATATTTTTATTTATATGTAATATGGAAGATGAAAACCATGAAAAATAAAACTAAAAACAATCAACTCTACCGCAGTTCATTCGCGCGTATACGATGAGTACATTTGACATGGGGTCGCACATCTTCTCTGTCACCACACGTATGGCTGGTCAAATTCTTTGTCAACGGATGCACCAATAGATGCTGATTCCTTTTCTCTTCACTCAGCGCATAATACCGCTCTAAAACTTGCATGGATAATCAAGCATCAGCAAACTCTGGACCAATTCTTTCGGACCTAGCGCGTCTACTAATGTAAACGTAGTGTACCAGAATGTGCGTGGTCTTCGGACGAAGCTCGACGATTTCCGCTCGGCTTTCTCTGCTTCCGACTATCACATATGTGTGCTGTCCGAAACTTGGCTAGATCCCTCCATCCCGTCCTCTCTCCTTTTCGATGACACATTCGTCACTTTTAGGTGCGACCGTAGCAACCTCAACAGTGATCGGTCCCGGGGTGGCGGTGTGCTCATCGCATGTTCCTCATCTCTTGCTGCCTCTCCTGTCTCTTCCCCTTGCGTGTCGCTTGAGTCAGTGTGGGTGCGTATCAAGATTAGTAATGCGTACCTTTTCCTTGGTGCTTTCTACATCCCACCTCAGTGTAGCTCCTCACCCACGGTCGTTGAAGCTTTGCTTGATTGCATCGGCGTTGTTATGGAGCGCATGAGCGCTCAGGACAAGCTTGTCATCTTTGGCGATTTTGTTATGCCCTCGTTAGTTTGGGATTCAGCATCCTCTCATCTGACAAATTTTCTTCCTTCTGGCTTTAGGCAGCGCGACACGATGTTTATTGATGGACTGAATTTCCACAATCTGGTACAACTTTCTGGTATTACGAATGCGCAGGGTCGACAACTGGACTTGATATTCGCCAATACTATTGCAGCTATGGACTGTGGACCTGTTTAACGGGCACCTCTACCATTGGTCCCTGAAGATGCCTACCACCCTGCCATCGAGTTGTATCTACCAATAGCCATGTTTCCAGTTCATCGCACCTCACGCACTATTACACCTCGTGCGCTGAACTTCAGTAAGCTAGACAAAGCGAAATTTACGCGGCTTATATCTCAGCACGACTGGAGCTTCCTAACAGCAGCTCCTACCATTGACGCGGCTGTTGCCGAGTTTACGTCTGTCCTTTCGTCCTTCCTCTCCACTTGTTGTGCTTTCCGTAAACCACCTCCTAATCCTGTCTGGTCTGACGGTCACCTCCGTGCTCTTAAATCTGACTACATACGTGCGTGCCGTGCGTATCGCAGACACCGCACCCCTTACCACCAGCAGCTACTGAAATACGCGGGATCCGCCTACCGCAGGTATAATCGGTTCCGGCTTCGCTGCTACAGCGTGCGCATCCAATCCAATCTCCACTCCAATCCTAGACACTTTTGGCGTTACGCCAATAGTCGTCGCGGCCTCTCCAGTATCCCATCGTCCATGTCTCTAAACAACCATACTGTCTCCTCTCCTCTGGCAATTAGTAATTTGTTTGCGCAACACTTTAAAGGGCTCTTTGTTGATCCGGCTTGCTCCACCGCGTTACTTACGACCGGACTCGCGAATGTCCCTTGTGATGTTTTTAATATTCACACCATCAGCATTGAAGAATCGTCGGTACTCACTGCTCTCTGTAAGCTAAAGCGTTCCTTTTCTCCTGGTCCAGACGGCATTCCATCCTCGGTGCTTAAGGATGCCAGAGAGGCTTTGGCCCCCCTATTGACATGCCTTTTCACGAGATCATTATCCTATGGCTCTTTTCCATCTCTCTGGAAACAGGCCTGGTTGATCCCCATTCACAAGGGTGGATGCCGTACTTCTCCCATCCATTACCGAGGCATCTCCATCCTATGTGCTGTATCAAAAGTCCTCGAAGCCACCATCCACTCTGTAATCCTTCCTTTAGTCCGTCCAGCTATCCCATCGTGCCAGCATGGCTTTATGCCAAAGCGTTCTACCCTGTCGAACCTTATGTCGTTGATGCTTGATCTGTTCCCACATTTAGTCGTTGGCAGACAGTTCGACGTCATCTACACAGATTTTAAAGCCGCGTTCGATTGCTTGTCGCATAAATTGCTGATGGCTAAGCTCGAGCGTATGGGCATCGGGGGATCTCTTCTTCTCTGGTTCCGTTCCTTCTCAGAAGGCCGCTTATACAGAGCAAGGGTTGAGGGGGTTCTCTCCGATGCTTTCATCGGTAAATCTGGGGTCCCTCAGGGTAGCGTCCTTAGTCCCTTATTGTTCTCCCTTTTCATCTCAGACTGCGTCAGTGCTCTCCCGCCCGGTGGTTGCCTGCTGTATGCTGACGATGTGAAGTTTTATCTCCCTATATCCTCGTCTCGCGATTTCCACACCCTTCAACGTCACGCCGACGCTTTCGCTGAGTGGTGTTCGTCCAACGGTCTCATTCTTTGCATTGCTAAATGTTGCATTGTCTCGTTTGGCCGCTCTGCGGTAAAACAGACATTCAACTATAAACTGCTTGATTCTCCTTTGCCGCGAGTCTCCTTGATCAAGGACCTAGGGGTGTGGCTTGATGACAAGTTGTCATTTGAGCACCACCTCAATTCGGTCCTAGAACGGGCCAATAACATGTTAGGTCTGATTCTACGTATGGCGTCGGATATCCACGACCCTTTGTGTTTAGTGGCGCTATATCGTGCCTGGGTGAGTCCTATTCTGGACTACGCCTGTGTCGTCTGGTCTCCTTCAGGTGTCATCGCTATGGATAGGATGGAGAGAAGTTTACGCGTCTCGCCATCAGGCGCTTCGTAAACGACCCCAGCATAGCCTTACCTCCCTATCCATCGCGTTGCCAATTGTTGGGTCTTGTTAATTTAAAAGTTTGCCATAGTCTTGCGCGCAAATTATTTATTGCCAATATCCTTCTATCCAATGTAGATTCCCCCGTTCTATTGGCTGCTCTTCTCTTTTATGTCCCATCCCGTCGTTTACGTATTCGTCCCCCGTTTTTCATTCCCCTCCGTCGCACGCAGTTCTCAATGTCCGATCCTTGGTTGCGAGCGCTTTCAGAATTTAACCTGTCAGGTGATTTGTTCGACCACAACATCTCCTTCTCCTGCTTTCGATCCCGTCTCCTCTCTTCCTTATCGTAATCCTATCCTATGTACATCCTCCTTGCCTCCTCATTTAGTCTTTAAGTGTCTTTTCAACTGTCTGTACATAGAGCCGATGCATAGCCCTTGAGGCAAGCACGAGACAAATAAATAAATAAATAAATAAATTAGTGAATCATTATTAGTAGTCAAATTCACAAAGCAAACTTGGATAAAAGCATGTATTGCACGAAAGAAAAAAATGAGTTTTTTATTCTTTTTTGAAGACGGTATTGTTTATTAGTAACTAATTACTAACTAATTAAATAAGATTTGCAAAATGTTTGTTTTTTCCAAAATTTTAAGAAGGAAAACGTTCCAAAATATTAAGTAGAGCTATGTAGGGGAACTCTTCCCCGAAGCTCCTCTTGTCAATCTTCACTAATGAAATATGGTGATAACCATAAGCCTAGAATACGTAGAAAAAAACTTCTATCTCTCAGAAATTTTATTCTTTTATCGTTTCCTGGTGGACTGGATGTGGGTTTTCTTCTTCGCGGCTGGTACAACTTGGTCTAGTGCTAAATTGGAAATCAGGCAGACCGTTTGGTCGGATAATTCAAATGGAGGCCATGGTGGTGTAGATCTACCAGAAGAGTTAGAAATTGCGATTGAAATTAAGCAAACCGCTCGATTTGTCCTGGTTTGTTAAGATTTTATAAACGTCAAACGTCGCGGTTTCGTGGTAACGGTCCCGGTTTTTCACACGACAGAACCGTTACCATGAACCTATTCGGACCGTTTTCCCCTACCGAGAAGTGACTAACTAGCTTATGATGCTATAAATCAATCTAGTAAGCCGGTAAAATAGCTGGCATGATTTCGGTCGTTTTGCCAAAGAAAGAGAGAGAGAGAGAGAGAGAGAGAGAGAGAGAGAAAGAGAGTAACGTCATACTTCCTTAATACTTACTATTTTCAAACTTCCACTGTATCCTTTGGGATGATTGGGATAGATAATACCACTTAGTCTCCAATTAAACGTATTCCGTAGTTCCGTTAGATAATCATTAAACGTAGTAAGTAACTATTTAATGATTATCGGCATCTTCTGTGCTTAATCACGTGCGTTGTTGTTTTTAAGGAGACCACTAGCCTTTTTAAGCTCTTCAATAGTACTTGGTACTGTTAGAGACCCTACTCATCGTTTTACTGATCGTTTAGTACTTCATTGCATTACTAAGCCAGTCGCAAGAATATATGAAATGTTGCAAGAAATGAAATGAAATGAAAAAGAAAATTCGATTCCAGCATATGGCGGGCTTCGTCGTTTCTCTACCAGCCTAATATCAGTTTTTACAATTCCTCGGGCAGAAGAATTGAAAAACCTTCATAAAACTGCTGCTGAAATCTAAACCAAGAGACAAAATAAGCTGAAAAGAATCCAAATCATAACTCCAACAAACAACAGAATCGAGGAATGGTTAACGAAGCAGAGAACGTCTTAACTTTATGTTGAAAGTTTTTATTTGTATTGGTGAATCTCTCTCTCAAGATAGAGTTCGTACGAAACGAGAATACTTGCGAATCCAATAATCAGTATTGTGAAAGATAAATACTTTTCGGACATAAACTTTATCCTACAGGAATTACTATTGGCGGTTACTCCAAAATACTGTTTACTCCGAAGTAGGGTGTTGAAAAAACGAAAGAAAAAATATAACATTACACTTCTTTTTCAATGGTAATGGAAACTGTTTTGTTCAGAAAGTGTATTTTTGTATTTGTAGAAAAAAGTGTATTGTTTTCTTTGACACAAGTGTTGTGTCAAACATCATTCTCTTTTTTCAACATCATTCTTTCATTGGTCTAGGTTCATCTCGTAGGTAATTCAACATGGATTGCTACGATTGCTACGAGTGTCACATATCCTTGTCCCTTGAACCGACTTTTTCGTTCTTATTCTGCATAATAGAACACAAACAACAAAACACTTTTGTGTTTTTTATATTTTGTTTATTTTTTCATTATTTTCATTTTCTTTGATCCACTTACACTTGCTTCTCAAAGTGTGTTCCACTAGGTTTCGTCATATTCTTTTCATTTGCTTTATGTTCCTCTTTTGCGTTTACGACTTCCGCTAATTCGACCGTATTTTTTGTTTTTCTTTGCATTTGCTTATTTGTTGCTTGTTTTTTTTTTATTTTGACTACTATCCACTTACACATGCTCCCCCGCACCTGCCCCGGCTGAGTTGTGCATCTTCTTCCTAAGGTCTGCATACGCCCTCTTTTCTCCCTCCGTATCTGACTACTAGAGAGAGAGTGAGAGCAGCAGCTGTTTATTATTTATTAAGATTATTTTTGGGTATGAAAGGTGGACTCGGCATTTAAAAAAAACGTAACTCCTTTGGTACGCACACGCCAAACAAACATGATTCGGCAATAATACATCCGTGGTACTAATTGTTGTTTACATTCTACCATTCGCACATACTTCTTCTTTCTCTCTCACGCTTTCTCTCTCTCTCTCTCTCTCTCTCTCACTCCATCTCTCTTTTTTATATCCTTCTTTGCTATGTAATGCATGCACTTCGCTTTTATTGCTCGGTGCTGCCGCTATCGTCCGTGCGTGGCACTACTATATATCTTGTCTGGTTTGGTTTTTGGTTTACTATTTGTTTTACTATTGGTTGTTGCGCGCTACTAACGAATTCGCTAATTGTTTAACGCATTTGCGCACGTCGCTTTTCTTGTCTCTCACCTGTATACTCTGACTGAATCGACAATTTCGACAAACGTTCCTCCGATTGGGAGGCAAAAAAAGCCCCATTAATGCGCTATTATTTGTTTAGCGTTAAGTTCTATCTTTCAGTGGAATGTCACTAGTTTCGCTGCTAGAGAAGTATTTTCGTGTTTTGGTTTATTTAGCTTGTTATGTTTTGTGTGGATGTGTGAGTGTGTGTATGTGTTTGAGTGTGCGTTTGTTTGTTTATGTGTGTCCCGATGTCACATGAAAATCAACGATTTATTTTGCCCCGCTCGGTGGCGTACAAACAACGGCACGATTTTCCGATTCGCGCCCTCCGATCATTGCCTACTTCGTTTCACGCCAAAACGGATTTGTTTGTGTAGTTTTTTTTTTTATAATTTTACCTGGCGTTCATTTTTTTGTGTTGCTGCTATTTTCATTTCTTTTTTTTTCTTACTCGAAGCTTACTTTGTTACGCTTTAGAAACAATGCATTCCAATCACTCGCACCGTAGCGCACGGGCATAGCGTTTATCATCTCTCTGCGTATGCTGTCTACTGCGCGATGCCACTAATCACACTCTATGCGCTAGAGAGAGAGAGAGAGAGAGTGGAGGGAGCGTTATGTACAAAGAATTGAATAATTTACTGAGAGTTTCCGAACTTTGGTTTGCCAGCCACAGATGGTACACAACACTAATTTCGCGTATCCTCCCTCCTTCACCGAAATAGAAGTGTAGTGTGCACTTTTGTAGCGTTCCGTTTTCTTTTTCAAATTTCCAACGATTTGTTCTTGTGAGTAATGAAGATCTGCTGAAGATAGTTTTTCCAATTTCTATTATTCCTCCAAACATAGTCCAAACCTGACGCCGCGCCGCGAGAGTTCCATATTCGCTCGTTATCCTTCAATATTATTAACTGCAAACGATCCCTCTTTTTCTCATCCACTAGCTAGGTAGCTAATTATTACTTCAAGATAGTTTGTTTTTTGACGTTTTCTTTTTGTTATATATCTATTTACATATTGTCGAGTTTGTGTGCATGAGTGGTATCTATTCCTTCAATCTTGAATTTCAAAACGACTGCTGCCACTAAATCTTCTACTACCCCTCTTTTTGACCGTAATGGTAATGTGTCAATCGTCGATCTTCTATACTTGCTAGTTACGTTCGGCTCATTTCCTTTCATTTTTAGCTCTTCGTTTTACCGTTTTATGTCTTGCAAACCCTTCTCCGCTTTATAACAGTATGAGGGAAGTTTACTTCCGGTTCCTTTACTTGCTTTAATTCTATTGTTTGCTTTGTTCACTCTTCTTCCTCGATCGCCGCTCCAATAATTGTTTCCCTTTGCACACACGCGTGGGATTCTAAGTAGGTGCCGAGGAATGGTAGTAAACAAAACAAACTTAGCAGACCCATACGCGTATTTGCAAAGTGCAATGCTGATCGTTCGATTGTAGCTGGTAAAACGTCTAGATAGGATGGATATCAGCCAATGCTTTAAAATACTTTGCAGTGGACACGGATCTGCGGGCTGCTGCTGTGTGCTTGGTGGAGTAACGAGTGTACTGTGTGTTGCGATTTTTTGTTTTTTTTTTCAAAACATTGCAAACGAATAAATTGTTGTAACTAAACAATAAAATTAGAATCCTACTCGCCTGTCGATGCGTATTGAACATGGGGCCACACTACCCATTAACGTTTGGTACTGTTGGTCTGTTTGTTTTTCGCTGTAATTGTTTGCTTGAAGCGGAGGAAATGGATCGTTCGACATTACACTTCGGCACTGGCGCACGCTAATCGCAACGTAATTTGTCGGCAATTGTTACTGCTACCGTTCCTTATCAGTAAAGTATCCGTTATGTTTTGTATTGTTTTCTTTTTTTTACAAATTGGCAGTGCGCTTTTGTGTGTTTCTTTTCATTCCGGCATATCGGCGTTTTGCTCTATTCTTTCATCTTCTTTTTGACCGTCTAATGTCTAATCGATTGCAGCAGTACGACGATGTTGCTCAGCAGAACGAAGGAATATCGTAACGGTTTAGCTGGTGCACGTTTTGATGTCCACAGTTTTGAAAGTATTTTCGTTCAGTAAATGCAGTAAGGCTAACATCGTTTCAGCTCGATTTGATTGGAAAGATTTCGGTACGATAATGAAACAGGACGGGAATGTAGTACAAGCTGATACGATCGGGAACATTAACGCCGTGAGCATGATTTTCAATATGGTTCAATGGTTAAGCTTTGCAAAAAAAAAACATTTTTTGCATCCTACCAACCCTTAAATGAGCCGATGAATTTAAAAATGTTATTAGAGCTTCGGTACGTTCGCGTGAACCCGACCTATCCTAGTAGGCAAGGCCATAAAAATGACGTTACACGATGTTATGGACCTAAAAAAACGCAAAAATAAGACAAATCTACCCTACAGCCTAGTGAGCGTGAAAGTGAACGAAAAGGCGATTGTTACTATCCCGGCATGTAATGCTCATTTCCGTATGTATCATCTACCATCTTCATGATACGCAAAATAGTTGCGATTTATGCCTTCTATAGGAAGGAAACAAAACTACCCCACACACGCACACTCACACATTTTCTCTTTGCTTCCGTTCTACCTTTGGACGTGTTCGCGTTCACTCGAAACGAGCGTGTTGTGCTCTTTGGTGTGCTGTGGAGGATGCTGCTGGCGTGTGAGTATTGTTTTGTGGTGGTGTCGCTGTCGATTCTCTAAAGAGGCTGCACAAAAAGGACGTTCATCGCCGGAGGCTTTGAAGGGGGCAATTTTCATGTTTCCCCAGGCATGATGCTCCGGCCAGGGGTTCAATAGTGTGTGTGGGGGCAATGCTGATTGAATGGAATGTGCGTGTGTCCGACCGACATTGGCGTGTGTATGAGTGTGTAAATATGCGATCGGATTTATAGAGCTATTGTGCTTAATAAATAGAGGGCGGAAATTTTGCATTTGCCTGCGCGCATTACTAGTTAGTATACAAAATAATTATTTCTTATTTTTTTACACACTCCATTTCGCTTTTGTTTCTGTTTCTGTGTTTTTTTTTTGTTTCGTTTGCCCTCTCACTATCGCAATATTTTGCTCAAAAATCATCTTTCCTGTATTTATTGATTTTTCATTATTTTTCCCCGTGTTCCTAATATTGCCTACCGACACTTACCGCCTACTGCTTTCCTATTCGTGTTTTTCTTTTATATTGTAGCGCAAAAGCATGAAAATATTCCAAGAACTAGAACACGACCGTTGGCTGCACACGCAGTTTGACACTGCTTTTCATCGCAGTAGTCGCCCGTTGACGCTCATTTTCGAGTCTACGTGTAATCGGCGCGTAATAAACGCCCCAGCCGAGATACTAATCGCACGATGGAGCTAAGTAACTGTTGGCTTTCGACTTTCGACGCGGGAAAAGGGAACACTACAAAATATCTTTCATCTTCAATCAATTAGTACCATCGAATTTCTTACCTTGATCTTGCTTGACGGAATTATTTCTGTTTGGTATTCTTATGTTTTTGTTATTGTGTTTGTATGTTTGCGTGCATGCGTGTGGTTTCTCTTTTTGGATATCTACTGTAACGGTGACACTTCGCAACCGACGCTTCATTCAACATTTTATAACAAAATGTTGCACGCTTTGGATCAAAATCCGGGATGTTGTTTGTCGAGTACGGTACCCTTTTTGATTCATAATGCTTTCATGTGTTGTTTTTTCTTTGTTTAATATACTCGGCCTTTTAATATTCAACCGGTTATGTTTGACTACAAAATTGTTTTTTACACGTTCACCTGTACCTGTCCTGACCTTTACAAAAATGTACTAAATAGAACCAACTGTTCGACGGGCTGTGTGAAACCAACGTTTGCCAATATTAAAATACAGGGAAATCTTCACGATATCCCAATGTCGTGAAAGGAGCGAATCGAAAAAAGTAAGCTACTAATTTAATCACCTTCCCTACCGAAATGAAATATATAAGATGCACCACCGCGTGTGTGTATGTGTGTTCTCGAGCGCGTCTGTTACGATGGCTTATGTTCTGCGTAATATTGAATGTGTTGTGCCTGCCCATGGATTGCTCTCTATCTTTAGCTACCAATCGGGTTTGCTGTCGTTCGTTGGCATGTCCGCGCAACCGAGCCAGAACAGAACGAGGGGGAAGAAATTCTCGTTTTGCATAAACCCACCGTTCAACATTGCACCGAATTAAGTCCATCAGCTACATTAACATCATAACGATATCAGTCCTACTTTACAATCGACTCGCTGCACCGTTCTTGACGAACGTACGTGTTTCCAGTGGCAAAAATCAGGCATCGAGATACACACTAGATGTTATTATTTATTCCCCACTCCGTCTAATTGTATCCTTACGATTAGGTCTCTTTTGTCTTTATCGTCGATTCTATAATAATATTATAACTTATAGCGTATCTGCAACTTACATCCTAAATAATTGCTCTGTTCTAGAAAATTCAACTAAATTGCCTTGCAAAAAGATTGTTTCCTTTGAATACCCTTCTCCCGCTATACCTTATTTCCTAATACCTCCTCTTATCTTCGTACCATTATTCGTTCACCACAACTTACTGTGGGCGGAAATAATGTTTTCGTTTGCATTTCACTTGTTTTGTGTGAAACTTGGAACATGGAGAACGCGCACACACAGTCGCCGCACTAGTGTACATACACACACACGTGCGGTCGTTTGAACATTCATTTGCACGCACATTCCTTGACCGTGGTGGACGAGAAAGATGGGGAAAATTCAGCTGTGAACGTATCATGCCGGCATGGAAGCATAAAAGAAATATTGTGTTTGGTCCAACAAACAGAACGCGAAGTAGGCATGTGTGGTTGATGATTTTAATTCGCCCAGCAGGATTAGCATGTGCGTGTAAATGTTCATTGCAAACGTGTCCATTATTGAACCATTCAGCGTTCCACCGTTCGTGTTGTTTCCACCGGATGCACCTGAGTTTCACGTAAATGTTTGTGTTCACTATTAAATGTATATGCGCACGCCATTATCTAATCGTTTAACGTTAGTTATATTACTTTTCATTATATTTATTTCGTTTTTAAAGCTCATACCAAGATTCTTTATTTTGTTTTATTTCATTTTCGTTCCTACTTACTGCTTCCTGCTCACTGGCTTCCTTTTATTTGATGTTTGTTTACGTTCAATTTCTTTTCAACCCCGTTTGAGATGCGCACGTGTGTTTAAATTTGGATGTGTGTTTCCGTAGGTTTGTGGATTGGATTCAATAATTCTTCAATATGATTGATTAAATTTTGCACAAACGTTCGCTTATTCCTTACGATCCAGCAGTCCGGAGACCGTTAAACTGGGAGTTAAAGGGATTCTTTCACAGGAATACGGTCGCTGGTTACACTTGCTTTTTTTGTTTCCATTCCTCTCTTAAGTTGATCATTTCTGCCTAAAGTTTATTGCTCTTTAATTTTACACAATTTCCACTGCTTTTTGTATGCTTTGTTATGCCAACTTCAGTGTGCAGTCATGGTAAAAATCAATGAATTTTTCACGTAAACATATCGATACGTCTCGGAAACCAGCATTCTGAGGGAATTTATTTCGATTTTGACTGAAAAATAGTACATTTTTGTGTCTTTTTTGATGCGATTGCTTGTGCCATGTTGTTAAATTTCTTGTTCAAATTTAGTGTATCAGAAAAATGTATGTTATAACGGAACGATGTTAGACGAAGAACAAATTAACCTCAACGGTTCAGTGGAACATACTTAAAACATTCCCCCGGCATTCGTTTTCTCCGCGCGATGTGACCGGCCAATGATACTACCGGCTAATGTTTCGTTTTGTATAAAAACAAACTATAAATTACAATCGTTATGAGAGGTGCGCAATTTCTATTGTTCAAGGCAACTTCTGAACAACTCACCTTAAATTATAGACATGACAAGTTTCGAGGAAAAGGAATTTTTCGGGGGAACGACGCGCTTCCTGCAGAGTGTTGCATGCGCATCTGCAGCAAATAACAACGCATCTCGCCACCTGGCTCGATAACTCAGTTAGCTGGCAGGGTAAAAGCAGGGGAAGGGGGGAGGGGGGGGGAGTGAATGGTCGGTCAGGTTTCATTTGCTATTAACATCTTTTGGTAATTGAAAGTTGGCCAGTAGAATTGGTCCATGCCTACAAACAAAGATTGCTATCAGAACGATGGGCACGACAGCTTTAACAAATCAGGCCAACTAATCCATAACTAATCAACTGCCTGCGTTACTTATTACGTTAAAAGCAATCAACAATCGCTTACAAACAGGTGAGATATACGTCTCAGATACTAGTAATCGACGGCGTTACTATTTAAAGTGACATGAGTGAAGACTTTCATTCGAAGATTTTTATTTGAATCACAGTAAATGTGAAAAATCGCCCTATATACAGTTATTTTTGGTTTGTTTCTCCTTTTTTGTTGCTATTGACGTATCGCACGCTGTTGCCCGTAACATTTATCAATAAAGACATCCATTTACGTGTTTTACCACACTATTATACCATTCGCTACTATCTCGCTCTCTCTCTGTCTTTCACCCCTTCTCTCTTTTTCTCTTCCTTCATGGCAAGATCTTCCTACTAATTTGATCTGATGAATAATGCTCTTCAAAACGATACACTAGAACCATGACTGCTGCTTCTGTCAACTACTTTTCTGATTGCCAAAGCAATGTTTCGATATGAAACGGGGGTAAAAATTGTTTGAAAACCAGAAACTGAAACATGCAACATGTGTGCAATCAGATATACTATACGTAGAATAAAACAGACTTGATCGTTATACCATACAAGTACGCATTCAATACGTAACGCAATACACATACACATATACTTGTATGTATTGGTTTGTGCAACTAATTAGCTTTCTGTTGCGCTAACAAAAACATTATTCACATGCACTGTAATTTGTTTTGAATGCTCTATCGAACGGAATGCTCATACAGAGTAGTTAAACGATAGGTTTAACCCATCCACCAATCCATTTTGTGCGTGGAAACGAACGAAATGGCGAAGTAGGGACGGCTTCATTGCCCCTAACGACGGAGAGACTATTCAGTTAAGGTGATATAAAATAATCCAGTAGGCCGGAAACACGGTAGACATAACCGCATAGGTCGTTACGCCAAAAAAAAAGGAAGCAGAGTTTCGCCTCAAAGCAGGGTTAGTTATTGTCTTTCAGTCAATATCAATCGGTACTTATTTAAAGATTGCAGCGGCGTTACGGCTTGACCAGTGATTTGCCTTTGTTATCGTGTTTGGCTCGTCGTGGTTTAAATGGTTTACAACAGTGTGTATATTAAACAAAATGTACGAAGAAGAAAACAGACAGCCATAGTGTTTGTGTGAGTACCGTTTTGAAGGCATCTTTTGTTACATTAAAAGAAAGATGAACGGATAAAATCATTTAAAAAAACTATAAAGACTACTATATTAAAACGGGGCCTGTATGGATTCAGCTAAATAGTGAATGCACTGCAAACTTTCTAGGTCAACTGTGAGCCCAAAACAAAAGTGCCTATTCAATATTATGTTCGACATCCTGTAACAACTTCGTTAACTAATCGGCACGTATGTGGTCGCTTACGTGTAGCAATTTACAACATGGAAACAAAATCATCCACCAAACAACGAAAGAAAGATCTCCAGACTCCTCCATTTCACGCGTAGAAAACACCCCGTACGTATTATTCCATTTACTAGCGTCTAACGCCGCCACCACGAGCCCGAAGTCGCGTGTCTGATCTGCTTTCCTGAGCACACCGTCCTAAGATGTTTTCTTCACTTGATTGCAGCGCTTGCGCTTCAATGCCCAGGTTGTATGCAACAATTTCACAGACTTTTTTGTAACAATTGCAATTATCTATAGTTAGGCGCAGAGCCATATCCTCCTCTACACATACACACACACACTCTCTTATACACAATATTTCACGCGCCCAATTGGAAGGATAAATTTGAGTCGGCTTATGCCATATTATGGTTGGTTGGTTTGCAAACGTTCAAAGTGACGGCATCGGGAGAGGTTTGCGTTTGCTTTGTTTTTATTCACTCGTAACGGTCCTAAAAATGCTTTGTAACAATTGAGTTTCTTTACGCTGGTTTGCTTTGTGTTGGTATTTGGAATGGGGAAAATAAGTTTAGTTAATATTTAGTGGGAAATCACTCCCAGCCATGCCTGAGCAAATCTAGTGGAAACTTTGTTTCCTTACATCTCAGCCGTAATGATCAAGAGCTCCGCTGTACTCCGAACTTCCGGGTATAATGAAACATGCCAATAACGCTTGGGTAAACGCTATCGATGGGGCAATGTACCCTAAAGCGTTTGCGCCTCTCGGTCCATGTTTGAAGATCAGGAGCTAGACACGGGTAATGCCGCAAAATTTTCAATAACTCAAAATTCAAGTCTTTATAAGTCAGTAATTTCTCGAATGAAGGTTATAACCTTTACTCTGAAACGAAGAATGTTCGACGGGCCTTCGTTAGACTCTCCGTTTCCTCTATGTCTCTTCCTAAATACTCAGTCTTGTTATTGCCGCAACCGGATTTGCGGCAACTAAGTACGTGGAGTACGTTCCTCTTAGTTATGGGGATTATCATCGTTACAACGATGAGTCCTGAATTTCTCGCGATAAGATTTATGATATAATCGTCGACGTCACGGATGGTATTTTAATAGGGTGTCTTATTATAACTGCGATTGTAAATCGTTTTCTAAATTCCAAGAGAGAGAAAAATATTCCTTTGGACATGGAATATAAGCGACAATTCGCGAAAATCTGCGAAAATAGCCCACCAGAAGATATTCGAAAGTTCGAAGGTGACATGATCTGACGCCAGTATCTCGATTGACGACCGAGACACTAGGGCCTGCAGGAAGTGAAACACTCGATCATGATCACAATCCAGTCAAGTAATCAAGAATTTAACAATTCTTTACTTTAAGGGCACAAACGTCAGACGTTCCATCCACTCCACTGGATGTTTCGTCGTGACAGATTCCTGACGACACCTTAGCCGACCTAAATTACCATACTCCAGGCTAGATCGATGTAGTAATAGATGGAGAAATTTTCTGGGAACACTGGTCGAAAACGGACGCTTGGTCCAGACAAGCCATGGCTAATGGAAACACCATACGGTAGTTGGAACAACCACATATAGTAAGGCACCTTCTAAAGAACTTATTATAGCGAGTGCCTCCGTTATAACTGATTCACTCGAACCCATCGGAACGGTACGACGTGTCAATATATCGCGAATGCGCGCTTCGCCAAATTATAATGATCGATTTTGACGTCATCAATTAGTCCATACAGAGGAAGACGATGTACATCCCACTGTGTGGGCAAGGGTACGTATTGTAAAACTTAATCCCGGTAAGGTTAGCGTCATTCGGGTTGTAACGTTACGAACCGGGTCAGAAAAGTATATCCTGCGACCGACCAATTGCACGATTTGCCCCAATACCCAATTCCAATACTTTAGATAATTCAAAGAATTACATTCGTTTGGTGGCTGTGGCATCTAAAGATCGTGAACCCTCCGGTCATTCGACCGGCTTCTACGGTTGTTAGAATAGAAGATGTTACCAACATATTAACTAAACTTAATTTCTCCACGACAAATTCCAACACTCTCCTACGCTCCTCAGCTACTCAAGATTTTGTTGGTAGTTCGATTTTTCGTTGTGTATTACGAGCATGTGAGTGTGTATTGTGTAGTTTACTTTGCCATGCTACACCAACAGGCAACCACTTTTTTTCCACGGACTGTTTTAGGGTTGGTTCGACAATCAAGGGAACACATTTCATTACCTTTGCTTTCTTCGTCCTTTTCTCTCGTACTCCCAACAAACAGCAGCAAAGGTGTGTGTGTGTGTGTATGTGACGGAGTGGTAAAGTTTTAATTTGTTTAATATTGTATTAGCTGTTTTTAAGTGTTTCTTCTTCACGCGTCGCGTCTTGCACACCCGAAATGCTTCCCGTATCCCTTCAACACTTCTCAAACGGATTTGCAATCGGTACAATTTGATGCCGTAATAGTTTTAGAAGTAGTGATAGTAGTAGTTGCTGTAGTAGTAATAGTAGTAAAAGTAGTGTCGTAAGTAGCATTATTATTTAGCTTAATAATGGTAGTAGTAGTTGTTGTTGTAGCATTAGTGGTAGCATTAGTTGTATCGCTTGTTGTGGTTGCTGTTGTTGTTTTGGTTAAAATTGCTGTTGATGTTGTAGTGGTAGCTGAACAATTGTTGACCTTACAGCAGAAAGCCGCTCTAACCCACGATTACCGACTATCGCGAGCAGAGCGCGGCCGTCCCTAACTGGAGGTCGAGGCGATTGGTGATACGGGCGATAGGGGACTTCGGGCCGAGTCCCGTGGACAACCGGAGAGCGTTATCACCAGCTTCCGGGAGCCTGCATGGTCACGATGTTCGCATAGCCAAACACCCTGCCACGTACCGAGTGACAGTTTGCCGTCGGTGATTGGGATTGTCAGTGAACTTCCAAGGAAGCAGGCTTTCACGTGTGCGGGCTGCGAAAACAGAATGTGTTTGCGATTAGTACGATCATTACAAATGATCACCGCAAATGTTTGTTAGAAGTTTTGTACTACAGCATCCATACCATATCATCTGGACCTTCGCATGAATGCCTGTACGGTAGGCCTTCGGGCACTATTTTGTTCAACATCATTTCCATATCATCCCTAAAAATAAATTATTAGAAAGAAAATAACGCATTTCAAAAATGGTTGCTCGATCAATGTAAATACGACATGCCCTCCCCTTCCATGCAAATGGTATAAAACATGAGCAGCTTTTTCGTTACACGCAGTTACTTACCGTACATCTGGATCCCAACTTTCATTTAACGCTAAGCTGGCGGATGTGTGCAAGACTGCAAGAGAAAAGCAGAATAAACAAAAGATAAGTATGTTTACACTGATATTATGTTGATTATATAGTATAGCGTTGTCAGATTGTCCAGATCCGTAAGCGCATGGCTCAATGCATTGCACAGGCGAGAAAATATAACAGTGATTATGTTTATTACTACTAAAATAAGTTTATTTCTATACATCCACCGTCACCCCACGCCTATCGTTTGTTTAATTTAGAATGAAATATAATGTTCACGTTAATCTGTTCGTTCCAAAACAAAAGTTTTGACTCATCATGGACAAAATTGTTACGACCATCTATGAAACGTATGTTTCCAGTGCTCCAGTTTTTGGCAAAAGCCACGGTAAGTGTACAGTGAACCTTTGGCAAGATTCAGATGATAAAATTAGCCAATTCTTGTTCGGAGAAGATGACTCAGATGGGGCTGTGACACCGGTGCTATACCGGTACCACTACATCACCTGGTCGCACCGAAACCCCAAGGGTTCGATTGAACCACTTTAAAATTACTTAATGCTGCAATATGCTAAAAAGATTGATGTATATGTTTTGAAAATATTATGATGATTTTTACTTTAAAAGTAAAAAATACGAAGATTTTGTATGAATAAATATGTTACAAAGTATAAACATATTAATACATTGTTTTCGAAAATTTATCTTAATATAGTTTATTTGCGCAGGAAAAATAAAAAAGGAAAAAAATTGTAGAGTAGACTAGAAAAATCATTCTGTTTTATTAATAATATTATTCTTAAACATTTTTATAAAATAATTTTAAGCTACTGATATGTTTGTAATGAATTTTTATTTATATTGAGACCGGATTAAACTAATTAAATCCTTTTTGGATATGATTATAAATGTCTTTAACATCCAAAAGATGTTCCTTTAATTTAGCATCCTAGCAAAAATACCGCAACTAATGAAAAATTTATATTTCGATTAAAATTTATTGCATTCCATGTTAACATTAAAGTTAACAGAAGTTCCTTATACTTCCTTGATGGTACTTGTTCGCTAGATTTAAGATTTTTTTTATACAGAATATCAGTATATCAACTCGCTGTTGATATGTTATTTACTGATTCATGAACAATTCTTATTTTAAAATGTAAAAGAAGCTTATCTGATACTCCACTCGAGACTGTTTAAAGCAAGGAAAAAAAGTTAAAATTCTTTTCATGATATAACACGCTAATCAAACATGTTGTTTACGTTAGTTTGATTTTATGTTTAAAGTTATCTGAACTTGGATAGCAATCCGATCCAAAATTCTTTCCTATTCTCGATTGAAAAGTGTATTTAAATTTTTTTAAACAAACCCATCTAAACCCCCATAAAATATGTTAGGATGATGAAATTTCTAAGTTCTAAAAATTTAACGTATATCTTAGATTCCACAAGCGCAACTAAATAAGTTGTGGTTGCGATTTTATTCCCGAATAGAGGCATTGAATGCAAGTTTCTTTACGCTTTTTTGTATCTTATTTCTTACAAAAAAAAATTGCAAAAATGCAATAGAGCTTTACAATTTAAAGAAAAACATTGCTTTGATTTATTAAAAAAAATTAAAACAAATTTTAAATTAAAAAAAAAACTTCAATGTTTAATGTTGAAATTCGTTCAAAATTTTGAAACCGCCCCGTTTGGTTCGCATTATTTTTCACATACTTTCATTAAAGATATCCAAAATTTTACTAATGACGAGCACGAAGGCAGTGTTCCTGTTAAGATAATCGATTGCGAAATGCAACCAGAATGTCGTGATCCCGATGCTTCAGTAACTACAACAAATTTATTGTGCAGCGTGCCACAACGCCACAGAAGCCGCCGGACACGTCGGGTCTACTACGGGCGGTCGTTGAAATGTGTCGTGCGCATTTTGCTGCAGCCAAGAAGAAACACCAAGGAGTTGCTGGCCGCGTTCGGTTTTTCGCAAACGTCGCGTGTGTATACGCGTTTTGTCACGATGCACTAGTTCATGACGATCCATAGATTAACGCGAACGCATTGCTAAACCCCAACTCCGAGGTGAGCGAGCGCGCTTGCTCCGGATCGTTCAAATTGCATACAAATAATGTTGGCTCAGCGTGAAAACTGCCACCTATTTCCGCCAACGGGGCAGGCTCTGTTCACACCCAAACTTCCGGAAGCAATCAACTAAACCGGTGATATTAGAAACTGCCTAATGTGATTACGGGGCACACCGATTAGCTGCATAAATTGGTGAATACGTTGCATTTTTTGCATTTTCAAACGAACACAGACGTACGTGCACGAAGCAAAAATGATGTAATTTTTATGTTTTACATCTGTGGTGGCTGGTTGAGGTAATTTCAACCGGAACCTGCCCAAAATGGAGACTTTGTTCACAGTTGGAACAGCCTATTTTTGTCAACTTTCATAACATTTTCACCTCCAAAGAGCGCTAACTATTCTAGTTCAATAAAGCATTATGAAAATTAGAATGAAAATCCCTTCAAAAATTCAATTCAAATACAAAAAGTTCAATTTTTTCTAGAGTCCGGAGCAAATTGCGCCAGCATAGAGGGACAGCCGTCACAATTTCTCGATCGATGCTGCATAAACGATCGCCATTTTAGTGGAACTGTCCTGAAGGTATCTTTGTTGTGAACGTATAATTTTTAAATCCATTCTTTTAATACTAATAGGCAGTAGTTGTGGACTCGTGTGAAGATTATAATAATACACTTATTGACGGTTTTATAAACCAATACTATTCACCAAATTAAAAAGCTTTTTTTTGGTTATTAAGTGGAACATTACGTTAAAGCTTCATATGAACAACGTTAATAAATTGTGAATTTTTCTCCAATATCAACCGACAAAACTGAAGTGCTTAATAGATTGTAAAATGCATGATTGCTTGATAAAAGTACTCTAGCATTATTAACTCACACAATTATCTTCCCATCCCCACTCATGCCTTATCAACACATATGTCACTGCCGTTCCAAGGAACAATGATTGCGTATCGTGAGATTGTGATAAAACAATTTTTAATTAACAATAAATGCTTCATTGTTCTTCAACTTTCCGGTCCTACCGGTCGCTACAACGAACTAACACATGCACAACGAGCCTCCATTAGAATTTCATTCGCCACACAATATGTGTATGTCTGTCTGTCGGGTATGTGTGTGTGTGTGTTGCTGAACACATCAAACGGATGATGATGCACTACCTAAAGGTATTTTTCATTAAACGTCCCGTGTTTCTGTACTGGACATCGCTCCCTGTTTCCAGTACCCCCCGAGGTTTATCCCCAGGGCGCCTCCTTCATTTGGCACCCCGAAAAACGTGCGCACCATCCGCCCGGTAGGCAGAGCATTTCATACACCAAAGCAGGCTCCTCTTTTAGAGCTTGCAAATACACACGTACCGTGTAGACCACCGCACTTTCCCCCCCTCCCCACCCCCCCACCCGTCCACGCTATGACATCAGACAGCAAGTCTGAAAACCGGAACCGGAACTGATGCCGGTGCTGCCGGAGGAGCAGGCCCAGGCATGGCCCAGGCAGGCGGGTTGGTGAGTTATTGAGAATATTCCTGACTCGTGATGGCGTTGAACATGCTGTCGTTTTGGTGTTTGCTTCCTACCGTTCGTCAGATATTCATTGTCTAGGATAGCAGAGAGCTGGCACAACACGCCACTTCTGTCAATATCTGCCTCCAAGCCACAACAACAACAACAAAAATATTATACATAAACGAAGCAGACGTCGTTGGGGGCTAGGAACAGAAGGGTAGAACGAAAAACTCAAATTTAATTATCGACAAATGAAACAGCAGCAGCATTATTGCACCAAGATGCAGCCGTTCCACACATAAGAACACGCGCACACTACAAAACGGTTTAGCGCGATAAGCGTTACGGTGGTTTATCATCGAAAAGCGCATATTTTCATAACAGCAAAAAGTAACATCATACGATTGTAACGTACAAACTTACCACACATTTTAAAGTGAAATAAAAATATCTTACAATAAAAATCTGTTAAAGGCGAATAGCATATTTTCGTAACCTTTGGTGGTGGTAGTCGTTGCTGTCTAAAATCCTGAGAACATTTTGGTTTCAGTTTCAGTTTTTTTCAGTTTTTTTAAGTCAATTTTGTTTATGAAACTCTCGTTATTTGATACGATACAGTTAGATAAAAAATACTAATCTCTTCACTGCTAATTTCACACTAAATCGGTTGTTCAAAACCATCAGAATCAAAACCACCAAACTTGTAGCTGATAGAAGGGTTTTTATCCGTATGTTTGCCTCACTCATTACAGCGTTCCTCTCTTATTCTTTCCTTCCATTGCACTACGAACCATTGCTTGAGAATGCATTGCATCCTACAGAACATCTTACCCGGTAAACGAATGGGCATTTTGACGAATAATCCTACTATAAGGATCCCGTTGATAGCACGGGAAGCAATAAACAAGTGACAGTTAGGTATGTAACATGGAACAGAAAAGACCAAAACATCTTCTTAATTAGATAATATTTCAAAATCATAAAATATTTACAAACAAAAAGGCTGTTCCAATCTTTGCAAATATCGTTATGAAACAAAGGAAAGTTCATAAATGCAGAGTAAGCATATGTTTAGATTTTTACAACCGAACTGTTGTACTTTCTTCCAAACAACTATCCTACTGCTAGTGTAGTTATAATTATACAAAAATGAAAGTTTGTTAAGAAGATTTCGTAAAAAATATTTTTTTCACAAACTTGTATTGAACTCATTCAAAACATGAGCTTTGATGAATGATTAGTGAATAACAATTTCAAATTTAATAAAAAAGTATTATGAATTTACATAGTATGGGCCCCGTCGGATCGATAAAATTAAATATTTATTCACAATACTTCATCTTGTTTATGCTTCGTGAGACTGAATGAAATCTTGATTTAGGTAATAATTCAGTCAGATATAAGATTAGATAATATTTCACTTAAAATCTTCCTTTTATCTGCCTACCTAAGCAAACTATTCACTTCTTAAACGGGATTAAAATTAACACACAAAAAACACTGAAACATTAGTTCGTAAGCCATTTCGGTTCTTCCAATAATCGTAACAAGTGGAGGAAAATTTAGGGGTTCTCGATTTTGGGAATGATTCCAACGGTTTGTTCAAGTGTATATAATTTCAAGTGTACACTTTTGAATATTAACGTGCAAAACTGATAGTTAATTTCTTAGCTACAATACAAACAAATTGATGAATATTTACAATACAAATAATACAAATGAAATTATTTTCTAATTAAGGTGAGCTGTTGCTAAGCAAAACATTGATTTTTAGATTATATTTTAAAGCATCCCTAATATTGTGTCCATGATTCGAGACCTGGTTTTCGACAATTCGATAATAGTTTTCCATTACTCCAAAGTTTCTTTAGTTGATTTAGTTGAAAATAATTACAAATTTCCTAATTTTATCACACAATTTACTTTATTTTTTACACTAAGCACTTAAGGTAAAGTCAATAAAAACTTTTAAAAATACCTATTTTTGAGACGTGTAGAAGCAAAAAAGGTAAAAATCTAGTAAAACACAAAAAAATAATAATGAGTGTACGGATTTTTACACCTCGCTCCATCACTGGTCATATAACTTAGTAGATCGTTTTTAAAGATTACATGTCAATAGTTGGAAAGCATACATTTAGAAAAAAAAAACAAAAATGATATACTAAACCCCTAACGGCAAAGCAAATCGAATGGTGGCAGACAAAGAAGTGATAAGCGTAGCTTAGCGATGTACACAGCAGCTTATCTATATCATAGTGAGAGATAATATTTAACCGAGCACAACCGAAGCCGCGTACACGAAAAACAGTCGCATTGCATTTCCCCATGTAAATGGCAGCTATGTAAACCAGGCAAGGCAAGCAAACCAACAATGTGCGCGGGGAGAAAAAGGAAGTTGTTTACAACACACTCGTTTCACTTGACCAGCCTCACACTCTCGCACACCCACACTCACACACACACACACTTACACTTGGCAAGGCATTTGCGTGGTTAATTGCATGGATAAAAGAAAGCCGCCGGGAAACGGGGGACGGGGGAAAATTCCACATTCGTAAGGATGCTACTACTGGCACAGTGTTACGAGGCGGCAACCAGGATTCGCTCATTCATTCATGATTCTTTCACATTCTACGAATGCCCACCCGGTTGCGTTTTACCAAGACAAACTTACCTGTGCCACAAAAGCGGTACATTCGTTCATTTCCCTGGCCCTGGCTCCTAACCGATTCTTCCGCACCACCAAACAGAACGGGGTGAAGGGGAATGGCGACTGGTGGCCACCATCACCATCGCCCGTGCTTTTCCTTTAACCACTGTACCACCGTCACTGTCACTGTCGTCGGAACGGAACGGAAGCAGCTCCACCACACGGTTTCCTCCCGGCGGAAGTGCACCAGGAACTGGTCGGTGTGGTGTGCCATAGAAGTGTGTGTGTGTGTGTGTGTGTGCACGCGGCGCGCCAGCGTTTAATGCGACATGAAAGCGTCCTTGCTGCCGTGATGCCGTTGTCCATCATTCAACATACTTGCGGGGCCTACGCTGCTCCCGCAATCAAATAATGCCGCCCCAGCATAGAATGCAGATGCACACACACACACATACATACACAAAGCAAGCGCGCACCCGGCGTATGATTGAACGCTGATGGAAAAGGTGACGGCGGCGGACAGGGACAGGGACGACGATAATAAAAAAAAACCGGGTTGTGCACAGAGGCGGCACAGAACGACCATGCTTCGTAAAACAAAACAAAAATCATCGTTTGTTTACGATCGAAAAAGCCCACGCGCGTCGGAAAAAAAAACCTCAATACCGGACAAAACCTACACTCCGATTATGCTCCGATCGTGATTATGGACGTTAAGTAGGCTTTTTAAAAATTACAATTGAATCATTTTATGTTACTCTATTGTAACGAACGGTTCATTATTAATCATCCAATCTAACTGGACGCGCTTTTGCCACTTGTATTGAAATCGGTACACAGTCGGTCGGATGATAACCGTCTTTTGCTGGAACGAAGCCCAACAAGAATCAACGCTATCCCATCTACGTCCACTCCGATCTCTCTGAGGCGAAGGAAGTTGCACCTCCGTTCGCGTTCGGTTGTACGCTGGGGGGCTTCTTCGTAAGGATATTTCTCTCATTTCGTCTAACTAAATTGCATCTTCACTCTCTTCCTTCGTTTGGTTTCGCTTTCTCAAGATTTCTCACGCGCTAGTGCTCTTTGGTAGCCGTAGTGTTTTTTGTAATATCTCTCCAAGCATCGCCTACTACACTCATGTCGCCTACTATAGCAGCGAGATATGCAAGACGTGGTCCCGAGCGCGCACTGTTAAACCGGTGATGTGCATGTGTATGTGTTTGTGCGTGTGTGTTTAAAATTTCCCCATAAAGGATGGTTTAGTTGCTCGATAACGCCGCACACCACGGGGCTAGGGCACTAATTGAAGCGTTCCGTGACTTGATCTTATTGGACAACACGCTGGATTTTAAGGAAGACGACGGCCGGCGCCCTGGTGTGCAATTTCTGCAATCTGGCCTCCATAAAATTCGGCTCCACTAACCCAGCATGACGCTTATGACGACGCGACACTGCTGCCGTCGATGAATTAATTGACAGCCTTCGGTGCGAACACTTTATTCCTCGAAACTATTCTTCCGACAACGAAACCTCTCACCCCCCCCCCCACCCCCCACTCACCAACCCATGCAAAATAGTCCTCCCGCGTGGATCCCACACAGTGGAATAGAGATGAAACACGAACACAAACGTAACGCACACATACACTCGCGCCTGCTAGGGATATGTTACCTTCGCTCTCATTCAGGACATTCGACGGCGAGTAATCGAGAGCGAAATCATTCGCCAACACTAGAGGGAGTGAGCGCGTTCTCTTGGCTGCATAGCAAACATCATCTCCACTCGCACTACTCTCGGCAGAGTATGTGCAGCAGCACCAGGATAGCGTTACAACACACATAGCGTAAACAAGCGATGCATGAGAGTGAAACTGCAAACACATACACATATACACACAAACACACACACAAACGCGCAGCAATGCCGTGACAGAACAGCCTACTACGATTACTGTAGTCAGGTCATGGACACGAAATTTCGTCAGTTTCTCGCTTCGTTCTATCTGACCGCATTTACCTGCCACTCCTGCACCCAACCGCGCACCAAGTTGGCCCCACGGCGTGTATGTTGGCATGCCGCTCTGCAGCATAAAAATGGGAACGACCAAACCGACGAACCGAATGTGGTGGGTTCTTTATCCGACCCCCCTTTACCCAGCCCCTCGCTCTTTCTCTTTCTTTCTCTCTCTCTCTCTCTCTCTCTATCTCTCTTCCTTCGGATCAGGATATTCCCAGGCCGACGACGCGCGGCGTTCACGTACCATAAATCCCCCTCTCCTCAGCACCTCCCTTCCTTCCAACTCTCGTATGCGGTGTGGTACTGCTGTGAGAAGTAGCACCAATTTTTCGTGCATAATGTGAACGCAATTAAAGGCGGCAAAAAGGACGGGGAAAGGTTCGTTTGGTGGGATACATCCGACAACATCGGTTAGTGTCGTTTAGAAAGCATTACATAATCGGAGTGTTAAGACATTGTGGATGATTGGAATGTGAAACCTAGCTAGTTTGTTTTCCCTTACCCCCACCCCACCGTTTGCATGTCAGGTGTGCGAGTCTAGCTCAAACAAGATAATTCAACAAATCTAGGTCAGTTTGAGAAAGAGCTCTATATTCCTTAGTTACCCATCTTTCTTCGCCTAATGCTGATTCGCTAAGCTTCATTCACTCCATCGTGGCTTGGTAGATAGATAAATTCGGTCCCGAGACGCGTCGTCACGCGGTAAATTGTCGATAAAAACAATATCATTAATATACAAGCGCTGTGCGGCTCACAGCGGTCGCGTATTATCAGAACATTCACGCTCCAGCTCCACCTCCCCCCACCCCCCTTGGTTGGCCGGGAGTTTAGCTTTGCTGCTCGTTAGTGAAAAGTATTATTCAATAACAGTGTTCACTGCCAAAAGCACTATTTCATTCCGGCTCCTTGGGGGGGGGGGGGGGGGGGGGGGGGGGGGGGGGGGGGGGGGGGGGGGGGGGGGGGGGGGGGGGTGGACAGCCGTGTGCGCGCGCGAGCTAGCGATATGTTGAGTGGTCGATATTGTGTGGCCTGAATTAGAGGAACGCGGTTGGAAGGATACATCTACCCCATATTTTGAAGGATACTGGCATAGACTGGCTTAAAAGACAGAGAGAGAAAGAGAGAGAGATAGAGGAGGAGAGGGAGGGAGACGGAAATTGGAACGTTATTATTGAGGTATGAAAAATTTACGTACACACGCGGGCCAAAATAAAGTACACACAGTTCGTTTGGTGGCCGATCGATCGGTTGCGGGTGGTACGGGAAGGGACGTTAAAGGATCTCCCCCCCCCCCCCCCCCCCCCAACTACCCGGAAGCAAAGCAATTCAAGCTTGAGAAAGTAAGTTAGAATATGTTCAAGAGCAGTACCCCGCCCAGGACGCAGGTACGTGAGTTTTAAATTAATTAAAGAAAGCCTTATACGGAAACACACAAGCCTTTAACTATCGAGCTACGAATTTGCAGCACGGTCAGCGCACAACAACATCGATCACTTATGTGCCTCTTGTTCCTCCTTCACCCCCCCTCCCCCTCTCCTTCTCCCTTTCTTCTCTCGCTCTAACCCTCGCTTACTCTCCCTGCTCAAGCGATATGCACTTACACGGTTCTGCACCACATTTTGCCAAGCAAAAAAAAGGGAAAAACACAGCTGTGTGCTGCTAAAACTCTGCACTTTCGTGCAAACGTCCGAGCCATCTTTCGTGCAGCCTCCGCACTTTGTCCGGCTTCCCTTCCCACAGCATCGTATACCGGGGAGGATGTTCGTTCCGTTTTCAATCTCATAATTTAGATTTATATCTGCGGAATATTTTTTATTCATGCGCGCCTACGTGTCACCGGCGTGTGTTTGTGTGGCGAAGAAAGGACCGAATTTGTCGATCGCAATCGGGTTTCGAAAGGGCACGAATTATCATAACACAGCCGACCGTTTCGTCGTGCGGTACACAGTCGATTCCGTTCAATACCGTTCCCTAAACGCACCGCGGGGACGAGATTTGGATGTATTTGTTGACTTTTTACTCGTTTTTGTTTCCATTTATGCTAAAATTTATTTATTTTACATGTGTTCTCGTTTGAATTCACCTTAAGGTATGTGTAATAATGAATTTAAAAACAAAGTATAGCTAAATAATCATACATTTAATCAGTAATGCCTTTAATGCACTAGAGATCGTGCCACAAAGCGGATGGAAAGGGGAATTGCAAAAATTAACAATTAAATCATTAAATCAAGATCAAATTTATATTCAAATGCAGTTCAGTTTGCAAATGCAGTCAATTTTTTCTGGCCAATTTTTCGCCACTTGATTGCAGTAATTGCAGTAATCGTTCACACGAAATGGGACGTGAAAAGTAGGCTTTGCCATCATCCGAATTAAAAAAAACTCTTCAAAACAAACAGTGCTATGCAGAAAAAATCAGAACAACCAAAAAATCAATCAATTTTGATCAAAAAGTGACTTTTGTGATCGCCTAGTGTAAATAGGATACACTCACGGCAAAATCAACTGACGACTGATAAAAATTTAAAAAAAATTAAATTTCAAACGATCAAATTTCAGTGCAAACCTAACTCTTTCGCTTACGGCTTTTGTCAAGAAAAAGGCTGAAAAGGCCTAAAACAAATCATTATGCGGTTCAAACACTGTCATTCGGATGGTGAATTTCAATTTCCTGTTGTTTATAGTTATTACTTCATGTCGTACATTTGATAGTAATTGTATGCTTCTTTCAAAAGTAAGAAGCTTATCCGGAACCAAAGAACGGACTTTTCGCTAAAAGAAAAACAAACCCTTTCGTGCATAAAAAAACCCCGTTCTGCTCCAGTAACGCACCCTTTGCGGACCCTCCTCCTCCAAAGGATCATTAATTCTTGTCTTTTCCTTAACCATAGAAGGTCCAAGTGTATATCGTCGTCGCCGTTCCCCGTTCGCCGTTCGAACCATAGCCGATCATCAGTTGCAATAATTCAATCGCCAACTCGTGGCGTGGCGTGGCCACCTTGCCTTGTCACTCACACAACGATAAGAGGATACCGGCTTGCACTAGGCCGTGCGCGGTGGTGCCCATCGATGTTCGCTCCATTATTCCTCGTTAAACGTACACCGCAACAACAACAACAACAAAAAAGTCAGTAAATAATTCAAAATTAGCTACCCCCCAAGCGGTATGGATGCGCGCGTCTTCAGGCAGGACCACCACACCCGGGGTGGTGGTCCACAAACCGGGGACAAATGACTATGACACCCGGTCACGCAACCGAAACCGACGACTGGGTAGGCCACACCAAACCGCCCAAGGAAATGTCAACCATTAAACCTATCACCGTTCCAATCGGCTACGAATGACTACCCCTACATTCTCACTGGCTTTCTCCCTCTCCCTCGCTCTCCCTCGGTTTCGCACACTCGTAAAGACAAACGCTTTCTACAATGCACTCGAACGTCGTTTCCGTGCCGTACCGTGCCGTGGCCACCGGTGCAACAAAGTGCAGTTCGAAAGGGCGCAGCGTTGTAGCAAATGCATTTGAAAAGAGCCTCTACTGCTACTCCTTCTCTACGGTTCCAACGGTGTGCGTGGCCGACGACGTCTTGCGAGTGAAAAACGATTTCCTTCGCCCACCGCAAAATCGCTCGCTTTGCGCGCAAGAAAAATCGTTCAAAAATCCACCACCGTCTGGAGTGGACTCGCGCGCTCCGGGCAATGAGCAATATATCGTGGCGAGAGCTAAATAAGTAATCAAGACATATTTCAAATAGTTTGCTGTTTATCGGTTTTAATTATCGGCCCATTTTGCAATTAGCCGATCGCCCGCTATGCACCAAACACCCGATAAGTGCCGTATCATTATCGAAGCGAAAGGAAGTGGAGGGTGGGGCGCATTCAAGCAGACCAAAGAAAAACGAAACATTGAGGAACGCCCGCTCCGTGTCGCGGATACGCTTCGCGCTGCTGATGGACGAATGTGCACGGGATAGCTCCACTAATTCCACCATGTACTGAGGTTTGAAAACAAAATTCACCCGAAGCATCTTTACTACCGGTGAAGCAAAAGAGGAACAGAGAAGGTAGAAGGCTCGTTCAGAGACACAAGTATCGGAAATTTAAGCAATGTTTTTTTTAGAAGATTGTATCTAAGAGAATTTTAACGAACCTATTAAAGCAGGAGGAAAATCAAAGCAGTACAAAAAATAATACCATACTTTTTGAGAAGCACGACCATCTGAAGAATATCATCATTTAATTTGTAGCAAAACTTGAACAACAAAAACAATAGGAAAGCCCAACTTGAACCAAATTCAACCCGCTGCACTTCTCACTGCTTTCCCCCTTTCTAGATGGAGCATAAGCTCAAACTAGCATATAATTGGGGCCACGGTCATGTAGATGCATTTGCTAAACGCACTGTTCATAAGGCGGCAGGCCCCGCATGGGAACAGATCCCGTGTGGAATTCGGAACGCACTGCTATACATTCCCACCTCCCCTAGGTACAGGCCATAGAAAACTAATAATCTAATACAGGACGAAATAAAGTTATTATTGGACGTACAAAAAGAAGCCTGAGGCGCTTATGATTTTAAAACTTGACTGGGATTTTGTATTTTTAATATATTAGTTATTATTTATTTTATTACGCTTTCAGGACCCACCGTAGTGGTGGAAATAAGAATTATTGATTACAAAGAAATCAATAGCAAACTGATGATGATGATGAGAATCGCAAATATTGGAGCTGCCGAAAAACGGCAAAAATATATGCTACAATACCATCTATTTGATCAGTTTGTGCTGCTTCTTGTAAAGAAGTTTGACTTTTAAAATTGGCCGTATTCTTCGATTTTGTCACCCGCCACTAGATGGCGCTACTCAAATTCATCCGTTGGCTTTCATTTTCTCTCTCGCGTGAAACTGATAGTCCGACGAATGAAGGTAGGTTGTGTCCACGACTTATACTGAATGGTAAACTTACTTTGAACGTGACATAGTCCGACAGAAAATTGACCCAGCTCCGGCATCTGTCGTAGGATCTCCTCCGTCACCAGGTGGACGCCACGGTGCTGTGGCCGGAGGTTGATCTTGCGTTGAAACCAGGCGGAACCAATCTGTATGCCGCGGTGATTTGACGAAGCCATGTTGTTGGTCTTCTCATATGATGAGCCCGTCGTTGTAGTGGTCGTTGCCGTCGTCGGGTTTATGCCCGCTGTGGACGCTTGCTGCAGATGTCGATGGTATCCGGATTGGTGCCGATGGCTGGCAGCCGAACTACCGCCACCACTGCTCCGATCAGCGTCACCGCCACCAACACTTCCGCCAGCAGCACCGCCACCACCACCACCACCAGCACCACCAGTACCGGCAGCGACACTCGATTTTCTTCCCTTGGCTCTACCGGCACCTTCTGCTGTCGCCGTACCGGTCGCTCCTGCTACACCAGATGCACTAGCAGCACTTCCACTCGCCCTTCCACTTCCTCCTCCAGCGCCAACTCCTCCACCAGCTCCTCCTCCACCACCGCCTCCTCCCCCACGCCCCCCGGCAGACGCTGACAACAGTAAGGAGGACGAGGACTCGTCGGTGACCGATGAAGGAGGGCTGCCCCGTTTGCGAGGATGATCCGTTTTGAGGCAGGAAAATGCAACTACTCACAAGCTATACTATGAACACACACGCACACACTCGGACACACTAACACAAAGGCAGGCGCGTACTTGTAGTAAACACAACCACTCGCAACCAGACACGCTTGGTGCTGCACTTGCTGCTGGGTGCACTCCGATTTACTTATGTGTCGCCGCTGCCAATAGGTCGTAAGATGATACGGATACAATAACTATCGGTAAGGGATTGCGGGCAAGCGACACGCACCCAGGACACGTAGCCGGAGCCGGTTGATTTCAATTGATTTTTCTTCCACACTGATTTTATAGCTGAACCACACAAACCACTAACAGCACAAGAGACATTTCTGCATTACATTTTTCGCTGGCAGAGCTCTGATCACTGTGCGCACTCGACGGCAGCTTTCGTTTCTTCCTGCGTTTTCACTTGCCCCGGTACATTTGTGCCACGACGCTTGCCTTCTTCTCTGTTCACTTGCAAACAAACATCATTTCCCCGGATAGCTTTTCCTGGATGGATGAAAATGGTTTGAAAAAAACATACACACACACACATACTAAAACACTGCATTACATGGTGATACACAGTTTTCTACGATTGTGTACAACCAATTGCTTTATCGAATTTCTTATTTCATTTCATCACCATTTTCAATCGTATTAGATGCATTCTTTCTTTTTCCTGCTCAGGGTTAAATCTGCGATGCGAGCCTACTACGATTGTCACCGAGAAACGACGGCATGAAAATGAAATAAAGGAATTTTTCTCGCAAAAGTTGTCATTTCCTTGCGTTTCCGGTTCATACGCTGCTGCGATGGTCCCAAAATGAAAAGAAGAACACGCGACCCACGAAGCTCGCGGCATGTTACACACTGCGCCACACCGCAATACGTACGAGGCTGCAGGATTTCGAGCCTTTAAGAGGCTTTGTCTATATTGGCGCTAGGAGCGCTCTACTGGATGAGTATGGTGGCTCACTCTCACCACTTCGTGACCGGGTCGGAAAAAGCACCAATGCCACCAGCAACAACATCAACCATGCGTTCACCAATGTCCGACGCCTAATGTGTGCCATTCATGTGTCGCTTCAATTCGGTTTGATCGGGTCAAAACACCTCTTCGACCAATCACCCTTGGCGTTTTGGAAGCATCGCTGGGCGGTTTCGCTTTTCATGCCCTAGGTTCCGTTTGCGAACTGTTTTGGACACGCTCGCACGAAGAACGTGCCAGCGGTTACGTGGTTTCCCTTACCGGTGTCGTAAGTAGATTTTTCGTCCTTTTTTGCTACAGTCACGCACGGCATAACATACGAATGGACGCACACACGGCCTATTGGGTGTATCGAAATGCTTCGCGTGATTTTTTACAGGCTATGGCTCTCCCTTTCCCCTCCCATTCTTCTCCGAATGTCCTGTGGAATACTCAGATAATTATACAGGCACCATTCGTGCAGCGGGGTTAGATATAGAACAGCAAAGCATTCGTGGCTAGAAATAGGCCAAGAGCGACAGCTGAAGTACTCAAGCATACACACAAACACACTATTACACAAACGCGTATGCACACATGGTGCGAAGGAATGTTGGGAATTTATGTACAACATAAAACTTTTAACTTGTGCTGTCTGTTTCGTCAGATTTTTTTAAACATTGCTATACATATCGTTTCGTTTTGCATAATGAGCAAAAATATTGCAAAGTAAAATAAGGATTACACACTGCAGTACCCTACCGACATACTTGTTTATCTTTGTTTCATCAAATTTGCAGTTCCCCTGCAGTTTGTACGCTGTTCATTTCACCAATCGAATTTTTTTAGCCAATATATAGAGGAAATGTTATTTAGTTGTACACACCAGGTAGGAGCCGATAATCATGGCTAGCAGATCCAGCGTTTTGCATTCAAAAATAGTATTGATCGCTGAAATGAAACACACTCGCAACCTAGCCGCACATGTACCAGTGAATGGTCCTCGGAAAATGGTACCGAAAATGTGTGTAAGCGTTATAGGTGCGTAAGTGTTTATCTCACGAAATGAAAACTACTCCGCGAATCTTCGTAACGTAATACAGTTTTTCCCTACTGTTCAAGGAGTAGGCTACCCTTAGCCCAATTTTCCTGACTCTGTCTTTCACTTGACTAGCCGTTCGCTCGTTCTTTCTCTGTTGCTCCTAGCTTTTTTCCCTAGCGCAAACACACTGATCCACATGCTCTTTTGATCACCTTTTTTAACTCTCCTCTTTCTCGCGCACTCGCAATCCTTCCCGCTTGTTCCTGCTGGGTCCTGGTTAGTAATCGTTCTCTTTCAATCCTCTTGGCTGGTTTTTGGCCATACATAATCATACGCATAAGATGCTTGCAGTAGTAGACACTGGAAAGCTTTTCATCAATTTTAAACATCACTTCTCGAGGCTAGTCAATATCGCTTCTTTCGCATCTTTGTTGCTAATCACGCCAGCAAATTCCGTAACTGAATGTATTTGCCGCTCTCAAAAAACGTAGGACACCGTATTCTCACGCTGATCATCCACATAGCCTTTGACCGTACATGTACACACGCACGACATGCACACAGCCACACAAGGTTACGGATACGGTGGAGCAGAATTTTGCATCAAAAATCCAGGGTTTTTCTGTGCCATACAAATTTATGATTGTAACCACACTTAGCCACTGATTGCTGATAGTTTCAGCACTCCGACACCTGCGGACACTTTTACTAATAGTTTTCCCCCGATGGGTTGGTAGGTAGGAGTCCTATCTTACTGGCCGGGTGAGAACATGTAAAGGGTGGCACCGCATGCTGCGATTCTTGCCTCTGCTCGTTTTGCTGTGTGTAACCGCATGCTGCGATTCTTGCCTCTGCGGCACAGCCCTTGTGCCGATGGCCATACCCAGACAACACCAACCACACTTGCCACTCCGATCAAACAAACTATCTATGACGACAAATATGAAGGACGAAGGGTGTTTTTCTTGGCCAGTGAAAATAAAACTTTATACGCACTCCTCCGTCCGAGCCACAACCGCGTGAATAGATTTTCGTTCCCACACGCGCATACTCTCCACACGCACCCGGACTTCGCTCTAGACGCAATGTACTTTTTTACGATATACGACCGATTTGAACTCGATTCTGTTTTATGTAATTTCAGAACCGTTTTTTCGAGCCACGGTTTTTTTCCTTCCCTCGCTTGTCAGGCTCCTCTTCTTTCGCGCACTCCCGGCCACATCCCACCCGTTATTGCCTTCTCGTTTACGCCCGTCCGGGTGGGCCTATGCTCGGAGGCTCTCGGTGGAGTCCATCTCAGTCGCGTTATCCTATCACTGTATCTCCTCTCTTTTGCGTGCTACACCGTGCGGTTTCCTTTTCGCACGATTGTGCCGCACATTTTCGCTCCCTCTCTCTGTCCGGCGCGCGTGTGCTATTATCCTGAAATCCTGCACGCGATCTCTTTAGCGGTAACCTTGCGCCCACACACAGATGGTGGATCCGAGTTTTTTTGCCCCTTTCGCCTACGGTGCGTCAAATGAGGTGGTCTTCTTTCTTTCATCATTTTCACACAAACGCCATATTTCATGCACCAAAAACCAAAATTCTTCCAAAGGTTATCTTACTGATAATGTTGGTAAAGGTAGAAAACACTTTCTGCTGAAATTCCACAACTGCGCGAACAGCAACAAGATACGGCACCTCCGCGTGTTTCCGTTTATTGAGAATAGTTGAAAGATCAAGCTCTAATCGCCCTTGAAGAGTGCGTGAATACCGTCAATGGAAGTAATCAACTGTAGATACTAAACAAAGTACAGGATCCAAATGCAAGAAATTGTGACATTTGAATCCCCATTCAGGATTCCCAATCAACATTTGTTTTACTATTGAAAGGTAAAATTTATAGGTTAAACGATTGTTTTACTTAGAAACTATCGATTTTCGATTCGGTATGAACCTTTAGTTTTGTGATTTTGAACCGTTCAGGTCCCTACATTTGAAAAAGTTTGTTTCAATATTGTTGTGTGATTCGATTTAAATGTTTAGACTTTAATACATATCCATCTTATGAATCTGTATCAATATCATAACTAATATACCATAATCAGTATCTTTCTCGTCGCTATTTAATTTGACGTTCAATAGTACAACCCTCAAACTGCTTTTTGCACAACAGTACCGAATTATTGCTGCTTAAACACTATAAATCAGCATTATGGCGTATTTGCCGAGTGCCGATGTGCATAATATAAATAATGAATTTTCAACCTCAACGCATAAACAAACGATGATTGAACAAACTGACATAGATTGTCAACTTAAGAAAATAAACAAACGAAGGAAACAAATTCGATTGGTGGGAAAAGAAGCAATAGATAATGAAAGTATAAAGTGAGATAATCGAATTGTGTATCATAAGTTTTGCTACATAAAAGATAAAAATATGTTTAATTATTGTAAAGGAGTTTCAAGAATATGTTAAAAGCCTGTACCGTGTAATCATTTTCTGGGCATTGCTTGACCCGTGCAACCTTCTAACCGGTTCGAAACACAAGTTTTTTTTCCATAGGAAAGGAAGCGGGACGTTTTCGGTGACTAATTTTGACAGAAACGTCCTTGCAAAGTTCGTACGGTTGCATATGCAGTTTCGTGTGTGCGGGTGAATGGTGTAGTAGTGTAATTTCGGCGGCCAAAAGTGTAGTGATCAGAGACAGCGTCGTATCGAACGATGAATACCGACATATTCGGCAACATGAATAACGAAAGCGATGATCTCTCCATCACAAACTGGTAAGCGTTGTTTTGCGTTATCTTGCTGCATTTTACAAATCGAGTGCAATGTGCAGCGCGTCCTGGTACCTGTGAAAGGTATGCAACGCGATGTGCGCACGGGAAACGTGTTGGTTGGCGTTTGCGAAAATAGAGAACCGTTGTTTTAAAACTTTATTGTCCTTATCTAGTGATCGGTGTCCTCGAATGGTAGCATTTGGAAACGTTCTGCTTGACATCAGCGTGGAGCTGAAGGACGGTAAAATTCTGCAAGATTTCGATCTGAAGCCAGACGATCAGAGGGAAATACCTGCAGACAAACTTGCTGCCCTTGTCTCCGTTGCCGTAGAAACGTAGGTATTTGGTCAATGATGGGAGCACCCTATGTGCGCTACTATGTCGAAACCATACGCATGGACATATCATGTAACCGTAAATAGACCGTGACTGGTTGCGGTGTGCCGTGATGCCATAGCACAGAACCTGGCGTAGCGTGTGGTGGAAAAGTTAATCGGTAAAACATTATGCGTCACGTTTGTTGACTGTTTAATCTTGATTCCAGATGCGGAAATCCAATCTACAACCCTGGCGGCTCGGCTCTGAACACGTGCCGTATATTACGCGCCCTTGGAGAAAAAAACATCATTTTTTGCGGAGCAGTCGGTGTTGACGAGAATGGACAGATATTGCAACAGATTTTGAAAGATTGCGCCCTAAACACCTGGTAGTTTTTAGCGGCATGGTGCAACATGGTGCAATAATAATAATTCTTATTTCCCTTTTTTTCTCTGTTTCCTGTGTTCAGCATACAGACGCTACCTGATCAAATAACTGGAACGTGCATGTGCCTCATCAGTGGCGACAAACGGAGTCTCAATGCAAACATTGGTGCCTCATTACATTTCAAAAAGGAATTTGTTAGCTCGCGTTGGTGCCAATCAAAGATTGGCGTGTGTAAGTCAGCAGCACACACCAACATCGATGAGGACATTCGAATTTTCTACATCGAAGGCTATTTTGTACCGGAGAGGTTCCATATCTGCACGTACATATACGAGCAATACTGCAAGGGCACAGCAAACCTGCTTGTGACTAATTTGAATGCGTCGTACATACTGCAGGATTTCACCGTCGAAATGCGTTTTCTCGTGGAACATGCGGATCTCGTGTTTGGAAATTTGGCGGAGTTCGTCGCGCTGGCTCAGATCTATAAATGCGACGACGTGGACGCGCTGGCCCGCTTGCTGATCAAACCGTACCGGAAGCATAATCGAAGCAAAATTCTCATTGCAACCGACGGCAGCCGCAGTGTACGGTTATATTATGGCGCGGGATCAAAGTTCATCGCCGAAAGCTATCCAGTGCCGATAATACCGGCAAACGCAGTGCTGGACACAACCGGGGCCGGTGATTCGTTTGTTGCGGGTTTCCTGTACAAATTCATGAATGATGAAAGTCCTACGTTAGTGGATTGCATTCGATACGGGTGTAAAGTGGCTGGGAAAGTGATACGACAGGTTGGCTGTAATTTACCGTCGAGCGTTCCGTCATCGCCTTCGATTAACTCGTCGGTAAAAGAAGGAATAATACCTTGAGGTCACAAATGCGTTGCCTGCGTTGAGAATAGCGTGAAAGGTTATAAGAAGCTTTCGGGCTGCATGTTCCTTTATATTTGTGTTGCTACTTAATAGTTCTTTTGTCCAGGTGCTTACGAGAAGTGGTGCAAATAGTGCAAACAGCTGGTTAAGGGATTTTGTTATGGAACGTTGTTAATCGTCAATATTTATGAATGCACTACACGTATATATACATATAAACTCAAGGAAACGTTGTTGCTTTTTGTTCAAATAAATGTGCTTGGTGTGCAGGTAGGTATTTTCATAAATTGGTACTACTATTAAAATCGAAAGATGAGTTTCTTAAGCATTAATATGTCTTAAATAAAGTTTCTCTTACCTCTAATGCGACATGCATTTTGTCAATTTCTGGTAAAGGTAATCTCAACTAGGTGTACAGCTATCGTTGTGGTTTTCGTTAAGCTCATATTACTGGTTATATGGCCAATCCTGCATCCTAGTGGATAGAAAAGCTAACTTTTGAATGTAATGTGATACTTTGATGTTAAACTGTATTGCTTTCGAACTGAACTCTTATACCGGTATTAAACTTGAACTTGAAATATAAAGGAATTTTATTGAAGAAGACGAAGAAGAGACGTTCGTAACTACTAGCATTCACGACATCAAATAATTTAATTGTATATATTCCGGTACATATGAAGAAATTGGTAGTTGAAATTTAAGATAGTATTGATTTTGTTAAAATAATTTCAATTTACTATCTCGTATCTCGCATTTTTCATGTCCAACTAATAAGTTGTGCTATTTTTACGATTATCTTATTCATATTAAAATGCTTCCGAGAAATTTGTGGAGAACTGAGCCTGATTCTCTTTCAAAACGCTTTATGCTGTTATTAGACGAGGGAAAATACTGTCAGATGGTTTTGGATATTTTCTGTCAATTCGCGTTTGACAGAAAATATCCAAACCGCAAATCACAATTCGACATGCTCAGTTCTGATTTTTTCAGACTGGATATTTTCTGTCAAAATGGTTGTTTGTTTACATTTCGGTTTGTTTTGGTTTTCTTGTGGTTTGGCATTCACCTACAATTGTGTCTGTACATTGTACAATCATTATTAAAAGCATTATTTCACAAAATAACCGCTCCGCCCAATGTATCGTTATTACACGAGCGGGTGGATATTTTCTGTCAAACTGGGCTTCGGCGCGGCGTTTGGCATAAAATATCCAAAACCATCTGACAGTATTTTCCCTCGTCTAATAACCGCATTACTGTAATGTTATAATCAACTTTATTTTCACTTTATGTACGACGTCAGTGGAATGTGATACTAAATTTCAATGAAAAGTTCAGTTACAATTACCAGCCCTTTTGTTATTATGAAATATGAGCTGAACACAATAAACATACGTTCTTAATGGTTTGGGCACGTGGCTGATATTAATTTCAATAGATAGAATTACAGATCGCTTTAGCAGGGGATTCAGATTGTATATAGCCATACTATAAACCGCAGGTTAATTGGCTCTCTGAAAAATTGAGCACATGAGTATGTTTTGTCACAATTCAATTAAATATTCGATCAATTGATTCCACAAAAATTAAATGTTTATTCACAATTGTTTATGAGCCAAATCCGATAATACATAAACTGGCAGAATAAATTTCCAGTATGAATTAGGTTTTTAAATCACATAATGTCAGCAGTTTTTTACAGAAAGTGGCGAAAAACTGCATGTGAAATCAGCGAAAATGATCATGTTGCTTTATTCGTGAAAGATTACAAAGGGTTAACGAGATATGCTCGTTCAAATAGCTGCATAGGAAAAATGTGTCAAATTGACAGCACGGCTGTCAAACTTTCCGAATGAAAACGTTACTTGGGAATTTAGAGCCGGAGCTACCATCACGAAGCTGTAGAGCTGTTTGAGTCGGGCAATTGATCGAAATAAAAATCGTGAAAAACTTAGGCAAAGTCGGTAATTCCACGTGCTAGTAAAGCTGTATTTTACACCGTTTGCGTGCAGCACGTGTGTGACCAGGAGGGAATTCACTGGTGTACGTGCGTCGAAGGCAAAAGTGCCGCCTTGTAGATTCCGTGCAGATTTCAGGCCCCCTTGGTTGGGGCTGGCCATACCGTCTTTCGGTGTGTGTGGTCATCATCATCAGCACGGCAGATCCCTGGAATCACGACGGAACATCATTCGTCGCGTCTTGCTTTCCGTCGGTGCAACGGTGGTGCAGCTAGAGTGCAGTGTGTGGAAACGTGTGTATTAGTCAGTGCAATGGGAAAGTGACAAAGAAAAACAAGCGCAGAAAAAGCCACACTCCAGAGCCACTCTCGAACGAAGTGAAGTAGTGCAGGGGGTGTACAGTGTCGCTCGAAGAATATATCACCGATAGCGCAGAGGCCGCTGAGCGAATGGTACGTAAAATACGCGACGCGAGAAGCATTAGTCAGAGCTTGCTACGATATTTTGCATGCCACGCGGATGCGAGATCTTAGTGCATCGTTTTGTTAAATTAACGCCAAAAGCTGTCGGTCGGGGCTGTTTCCTGGTAGCTAAGGGTGGTTAGAGCATCAGAAAGGGTGTGAACGTGTATGCGTGAAGTCCGCTTGCACACACAGTGACGATAAGTGTAAAACGGCTACAACAACGAAACACACAGCGGCTCTAGTGCGTTGGAGTGAAAAGGATCACTACTGGACCCTGTGCGGCTGTGCAGGCGGGCGCGTTTGTGTGTGTGCGTTATGCTTTAATGAGATGATATTGTCCCTAATGTATCCTTTGCAAAAGGTTCTGTAAGTTTCGTTTGAGTGTGTTAGATGGGCGGATACAATTTTCCTCGCTGATCATTGTTGTTGGAGCTGCCTGCCCTGTGCACTTTGCATTCGATTGCAACCCATATATACCCATCGACGGCGTGTGTCAAAAGGTTATTATCCTTGCAGTTGCATCCAAGTAGTGCCTGCACTGATGTGTGTTTTAAGATGAAAATGTACCACATGGTGATAGCGTCGTTCCTCGAGAACCTGTGACTTTTGTCCATGTAAAGCTGGTCACACATTGAGGTTTCATAATAGATTATGTATCTTTGTTTTTGTTTTGGACTTTGATTCGCGTTTCCGAAGGAAGTTTTTTTTCCCTTCGTCATATGAGTGCCATAGAAAATCCAAAACTTCCACCTACGTTTTCCCGCAGGTTTGGTTAAGGGCGCTGAATGGTCCTGCATCGTATTATCTTCCTTGGTCGGCTTTTGAAACAATGCTTCTCGAAAGCTCTTATGTTATAAATTCACCTGATGTAGATATCTGTGTGCGTCTGTGTGGGGGGTAGGGGGTGCACTTTCACAGACGTGCGCGTGTTTCTGGCTGGGAGCAATTTATCAATTCAGTAGACGAGCTAAACAAAACAATCCCAACAATCCCAACCCCACAACCAACGGACCTCTGCCCTGTTGTCACGCACAGAAACCTTCCAAAATGGCGAGGGAAATGTGCCGTTTGCAAAAAGAAAAGCCGCCCACCGTTTCGTGCGTGCGTTCGTGCGTGCTCTATGCGAGTTTTTTTTTAATTTTCTTTTCATTTTAACGATGATGATGACGATGACGATGATGAGACCAGGCAGACATACAGACAGTCTTGGCTACCACGCAGACACACCGGTCCGTTCTCTTTCTCATTTGTGGTAGACTTTTTAAATTTAGATATTAGTTAGGTGTCTACCACTGTGGAGACCGGTCTAAGCGGATGTAACAATTCGTCCTTAGCGATACTTTAGCATAGCAACAAGAATCTTTATGGTACTAGAGTTTGTTTAGATTTGTCTACTTGGATGTAGATCGTCTTTGTAACATTTTAGATTGTTACTATGATCCTTTTATATTTTAACAGTTTCAACATTTTTCTTTTTCGTATAGAGAATGTTATAACTCAACGATTATATGAAAAGTTACTTGAATAATGTTACAAAAAATTAAATTTAAACATTAAACATTTCGAATGAAGCAATAATGAAAGTGAGGCAAGAAGCTCTCACCAAATCGTAACAAAATGCCATAGCGTGCTTGATTTCTTGGACTTTTTCGTGGTTTCCAATGTTCAAGGGAAATCAGATGTGACGAAAGCTGTTTTCGCGGTTTTTTTTTTCCATCCGTTATTCGCTGTAATTGATTTTAGTATCACGATGGAATAATAACTACTTACAAGAAATTGGACTTTCTAAAAAAAAGAAGTTTTTTTAATATAAAAACCTCAACATAAGTCCGAATAATGAGGCTGATTAACATATGTTGAAGAAAAAAAAACAACAAGAAACAAAAATAACAAGACCTTCGCTTAGTTCTCAGTATGGCTATGGTAACCTTTTTGCTGTTGATTGTTTATAAGAGAAACGCGTCTAGGCACAGCTAGCCGTCTCTGCAGCATGCCGTATCTCGCTCTATGAATATGTTTAGGTCTACGGAGAGACCTTCAAACACTGATCGGTGTTTGTATGATCGCCCGTTGAGGTCTACGGTTTTAGCGTGCAGCCCGCGGGCTTTGCCAGTTGTGAGTGAACTAGCATCACAACCGGAAGGTGTGGGCGAATGGTAACACAAATATACCCAAAAAAGATTTTTATGTGGTGGTAAATCAGTAATGTTTGTTCGTTTGCTGCTCGAGTTATCCTAATAGATGCTTGTTTTTATGTTGCTTCGCTGGCACACATAGTCGACATTGACCTGATTACTTCACAACATATGGTTTAATGATGGTGGGATGCTATTTGATTTTATTAACGGTAATCTAATATTGAATTTTTGTACTTTATTTTATAGGTTTCTAGGTTTCATAAAAATATATTTGTTACGATGATTCTTAAATCTGCGACCTTACCGGCGGTATAAGATCAACGGCATTGGCCATCACTGGGTCTATCGAGTCATTAATTCTTAGAAGAATCATACAAACAGCCCCGGTGGGTGGGACTAGAAAATAAAATCATTCATCATCATAGAGAAAGTGTGTGAGGAAACGGTGGCGAGCTGTAGAAAATCAAGCACGTTAGAAAATAATGGCTGGAAGCATTAAACAAGGTATGAAAGCTTTAGTAACATAAATACAAAATCAAATGCAAACTCAGTTATTAACGCTCATATTTTAATTTTCAGATGATGTCTGCTACGTGGTAGCAAAATACGATTACGAAGCGCAAGGTGCCCAGGAACTAGATTTGAGGAAAAACGATCGCTATCTCCTGCTGGACGACAGCAAGCACTGGTGGAGGGTACAGAATACACGCAATCAATCAGGTTACGTGCCGAGCAACTACGTTAAGAAAGAGAAAAAATCCGTCTCACTGTTCGACAGTTTTAAGAAGAAGGTTAAAAAGGGCTCCGGCAGCAAAACGCTTCCCAACTGTTCTCCTTCGAGGCAGGTCGATAGTCCAACCATGAGCCGACGGTTGCCGCCAGATCCTTCGGAAGCTGTCGGTAAGTATATTTTCTACTTTCGCCTCAGGCGTTTTAGTACGAAAATGTGTTTTGTGGTACCCATTTTTATGACATTTTGTATATGCGTGATAGCTTCAACTCCAATTGGAACTGCCATAGTGAAGTACAACTACCAGGCGCAGCAACAGGACGAACTTTCGTTGACTAAAGGTACGAGGATACTGATACTGGAGAAATCGAACGATGGCTGGTGGCGTGGCCAGAGCGGTTCCGCCACCGGCTGGTTCCCCAGCAACTACACCACTGAGGAGAACGAAGATGACACCCTTCACACTTATGCGATGGCAGAGAACGTACTCGACATCGTCGTGGCTCTATACTCATTTAACTCGAACAACGACACCGAGTTGTCGTTTGAAAAGGGTGATCGATTGGAAATTCTCGATCGGCCAGCTGCTGATCCCGAATGGTAAGTGGTACATTCTTTGCAGGGCTCTTCACGAAGATTTATATTTTCATGAATATTCGTTTGCTAAAACTTTCCATTTTCAATCCCCATATTGATTAACTCATGTGAAAGTGAAAGTTGAACTTAATCATATAGTATAACAACAAAATATGAGGAATTGTTTCGCATTACGTTTTCGTATTTCCATACAAATAGAGTGTTATGAATGTTCATATATTTCCCTGCCAATTCTCAATACCTTATTTAATTTCGTGATGTTATATGGTTAATGGTATGGCTAACAATGGGGATTGGTTGAATGATTTTTCTATAGTCGTTCATAATTAAAATTGTATTCCTTTCATTATTCAATATTGCTTTGGTTTGTATAAGGCTGAGCTATATTGCTTCTGCTAGATTTATCTAATTGCCTACAGTAGTCTATCCAGCTCTGCATCTCCAAAGCTTGCTGTGGTAAATTGCCCGATGATATTTTTATTTTACAGTTAGGTTAAACAATGTTTACATCGGTTGCCATGTTTACATCGATGGCTTTCAAAAGGTTTGGGGTTTTACTTGGTTCAAACTTGACTCCGAACAAAATGAACGATGAAATGTTTCTGTGATCATGCAAACAATATTGTGAGAACGTCATCTGCAACACACAATAGCAATATCCATACCCTTTTTTGCCTGGACATAGTGACAGCACACCTTACTGATTCAATATAAACATAGCTCTAAAAAATTGCATGAAGTTTGTTGAAAACTATAACTCATAATTAATATCGAATAGGATTGGGAAACAAAATACTCGTCTCTTTTTACGGGAAGTATTTGTAGAATTTTCGAACTACTTGTCGATAATATCTGCCATGTCTACGCAAGGGATTGAGTTGAGGTCCGATTCGAAAAACGTTATTCTACAGTAGAAATTAATGTATTTGACGCATTTAAGGAGTATAAAGAATAGCTCACTAAAGTGGGAATATAACCAAATAATTGAAGCTGTGTCGTTTACAAATTATTAAACACTTTCATACACAGTTGATACAGTATTCTTGTATTCTAGTATTCTTTACCTTCTAGTATACTTTACTATTTTATTCTACCATAGCTCTTTAGCCGCTAAAGGAAGACGGTTCAGTTTTTTAATAAATCTGTTAAATGTATGCACTCATCTATGTAACCCACACATACACACACTTACAGGTACAAAGCCCGGAACAACAATGGCCAGATTGGGCTCGTGCCGCGCAACTATTTGCAGGAACTGTCGGAATACTTGGCACAACCGTTCCGGAGTAATGGCAGCGGGCCAGATTCGCTCGATCGGCGGCCTAACGAAGCACAATCCAACAACAATAACTCCAATACGAACAACAGCAACAACAATAATTCCCAGCAACCGGAACGACCCCATCTGACCGGCAAAAGCTGGTACTACGGTGCTATTACACGAAGCCAATGTGATACGGTGCTGAACTCCCACGGACACGATGGAGACTACTTGATTCGCGATAGTGAAACTAATGTAAGTTTCGTCACGCACACACACATGCATACTGTTGGCTGTTCTAGCATCTGCTAACCCTTGTTTTGTCGATCTGCAGCTGGGAGACTATTCGGTATCGCTGAAGGCACCGGGTCGCAACAAGCATTTCCGTGTGCACGTCGAAGGTAATATGTACTGCATCGGGCAGCGCAAGTTTCACACACTGGATCAGCTAGTGGACCACTACCAAAGAGCTCCCATCTACACCAACAAGCAGGGGGAAAAGCTGTATCTTGTACGGCCGCTTCCGAAAGCGAATGGTACCTAAGCCAATCTCATCAACACTCAGCGGGATCATCCTACAAGAGCGAGGGAGAGCGATAGAGATAGATAGAGGAGTCACCTGATATTATCAGGCTCAGTCGTAGGAAAAGAAGATAAAGTGCACATATGCTTCCTGGTATGCTATGTGAAGCTTGGAATTATCCCATAACATAAAAAAGACGTATTAAGAATTAACGTCCGAGCACGTGTTGTGCATGGGGAAGAAACGATTCGGATCGGTGGGCCAATCGTTTGGGTTTGCCGCTTCCGTACGAAAAAGTATCCCGTTTGTATTACCCTGTTTGTTGAACGATGGGAAGATATTTGTTTTTCTTATATTTTTTCAACTATGTTTGAATCTTCTGTTTTATTGGTTTTTAAATAAGTTTATCCTTGATTTTAATGTCATACTACAATTTTTTTAAATGCTTTTAACGCCGAATGAGAATGATGCAATTCTAATGCTGTTCTTACAATTTTAGTTATTTTTTCAATGTTCTTTCACGCTTTGAGTTGAATCTAATACCCGGTTTTAGTTCGGTAGGACGAACGTATAGCAGGTTCGGCAATGATAGTTGCACGGGGAACACAATCGTGCATTCGAACGATAATGATAATTATAAAAGTAGTAATTTATTTCGGAAGCTTACAAGCTTCAACAAAACCTTAGAACTTTTGATAAGTCAACGACTAGAAGATATGGCTAGCAAGGAAAAAAGGGACGATGGGGTAAGAGGATTCTTCTGTTTCACGTGTATCCATAGGAATATGGTCATCTCATCCCTCTTGATGGGCATTATTCTTCTCTCGATAGTTGGACGGAAATAATCATTGAAAAGCTCCCGCTTATTGTACGTATGCAGTTAGTTTGAATTGAGTTCTAATTATATTTAACATAGTGCAAATGATAACCAAAGGGGATACGTTTTTTTTCTTACATTTAAACACCGTTGTTTAAACGCATACGACAGCTTTTGGTCTACTTCCCGCATTCCAGCATTGGGTGTTATTGGCAGTCAAAAAAGAAAGGTCGTACATGTAATGATTATCTTAATTTACTCTTCTTAGGCCGGTTGCAATGTAACATGTAAAATGGCGTGACAACAAACTTGTAGGCATTTTATTTCTTTGTTCTCTGTTCAAATAGCATTCCGCGCGCCCAGTTCCGTATTAGTGCCCTTGGAACATGTCTGAAATGCTACAGTGAAGTAGGCAAACAGTGAAGAGTGGAAAGGAAGTAAAAAAAATATAGATATTTCAACCACCATCACAACTATAGCACAGCAGTGCGCTTGCCTCGCCGTTGTGTTTTGTCAGCCTGTCTCAGCTGATGCTGTGCACGATTGAGCATGAGCATTACTGTCTTAGTAATCAGATATCCGGCCACTTACTACAGTTATAGCATTTCCTTTTACAACTCTACACATCTAATAGCTGTGCGAAGCTTTATTTTGCAAGAGTCACCACATGGTTGGGTAGTGCAGACTGTTCAAATGATGGTATGAACAAAGATACTGGTGCTGTTTGTTTTCCTGTTTAGCTTCCCGATCGTGGCCGTGCTGCATCGCCACCGGTTTTAAGTTAGTCAATAAAACATCGTTTTTTAACACAGAGAATGCAACTATAAAGAACAAAGATGCTAACAAGCAAACGATCTATAAACAAACCGATATGTGAAGCACTGCAACACTGTATCTATAACCCATACTTACTCATCCGTGTACAGGAACGATAGTGCTATGTCAGCTTTTGAGGTAGATATTACCCCTCCTCCCCCCTCCCCTCACTTATAGCATTTAACATTCATTCCTTGCTTGTAAACAACCTCATTGCGACGTTATTCGTGTGGAAGTGGCTCTTAGTGAGAGTTTGACAGAGAGAGAGAGAGAAGGGGGGCGAACGGTGTTAGAAGTGATACAATTCAACCGAACGCATTAAAACATTACATCATCAGCACGGCGTCGTGATCGGCCGAATTCTGCTCCAGCCCTCTTTTGCGGCAAGAGGTACGGTGCGATAATTTTATACAAGGTAGCCAGAAGTGATGGAGTTAGTAATTTTGATACTTCCTTTTTATACCGTTGGGTGGTGATGGAAAGGTTTGTTTTGGACGAAGCATACCAGGCACGCAGCTGTGTTACGTTGAGTGTGTGGGTGTGAGTGTGTGTATTTGTAGCGCATAGGTGTAAATTGGTGTTGTGTGCGGCTCTCTAGTTTACTTCTCTATATTTGTTCGTGATCAAACGCACCCGCGATCAATCACTTTCGATCAATCGATGTTTGCTGTGAGGGTTTGGTGTGGAGAAACTGTCCAATCGGAGTTTTTCGTTGCAAAGATCCGTTCCATTTTGCTTCATCATGAGATCATGAAATATCATGAATTTATGACACGTAAATTATTACCCTACACAGTATCGTGTTTCGTTCATTCGCAAAGCCACAACTAATCCGCGAAACGGGGCCGATCTCATCGTTTGCTGGTCGGCCCAGCACAGGATTGACCTTGCGTTGCGGTGGTAAATCACTAGTATAGAATTATCTTCCGAACAGTGGCAGTGGGACGTGTGGTGGATGGTGGTCAGGCCAATGGACTTTCATCTGGCCGTCATATCGTGCATGGGCGCTCACTATCGCGCCGAGCGCACAAAACAGAACCATTTTAGTGGATCGAGTACTACATACTAAGGCGAACGAAATTGGCACTAATTATTTGCTGACCGGAAGCGAGGGCGAATAAATCGAAGTTTATACAATATAGCTAAACTATCCAACTTACATCACATAAATGAAACACGGCCGGCGGGGCGGGGGGCGACACCTTAGGATGTGTACGGAATAATAGCATAATAATAATCGAATTTCGACGACATGCCTTTGGGTGGAAAAAAGTGGTTGTATTTGAAAAATGCAAGACTACGCTAAGGATGGGCTCTATACCAAGTGCCATTCGCAATACGGAAACAGTCCTTGACGGCACTCTCTCACGGACCGTTGAAATGTAGGTGTATTTTGAAAGGAAGCGTAAACAGGGAGATAGAAGAAGTACGTGCTCTTCAACGTGTGCTTCAAGATTCGCATTGATATTAATTTTGCTCCAGATGCGTGTGCATTCGAATATTACATCTAGTTCACATACACTGTCCGAACCCATCGAAGTTCCACCTTCGTCCAAGCTGCTTTATTTAAGCTATTAAAAGTGATTTTTTTTGTTACAATACATCATACAGCGTGCAAGGCGTGGAGGGCGTGCCGTTAACTCAAATTATACAACAGCGGGTGTGGGAAAAAAGTAACAAAACTGACGCTGAATGAAGCACCACCACAGAGGGGGTAGTGAAATGGGTAGAATTTTAATTTCAGCTAAACACAATCACGTTAGAATTTTCTTCCATGTTGCAGCAAAAACCTTCGAATATGCATCGTGCGTAAGGGAAATCTCGTCAGAGGATTGTACAATGTATGCAGAAAAAAAACAACAACACCGCTCTAATAAGAATCATTTGTAAATCAAAGGTTTACGGGCTTCTACCCGAGGGTAGTGATCCAACTCATACACTCACACTCCTGTGCTGGATACGATTTTCAGCATCATCTTCCAGCAAAGTTTCGAACCATCATCATCGTATTTAATTCTTTACAATCTTCTCATGCATCATACCGTTTGAGGCGTCGGTAGTGTAAGCAAATGCTAGCGAAGTCGTATCGCTCCATTGCTATTAACCAGACGTTCGAAGATCGAGTAAACATAAATTAAGGGAGAAGAAGAAAAGGCAGAGACGCAAACGTTGGGAGACAGGGATCATGAAACAATTGAAAGCACGAGAAATGATGTGAACAAGAAAATGAATCATCCTAATACCAAAATATACAAGTAATATAGAATATTATAAAAAAACAAGTAAAATAATGCAGGACATAACTGAAAATAATCGTGGAAGCCACTGTGGAAACAAACAAACGAAATCTGAAAAGAAAAGTAAAGACTCTTCACATGCACAATGACTCGCAAGTGTGTGAATGTTTGCGTGTGTGCGTATGTGTGCGTGTATTGTAGTAAAGGGAAGCGTGTGTAGTAGCAGAGTTGCAAGTGATTTGGAACGTCGTTCCCTTGCCAACGTCGTACGTTGCTGCCAGGGACGTTATTAAGTCATACGGTAACTGACCACATACACATACTGAAAGAGACTGGAAACGAGTGAACTAGCAGTGACGGGGGGAAGAGAGCGTTTGCGAAAGTAAAGACAGATGCGACGAGGACGAAAAATAAGAATGGGAATAATGTAAATCGTGAAGTAACAAAAAAAAACAGAAACTAAGTCATCGCAATAAAGGTAAGATCAATGAATCTAGAGAGAAAAAAAACGAAGTGTGTACTTTACTTTTGGGAACAACGTGTTGGTTTATGGGTAAATCATCCTAGAGTTATTTCTTTCCAACTTGGATACAAAATTGTACGTCATCGACATTCATTAGATATAGTCTACGGCGAAGCATGCTATGTTTCACGCGGTAAACAGTCACCATTACGATACGATATGAGAGATAGTAAGCAAAGAGCGAAGGATATGTTCCTAACGCTTTCGTAATAAACCGTTCTAATAATATCGGAAGAATTCTGCCGATTTCTCTTTGTTGCTCACTTGAGCTTTCCTTAAGCTGGTGAAGGATCGGCTTGTGTAGGGGAGAAGTTTGGCCGCGCAACCTTTCTTTTCATTCCGCTCTCCCGTAATTGAAGGAGCACGAAGGCTAGTTGCTCTCTTAAGTAATTTAAGGAGCCTGTGCCGAAGAAGGGGAAGTTAAGATTGAGAAGATTTCTTTCTTTTTCGGATGGTAGAAGGGATGACAATCTGATCGCTTGTGTTGAAATAATCCGAGTAAGATTATTGTAAATTTGTCTCCTTCTTTATACCTCTGGGAAGGACTAACATTTCGTTGGTGTTAGTGATATAGTTTTCAGGGATCCGCATACATAGTTGAGTTTCGTTTTAGTGATTGAAGTGTTAGTACTGTAAGTGTGTTTTAGTTTAGTGTTCGTAGTGATGCCCAGTTTCAATAAGGCGCGGCATTGCGTAAGCGGCTCTCTTCACATTCACATTCAGCTTAGTTGATGTGGAGTGCTAGTAAGCTGTGCAGAAAATGTATCGCTTCCCCTGTACCTACGTGAAGCGTCAATTCCTCCAGCACGAGAAGTGCCGCTTTGACGAGCCAGACGAACAACTTATCCGGGTAGTTCCCCCCCCCCCCCCCCCCCCTTCGACTTTATCAGTCGGGAGGGAAATCGCAAGTTTTATAACATATTATGTGCGGTAAGGAGTAAAGGACGACCTACTTAGTAATGAAACAAAATCCCTAGTGTAATTCAGATTTGAATTAAGGAATTAGAAAACGGGTTTCAATTAAGTTCATGGGCCTGAACTGGGCACAATTCGGTGGATTGTGGGGTTTTGGAATAAACTGGATATCGTTATCACTGTACGATTGTTGAGTCGTTATCACTGACTTTAGTGACAACTCGAAATAACCGGCCAAAATATTACCGGATCATCATGTGACTTGATAAAATGCAGAATTCGTTTCTGAAGCTTACCAGCAAAATCACATTTTAATCTGCTAAGAACACCTCCTCAAGCCTTCCTTCTTCTTGTAAAATGTTGGTCCTTGAAGCTGTCCGAAGTGGTCCTTGAAGCTGTCCGAAGTGGTTCTTGAAGCTGTCCGAAGTGATCCTTTTCATTGGTGTTATCATCCATTAGTATAAGTACCAACCGTACTTGGTCGTAAGGTTGTCATACGCCTTTTAAGCACGGGTTTTAGCTAAAGTATTCTGATTGAGTGATAGATTTGGTTGTCTACTGACGCGGTATAAATAAGCTGGTATTGAATTCGCTGCACTTTACTTTTCACTCAAATAACGATCGGATATGCCTGGGCTGCTTCCGATGTACCTCACGATCTTTTCACGAAGCTGATATTTGGAAGTTCCACTCATGCATTTTATATTGAGGCTACTGAGCTGCCAAAATTCAACATTAGGCCAACTTGGAAGCTGACACTGATACATTTATAAAATTGGACACTTTAGTACTTCAATGTTATTGTTGTAGTTGTAATAAACCAACATACGTCAACGATTTAAGAGTCCGAATAGAGCTTGTTCCATTACTAAGTAGGCCATGCTTTAGTTTTACTAACGCAAGAGCAATCTAGACTGTTTACATCTGGAAACTAAAAACTTAAGTTTCTTATGAGATTGTGTATATAGTGTATGAGACTTTGTATAGTCTTTTATCATACTTCATGAATTAGCTAGCGGAACGATTTAAAAATTTCTCAGCTCTAAAAGAACTCGACGTATTCGTATTCGACGTATTACACGCTTAAAACCAGAAGGAATTATATGGAATGAAATATAGCATAGGAATTAATTATACCAGAAGGAATTATATCTTAATCTATCTATTGATAAATCAAAATATGTTTTTAATTTTGAAGAATACCTACCTAAGAATACCTATGGTCCTTTGATCATCTATCATTTAAAGTAATAATTTTAAGTACAAATTTACTATTGGCTTAACAAAGTGTGCCTTAAAGATTAATGGATTATTTCGCGAGATTTTATCTGCGTTTTAATCGGGAAACAAAATGTAATGTCTTTCGTCATCGATATCTGCTAATGCCAGCTAGGAGTATGATCATTTTAGAATCAGCAATTCAATCAAACGATAACTATCGATTTTTCCAACCAATTCAGTTATTTTTTATTCAATCATAGTGATACATCTTCGTTAATACCGCTCGGCAACGGCAAAATTTCGTCGCATTAACAAAACGTCACATTTCAGTAGCACATCCTTGCACATCCCGGGAAGGAATCTATGAAAAATTGATGCGAAAAATCGTTTTTCCAATTGCAAGACGACTGAAGACGGATACGGATTTTGTGAAATTTTGTCGTCAAGGTACATTGTCGCGATCGAAAAGCGATTTATTGATTGCTTCTCGTTGTAAGTGTTTTTGTGTTTGGTAGAACGAACATTTTACTTTTATCGGATGCGTTTGGCTTTGCTGCAAACAGTGGTCGTTGTTTCGTTGCTTTCTCGCCATCTTTCTCTCGCACTCACGCAAAGACTGTAAACGCGGTCTGCATTGGGTTTGCTGCAGCATCAGGGTTTGAAAGACGGGGGAAGTGATATCGAGATCGTATGTTTCGTAGTTTCGTTTGCGTTCGGTTGCGCACGTGCGCGCGTGAGTATTTTTCCGTTTTTTTTTCAGTGTGTTTTGTCCCTTGTGTTAATGGTCAGTGGTAGCGCCTGGTATATGAATCAGATCGTAGCCGTTTCGTACATGCAGTTAATCAAAGTCCACCGAGGCCTGCTGATCGATCGTGTCCTGTCGGAAGGTTTCCACATCGGCCTGGCTGTCTGCGTGGATGACCTTAGCCTTGGTACCGGGCTGTTTGATCAGGAGATATGTGATCAAATTAAGCACATCCTTAAGTATGTGAATTCTAGGTTACGATCCGTCATATCTTTACCTTCGGGTGCATCAGGACAAATGGAAGCTCAGCCGACAGTTCACCACCAAGTGCGCCGAGGAAGAGTTTCACCTTCACGGCGTACGATACGATGATGCCGAAAGCATCACGCTGATCCGGTTGGGCCAAGCTGTGGAGGAACAGAACAGAAACCTCGTATGCATTTGCTCTGCTTAACGTGGTGCAAATGTTGTAGTATACTTACAGAGTAGTCGATGCTAGACACTGTTCCTGGCGCTTGATCTGACCGTCGAGGGCCACACCACGGCGCTGCTTGTTGGACGACAGCAGCGGGGTGAGGTACATCACCTTCTGCAGACTCGAGCCTGGCTGAATCGGACAGCCCTCGCTCGTTTCGAGCGATGCAACCGTGTTACGGTAGCTGCCATTCTGGAACAGCACCACATCGACACCCTGCTGGATCATGGCCTTGATCTTCTTGACCATCTTGTTCGAGTTGTTGCGTATGCAGATGTTGACGCCTATTCGCTCGCCGTGCAGATACAGCTGCTTGTCCAGCGTAACCTCCAGCTCCAGCTCGCCCGGGCTCAGCATGAAGTCCTTGCGCACGACCGTGCACGGCTGCTGGCCCTGCTTGGTCGGAGCGAACTGGATCTTGCGGATACCGAGCGTGACCGTGCTGCGACGGTGGGTCCGATCGGTTTCCGAGTCACCGGCGAAAATCTTCACGTAGTATGAAACACCGCACGGATCACCGTTATCATCCTGGCCCTGCTGCAGCATCACCGACGAGGGCGCATTCGGTGAGATGTTGAACGTGAACGGGACCGCATTGGTGCCGAGCTTCTTCAGCAGGCGCTCCTGCAGTTTCGTCTGCTCCTTGTCCGACTTCTCCGGACGTGGGAAGATCTGTTCCGAAGCCAGGCACAGCTCCTTCTCAAAGTTCAGTCCCATCACTTCGTCCTCCTCGCGGCCATAGCGGAAGCTGCAGATCACCTGACCGAACACTTTGCGGTTGTCCCGCACGTACTCATCATCCAGTACGACAATTCCATCTAGATGGGTGACAAGAACACACGACTTTCATGAGGTACCAGTACACCTACTTGTTCAACTACATTTATGTTTTATCGGTACTAATCAAACACAAAAAAGACTCGCAAGCGTCAATCGTAAATAAGTCTTACAAACTTTAATTTGCTTGTTTACCAAAGCATTCTAAAAGATTGCAATTGAGTTACAAAAATTAAGTTAACAGAGCTGTCTTTACCGAAATTGTTCAAACTGTTCGATCTAGAGTGTGCGATGAAGTTGTTCAAATCCTATGCGTCTCCTCTGGACTATTCAACAACTTCTACGGTATAAGGTTGTCCGAAAAAAATCGATAAAAACCTTATTAATAATCTTCATATGTGTTACGTGTTTGTGTTTTATACTCTCATCAAAAGCTCTATCGTAATGCTCTTGTGTATTACTTCCTATGCGAGTCGTTTGCTTGCGTGTTTTTATTCCAACGGCTACTCTGTTCGGTTGCATAACGCTACCGGTCGCTTCGGCCCGAGCTAATGACATCTCGGGGATTGTTAACGTGGGGGATTGTTTATACACACCGATCGGTTCAACGCCGGAAACGTGGTCCACAAAGTCGCGCTTGCCCATGTACAGCGTCACCTTTCCGTTCGGGGCACACTTCTTGAAGACTTTGAAATTGTAAACCATTTTGGATGTTATTGTTTTCTTCCCCTACGAAGCTGATCAATACACGCAGCGCACACACTAACACACTAGCACACGATTTAATGGTATCACAACACTTTCACTTGAAATTTCGCACTGCTGCTTTCGCTTGTGTTTTAACGGGATCGGTTTTGTTTCTCGTATTTCTGATAGCAAATTTTTGCTGGGTAAACGAAGGAAATGGGTCTTTGTTTTTTGGGAGTTTTTTTTCTATGAAATTATGTGTATGAATCGTTTCACAACAAGCAGAGGGATCGTCACAACCGTCGTTCCTGTTGATGAACGCAAACTGAATTAGAATCCCGTGGTTCAGCTTCATTTATACGCTTCCGCACGTTGCCAACACACTCCGCACAGGTAGGTCGGTGATGTGCGTCGTAAACATGTTCCTGCTGATCCAATTACGCGTGGTCCGAATCCGGCGGTCAGCCCGGTGCGGCCATCGATCGTGGCTGGCTGTGGCTGTCGGTGTAACCGTTCAATAAGTGTCGCCTGCCAGTGACGAATCCCGTAGTTTGGTCGGAAGACGTTCGATTACGGGGAAGCGCACACATGCAAACATCATAACATCGGCTAGCCACTTCCGACTGCTTGGGGACACGAAGCAGTTTTCTTTGCAGTACAAGAAATCTTTATCACTCTCTATCGTAGCGCTTGACACGCTTGCATGGTTGGATGGGTGCGTGCGTGCGAAATGTGCAACGGAAACTCGTGGCATTCGGTTCTTTCGGCTTTCGAACAGCACGTGTGCGAGTTTCGCCACGAGGTGTGTTCGTGGCGTGTGTTTGGTGGAGGTTAAGTTTGTGGATTTTATTCGACTCGTTGGGGATACTTTTACGAGTGACTTTGGTTACTGTCTTTACGAGTGACTTTGGTTACTGTACTTTTACGAGTGACTTTGGTTACTGTCTGACTGTGTGGTTTTGCTTATTTATATAGTTTTTGTTTCTTTTTTGCATGCTGATCTCTTGCAAATGTAGATTTGTATTTATTCATTTTCAACGCCTACTGTTGCTCTGCATGATGGTACCAAAAATCGATGCATAAAATTGCTGTTTTTATTTTAAATTAAACAAAATCGTAAACATAATACCTTACAAATATTGAATTGTCATAGTAAGTTCATAACATTTGATTTCTACAGTTGCAATATAAAAATATTAAAAAAAAATAATGCCCCTGAATTAGATGCCGGTGGAGACGCTTGGTGTTTCGTACAAATGTGGAACAAACTAAGCTACAGTGCATACCTGTGATGAATCGTATGTTATAGTAGAAATATTCGCAAACGATTACAGTTCCTCTTTGTCCCGCAAAGCAGAAAAGTGAAAATAACGCAATCGTGATAGAAACATTGGATTTTCCGTTTCATCGATAGGGCAGCAAGGGGATTGGAAAAATGTCTTTTGTTCAATTAAGGTAATGTGAACGCGATCGATTTCTGGCATCGAGTGCATCACGCTCTGGAACGTCACACGACGTTCGGCGGAGACACGTGACCGAGCCTAGCAGACGACATTGATGTGAGGAGCCCTTAGATTGGATTGCACGGGGGAGGCACTAGCCTCGCTGTCTTTAAGCGGAAAGATGTCATTTGCTTTACTGCGACCAGAGTATGGTTTCCCGGTGATAATGGACGCTACATACTACGTTTTCTGTTTTCTGTTGTGTTTCTTTGTGCCCTGTTTTTGTAGTGTTTTCTTGGGAACGACGTAACGCAGGGAGTAGCGTCGTAAGTTCTGACCATGAACTTTAATAAATATGTTTTGAGCGATGGACTCCCGTCGACAAGAGGTAAGTTGACGTGCGTTTAAAACTATTTTCTGTTACGATGCTTTATAATCGATCATGAACGTGTTCGGTCTTGGAAAATAATATCCCATTAGAGCGAAATTACAAAGTTTACGTCAACACCAACGATTTCAAAATAAACGTAATTGTTAGGTTTCTAGCTCTTCATGTTTAGTTTTTTATAGGTCTCGAGCCAATTAAAGTGCTCTGGGATGCGTAAAATCTTCCGACCTGTGGTTGGTCCGTCATGATATTACTCAACATAAAGATTTCAATTAAAACGCTCAATATATGCTCCGAACGACCATGATTAAGTCTTAGCATAACACAACAATTTTCTTTTAATATTAAAATGTTCAAACACGTTTAGTTGACGTTTTGTGGTCGCTATAGCGACTATATACGCTATATATTCACGTTTGTGTACGTTTTTTTGCTAGGACGTTTTATCGAATGTTTATGTTTCCGTTTATAATTATTGTCTTGTTGTGGCGATACTAGACAATTTTTACCAGCCGGCAGGTACTACTCGGTAAATGAGATGGTCAGATGGCATTAACAATTTCGATTGGTCGAAATGCGAATCTTATTTTATATTAAGAAAAAATCAGCAAATTAATCAAATAATACTGCATGTTATATCTCGTCAATGAGGTGGTCATATTATTCGAATGTTCCCAAAGTACTCAACTACTAGAGTGTGTGATGAAATAATACGGATAGATGGCGTTGCGATTTGTCACCGGAATGGCTAGGTGCCAGCGATTTTAGTACTACTAAAGAAGTGTTATTCTCTACTGTCCATTCGAACATACCACACGTGTTTCATTTCAGCCGTTTCACTACCGCTTGCCGGTGTAGAAATGGCGGAAGATAGGACGATGTATCTTTTCGACGGGACGGCAATTTCAATAATGTGGAAGAGCTCAACTTAGTCGATTGTGTTTGTATCGAGACGGAAGAAATGGTCGAATGGTGAGCGCAGGCAGCCGACATTGAAGTTGTAGAGCTTGCGAAGGAGAAGCGTCTGCGCTGGTTCGGAACATAATGGATTAGCAACTTGAATACATTAGGGATAAGCGAACACCGTAGGATATCTGGACGACACTTGAGAAGCCGAGAATACCACTCGAACGGATGGTGCGGGACTTAGAAGATGCCGGGATCAAACTGCCGGACTAGTTTGTGATTTTTTATCCGCTGCAAACGATGAAAACGATTTCGTAAAAGCTCGCCTACTTAATGAAAGTGTGAGATGAGAACATAGTGATGATACTGAGCGCGCAAGAAGAGTGTTTGCTGAAAAAAACTCCAATTCGAAAAAAAACTGTTTCGGACCAATGCCATAATTATGCCATAAAGTTAAAGAAGGAGGAAAATAATGATACTAAAAAGGGAAGGCGCGTCTCATTAAATTTGAGGTCCACTTTGTAAGCAGTTTGCTTGACAAAAACGATAAGATAACACCGATACTTTGTTCGAGTGAGTATCTTTGTGTCATGAAGAAACTGGACGCATCAGTACTGACCGAAATTGCGTGAGATCAAGTCTACCGAAGCAACTACAAATGAAAAGAGGACTTCGTGGCGCACATCGGTAAATTTGATCGGGATTTAATTAAAACTTGTTGTCGATCCGTCGGGTCAAACAGCTTGGAATGGATGTGATTTTTTCCATGATGATGTGTTTCCGTGGTAACGTTTACCGATGATTATTTTAAAAGTTACGTAGCTATGGCGAAGGACCACTTTTTGTACTCGTCGAGGAGATCTTCATAGATTCCCATAGTACCATCCAATGGGGAATGTGGGATTCTTACTAAAACCTCGTCCCAAACCTCGCTAAACATTCCCAGATCATCAACGGGGGTATTACTTAAGAAAGGAATGGTATAGACGATTATGTAGGCCACTCGTTACGGTACCGCACTATAGACAACTTAGTGAGTGTTGAGTGAGAGTTAGTCGTCGAATAAGGCTCTTCCAGCTTCCAACTATGATCTACTGCCTGTATCGATGGCATCTACACTGCAGTTTGCCCTCTACGCTAGGACAATGGCAGAGGAATGTAGGAAATTAAGTGTTTATCGAAGCGAATAATAGGTCGTTATTGGATGATCGTGATTATGCAGAAGAGGTGAGCAATGAAGATATGTTTGCTTGTTGTAGCGGTTCAGCGAAGCTGGATGATTACTTATGCATTGCTTATGCACTCAATGGGGAAAACGACGTCGAGAATGTTACAGAAACGATCGAGGAGTAACGAAAACTGGACGATTGACCGGAGGGGAAGCAGAGCTTTATTCCTTAAAAGAAAACAGCACCTGGTAGTTGGTGAATAAGCCGTCTGGACGGAAACTTGTTGAGTTTTTCGGCTAAAACATGAGCCGGACAGATCGATTTGTTCCTTTTATTCACCAAATGAACGAGAAGACCGCCTTCCTCAGTGGGATTTAAATCGAGGACATTTACATACGCCAACCCAATGGATTCGAGGAGGGGTGAAGCTCAAATGTTTCTGGGTTTACGGATTGATCGTGATCGAGCATGATAAAGCTGAGCCAGTCACAGTACGTTGATGCTATACTTAGGCGATTCGGAATGAAGGCCGTACAAGCCATCATCAACGCCAATGGAAGCGAAAAAGAAACAGAAGTTGGACAAACCGTTCCGGGAACTGATCGGATCTTTGACGTATTTGATGATAACTCCGCGTCCATGTATAAATGTAGCTGTGTCATATTTTAGTCAGTATAAGTCTAATCCAGGAAAAAACATTGAAAGCATGCGAAAAGAATTCTGCGCTACTCCAGCGAGTCGTCAAATTATAGGATTTGGTGATGCAAATTGAATAACAGACATAAATGATCGACATTCTGTTTCTGGATATATGGTTCAGATATATAGAGCTACAATAGTTTGGAGTACTAGAAAGCAACGCACGGTGGCGCTTTCCTCAACCGAAGATGAATGTTTTGCGCTATGTGACTGTCTCTGCTAAGCTTTATGGTTTGTGGAGCTGGATTTTCGTAAATCAAAGCCAATAGACATCTACGAAGATAATCAATCTTTCGATTGTTATCGCCGAGTCGGATGATACATCTTAGAAGCTAAAGCATGTTGATGTTAAACTTCACTTCAACAAAGAGTGCTCCAAAGGTAAGGTAAGGAGTCCCATTTCGAAAAAGAAATGATTGAAACTAACAACAACATATACAGAAAACTACAGATTTAACACAATAAACATGTCAATAAATTTTATTTATACTTAACCCTACAGGAAAAGCAGCGTATATTCCACCCAAGTAAAAACTGCTCCTTAAAAATATGTCGTTAAATAGCCAATCTTTGTCTGATTAGAGTATTTCCCTAGGGTGCAACTGTTTAGTGTACCGTTACTTTCTTTTACCTGCGCTTTTAATTGTCTTCGTCCTCAGTCTGTTTTTTTCTATTTTCGACGCAACTGAATGCTCTTTTTCGTAGAACAACCAGATGCGTAAATGATTGAGCAAACGAATAATTACAACTAAAAATCTGCTGCTTTTTTTGTCTGTCGCGAACCAAAGAGAAATGGGCCGAAATGAAACGAAATACGAAAGACGCTAGGTTTCTCCCTTCATACTCCTCACACTGCTTCTTGCTCGTCAACGCACTTTTGGCACTTTGGAATATTGACGCGGGGTGTAGAGGCAAAGGCAAGAAAAAAAGGAAACAAAATACGTCACGAAACGTAAAAAAATATCAATAACACACAATGGTAATACACAATTTTAACCTATCTTTAGCGTGTCTTTGGGAATGCGCCAGAATCGTTTATCACATTAAGGCACTTTGCAAGATATAGTGTTTCGTTATACCAACGGTCTCCCCGAACGACGGTGCCAGTCAACCAGTGGGCCAGCCTAGTTTTGTAGCTCTTCGTACGGGATCGGTTCGGAGGGTTGAGACCACTTTTTGATGCTGCAGTAAAGGAACACAGCGCTCATGATAATACCGATCGAAGCGAAAAAGATCGCCACATATGTCCCGAGTGAGGGTAGTGCGAGCGCCAGCTGAAACGAGTATTGCGTGTTGGATTAGTGCTGCTGCCCGATACTCATTGGATCGGTCACACCGGTTACCTTGGCCTGTTCGGCGAGCTCTTGGGTGAGGGTGGCACGCTGCCGGAACCATATCATCGGAATCATCACGTCCGGTACATTCTCGTATAGGCTGTAATTGGAATGTATAAAAAAAAAACAAACAAACCAAAAAAACACATGTTAAACGCGTTTTCTCGTGTGGAACGAAACATTCGCAGTGTGCTCCCTCGTACCTTATTCCACTTATCGGTTGCAGATGCTCGTTGATCTGAAGCTGCGCACGCACGTCCAGCGGTATGCCCGTCAACGGTTCGATCGCCATATAAAACTCGTGCTCTGTTCGGTTCGGCCGCATTCCGCTGACGGCGTTAACGTAGCTCTCATCGGCGAGATAAAAGTGCGGATACGAAACGAACGTCGGCGAACCGTACTTGCAAGCGGACGCATTAAACACACCCGGCTTCAGGTCGGGACAGTGGGTAGCATCGGCATTACACCAGCAGCTCGCTTCCGGATACTTGACGCCATTATCGAACACTCGTTCGTCACCGACATACTTTGTGCCCTGGATGTTGAAGAGTGACACCTGTTCGGCACCCTGCAGCGTAAGCGAGCGGCAAATGTCGGATGGGAACAGCGTAATGTTCGATGGAACGGTGGTAGCACCGACGCTAGCCGGCCACAGTTCTCCGGACGTACCGTACACTGCGCCACACTGGCCGCGGTACATGCCCGTGCGTGATGCACCGTTCCACTGGGTCAGGAAACCCATACGATCGAGACCATCGGCACCGGTGCGCATCGTGAACGTGCCATCGTAGCTGTCGCTCAGGTTGCGTCCCACGAACCAACCGAACTTGTCGAACGGTATGTTCAGCTCCGTACTGTTGATCGTCTTCAACAGATCCAGCAGGGGATCTTTCACACCCTCGAACAGCAGCTCGCGCACGGGTTTGTTTTTCCACACCAAGGAACCCTCCGTTTTCAGGAACCAACTAATCGCGGGCTTCAGAAATGAGCTTACATGACGTAAGTAATGGGCAGCATTCTGGGGAATTGATGTGAAAAATGTTAGTATGGAACGTTCGCATCGACGCGGGTGCGTATGTGTGTGTGTGCTGGTTTTACTTACCAAAGTAATTACGTTCAGGTTCGTCACTTGGTCGTCGAGCGTACCGTTGGAGAGCTCGGGGACAAAGTGCCAGGTGCGGCGTTGTTCGTACGTGACGGTCGCATTATCATTCCACACCAGATTCACCCGTTCGTGCAACTCGGAAAAGGTGTACGGTCCCATCTCGACGAAGTGTGGCTTTGCGCTCCGATTCCTCGCCACCTCGTCCGGGTTGGTCCAGTTGAACAAATGGATCTCCAGGTACATCGGTATCGGCGTACGGATCCAATTGTCGTAGTTGGCAGAACCATTCTTGACCACCAGTTTCTGCGTGACGAAGAAAAACCAACGTGTTTCAGTAGACTATCGTGGTGGAAAGATTGACCCACGGTACGATAACTTACATTCCGAAGCACCTGCTCGGACATGGAAGGCCATAGGACGCCCAGCGTGATTCCCAACAGTAGCAGAAAGGCCGAGCAGCCAAGCGATATGATTTTCTTTTGGAAGTCGGTGCATGATGAACACATTTCAGTCCAATTTATTTGTCTAGTTTCCAAGTTTTGCTAAATAATGGTGTATAATCGTTCGCTATTGCTTTGGGTTATTTTTTCGGGGCCGTTACGCTTCGGCAGTATTTGAGCAGCATAAATGTCACGTCATTTAGTGGGCTGAGAAAGATAGAGCGGAAAAAAGTATTTTACTTATCATTTTATAAACTATTTTTATGCTGATGAAATGGCTTGTGATAAGCGGAGAAAGAGTCAAGCAGAGCAGACTGTTTCGCTGCTTTGTTATCGCTGTGCTGAGTCGGCTATCATCATCCGCAAATGAGTCACTTGGCCTTCCTCACACTTCGCAACTTATTCGTCACCACCGACAGCGTAGGTTATTGGCCTATCTGTGCTTTGAAAATGTAAAACTTATCGAATATTGAATTTTATTCAACGGTACATCGTCTTGACTTAACATGCGTAATTCAATTATGCTTAATTCTTTTCAACCTGTTATACCACATGGACCGGTGTAGGGACGGTTTCCAGTTTCTAGAAAGAGCCACCTGTAACATCGCCTGACCCAAGGCGGATGCAGTTTGAGCATTATAAACGACCTTGCAACAGTGTGGCGGGGACTGGCGGGAGAAATTATTACGTGCCATTTGTGATGTAATTTTTATGTGATCGCATCGCACCGTTGGCTCCGTTTCGGTTCGTGTGTCAAGTTGGACATATAATTGCGGCGACTCAATGCTAAAAGCCATTATGAGGAACTGATAATCGTTGGTTTAAGCAAGTTCACTGATAACCGATGTTTGTATTTGCGTGTCGAGGGCCTCTATACCTTGACCTGTAGAAGTAACAACAGCGCATCATCTGCGTCAAGCAAACAGAATGCATCACGTTTGTCCTCTGTTAAAAGTTCTTTGAATGTAAGATTTGCCAAGAAATGTAAGTTTCTTATAAAGTGTGCGAGTAATGTATCTTAAACCAAACAAAAAGTTCCTTTTTGTCCATTGGCTTCTTCGATAAAGCTTAGTCATCGGTACATTCGTGGAGTTTACTGAGTAAAATTCACTAAAATCGATAGTAATGCACAGTGCAAAAATATAAACGAACACTGTATTATCTTTCCTTTCGCACAATAGTCGCTAAACCTCTTTTAACACTTAACTTTCTTTGCAATGCTTAGTTACCTTTTCGGTTCGATCCACTGCACAAAGTTTCCTGCGTTCTATTCACGAAACACACAAACGAAAACAATGCCAGATTGTGATGCACTGTGGGAAATTGTGCAGCATTCGGAAATGACATTTCGTGACAACTAATCCAAACAGATTTTTTAGCTTTACAAAATAAACTGTATTTTAAATTTATTTTGCCTTTTAAAACTCTAAATCAATAAAAATATATGTTGCAGTGAGATAAATGACAACCTAAAAATTATTTACACAGTTTGATTTTTATGTGCTTGTTTACACATGACCGTGAATGGAGCACCATTCCGAACCGGCTGCACAGTTATGTGCAAAAATATGAATGCATATGAATATCATATCAGCAAAATATTTTGCTATCGTTTTCTTGTAAAAGTGGGGATCGATATTTACAGTATTAGTTATTAAAATGGGGTTTTCCCAATTCTACTTCACTATTTTATCAGATCTATCCCGTACGATGCACTTCAAGTTTACATGGGCACGTCCATGCGTGTTTGCCTACCATCGTATAAGTAAACTTTACATGGATGCCAGAGTGTTTGATATTGCGTCCCATAATTATTTTTATGCCGTTTATATTTTTGCGCCTCTTTAGGTACCCGAAACCGGCGTAGCTTTTTTAAATTGATTATCCAGTTTATTCGGTCGCGAGCCTGTTTAAATCGGATTATCCGGGACCTGTGAACCTGAATAGGTCATTGTCAAACAGTTGTCAGTTGCCGGTTCTATCCAAACAAAAAAAAACAGCTAAACAACGTGGTTTCGTTTTGAACGCGTTTACCCCACAGAAAAATGGCAAAACGTGGTAGAAAATCGAAGGAAGACAGCAGCAGCGATGAGGAAATGGAACCCAAACCATCAACATCGCAGGCAAAAGAAAACAAATCGGACACAACTGAGAAACCCAAGCGGAAGCGGCTGCAGGACTATCTAAACGAAAAGGCTGCTCGCGAAGTTGCCGAACGTGCGGAAGAGGCGCTTCGTTTGCGGCGTAAACGGGGTTTGGCGGATGATGAGGAAGATCCGGAGGAAGTTACGTTCCCGGTGATCAATCCAATCAATTTTGTAAAGAACAAAGAAATTCGCCACAAACGCTTCAAGCGGCTGCAAACCGCCAAGCGGAAGGAAGAAAAGGCGACGAAAAAGACACGTAAGCTAGAGGGTACTCCGTCCACACCGAGCCATACGATCGAATCGTTGCGTGAGAAAGATGAAACTACCGTCGCTAATATCGAAGGAGAAGACCAGGCGGAAGTGTTGAATGACCTGGCCAACGACGAGTTCCGCGAGTACTACCAAAAGAGCTACGAGCCGAAGGTGATGATAACGTTCAATGCGACACCACACGATCGCACGCGTCAGTTTGGTTGCCTTCTGAAACGAATGATCCCCAATTCACGTCAGTTTCGGCGTAACAAAACGCGCCTGAAGCGTGTGTGCCAGAGTGCGATCCGGGAGCAGTATACCGACCTGTTGGTGATAAACGAAAACAACAAGAAACCGGAAGGTTTGCTGCTCATTCATCTTCCGGAAGGACCGACGGCTCACTTTAAAGTTAGCAACTTTAAGGGTTTGAAAGATTTGCGCCGTAAACAGGAGGACATTTCGACGCATCGGCCGGAGGTGATTCTGAATAATTTCACCACCCGGCTCGGTTTGACCATAGGGCGCATGTTGGGTGCACTGTTCCACTACCAGCCCGAATTCCGTGGTCGCCGTGCGGTAACGTTCCATAACCAGCGCGATTACATCTTCTTCCGCCATCACCTGTACGAGTTCGACAAGAACGGAAAACGTGTGAAGCTTCGGGAGCTGGGACCACGGTTTACGCTAAAGCTACGATCCCTGCAGGTTGGACTGTACGATGGCAAGTGCGGCGATTACGAATGGATGATTACGAACAAACGGCATCTGATGGAAGGTCGACGACGGTTCTTCCTCTAAACAAGCGTGCATCAACGGACGTTGTGTTATGGGAATATGTATTGGTCTTTTGTTAGCATGTAAAGCGCCACGTTTAAGAGTTAGTAAACTTTTGTCAACTTTTTCCACACTAAACACTTGTTGTTGGCCGGCAGGTCTATCATTTCTTCCAGTGTGATTCCGTTCAGTGTGGCCAGCTTCTGCAGCACGCTGGTGTCCCGTATGCCCCATTCTGGATCCCGTTGCTGTAAGGATTCGTTGAAACGCACATTACTTTCCGGCGTGAGCGTTCCGTTCACGGCGTACGGCCCATAGGTTATCAGTAGTCCGCCCGGTTTCAACAACTGACCAGCATTGCGAAAAAGTCCCTCCGCACACGCGAATGGTGAAATATGCAGCATGTTGATGTTGAGCATGTAATCGAACCGTTCCGCCGACGTCGAGAGGTTAATGTTGGCTTCGTTATTCCACTCGCTGCATGGTTGGGAGATGTCGATGTGTATGGGAGCGAGTACGTTTTGAACCTTGGCCTCCCGGCGGTACGCTTCGATGCTACCGAACAGAGAGGCATCGTACTCGGACGTTTGGAAGGCGATGTTGGGGAATTCCTGAGCAAAGTAAGCCGCATGTAGTCCGACACCGGAAGATATTTCCAACAGCTGTAGATTCGGTTGTGTTTTTGCAAAGAACCGCTGCAAAACACCCAGGATGGGGTCCTTGTTTCGTTCGCCGGCAGGGTTTGATAATCTTCTCATGATACTGTTGATGAAACAAAATGAAGGAATTTGGGTGAGACTTCAACAATAACTAAACTGTAATAACTGGAATATACGATATTTACTTCATGTTCGATAAAAAAGTTGGTACGAGTAATATTCGCTTGTTTGGTGGCTTTGTAAACAATGCAAATATCACTACACTGTAAAGTTTTGTAAATGACAAAATGTATACAATCCGTTTCAAAAGGGTTGAATTGTAATCTACTCCCTTTATCAATATTTATCTTAAATGCTACCGTTTTCTATTAGCACAAGTGTCTTTAAATATAACCTGGTACTGGATGAAATATTTTTTTTCTTATTTATTGTGCGTTTTACGTTTATATGCGTATACCACAGTCGTTATACCAATATCCCTTCAGAAACGGCAAGTACAAAACATGTTGGATTTAAATTGACAGTTGGTTACGTTTTCCAGATTTGTCCAGGAGCAACAATGATAAAAAATGAGAAAATTAATTGTATAGAACAAGCAATTGCATCACAGCAATTTATGATTGGAGGCAATTTGAAATAAAATAATATATTTCCAATTTGTAATAAAATAAAATATTTGATGAGTTTTGGTTATGTGATAAATAACAGAAGGTTCTCTATTTTTAAATATTTTAAGTATTAAAAAAGTTTATTTCGTTGGAATGAATTAAAAGACGCTTTCAGCTTATAGCGAAAGAGCCACAAACTCGCTGCGCTGTTTTACAGGCCCGACAAACTGTTGGTAGGATACGAAACAGGCATGGAGGGCAGCAGTCTTGGAATATGAATTGTGCAGTTTGATTGGTGACATGTTCGATCATAAGAAGATCAGATAGAGAGAGTGATAGAGATAAATGCTGATGCTTAATAATATTTCTTGAAAATAATTGTTAAAAACCAAGCTACAACACATTAAGTTGATAATGGACCGCTGGTTAGGGTTTCAAATTTCACCATTAAAATGAAACCACAAGTCACTGTTTTAGTTCCATGGATGTTCACCAGTTTATTCGAAAAAGATCCTAACGCTGTTGGGTTTTTAGTCACTCAGATTACATATATTTCCATAATTTATTCAGAAGATGTGTATGCGTATACGTTCATTAACCCCTTTTGATTCGCTTTCTACAGTCAAGCGCTACTAACATTACATATTCCGTCAATATGTGTTGTGTTCTCTTCAATGTTATTCCTGATAATATAAATATTGGCTTGATTCTACTCTATCGAGAAACATTTTCAACAAAACTATTTGAGAACGATGACGGCTACGACGAAAACAGAAACTGGATTGCAGATGTTGTTTTTTATTTTGTCGTTAGAAGAGTAATGGCGGTACTTGAGTATGAACCATATAAGCAATGTGCTCGGTTCAATCGAGTTTGAGATTGGATTTGCTTATGTGGCCTCCGTTAACCAACTGCAACTATGGTATGGTTATGAAGCGAGCGGTTCTAAGACTACCGGAGTCACCGGTTATGCACGCTGGAACGGTGCCATCTGTTCGTCATGAGCGTCATCTATTAGAATGCAAATTTCATCCCGTCGGTGCGGTTGTACACCACCTCCTACCGGTCTTTGTGCGTACGTATTTCGGGGTAGATTGCTCTCTTGCTCGCTTTCCTTCTTGGCCACAAGCTTTGGGGGAAACGATAGTTTCAATGTTTGCGTATCAATCTCCCTACCCCGATACGTGTGATGACGTTCGAAAGAGGTAGGAGGGATGAGTTTCAGTAGACGATACTAGGACGATACATGCCGGGTTGCTGTAGTCGGTGTGTAGCTCAATTACCGAAAAAGGAGTCCGGTTGGGTGGGGAACGATTGCGTTGGTGGGTGGGAGCGCAGGTCAGCCAGGATCTCAAGGTGAGAGCGTTTGAAGTAAAGTTTAGCCTTGCCCACGATTTCGCTGGATAGTATTCTTGCAGCCATTGTTGATCTTGGCCGGCGTCGATGGGGTGGACTAGCCGAAGGTGAAACAACATCGTATCATAACCGGTAAGGTTCCTGAAGGTGAACAACGGACACACAAGAAAATAACGCCTACGTCGTCGATTTCAGCATCCATAACGAGCGTGTTGAAACACTAGAACACGGCGAACAAGCAACTTCAGCTCCGCATTATTCTGCCTCAACATCAACATCATTGATAACGAAGCGGCCTAGCGAGGACGAGTGGACATGGTTCGATTCCTTCGAGGTCGGAGCTTCCGACCGAAACCGTTCGGTACCGACAATCCGCATGTGCTGAAATTGCTATTGTGATGTTTGAGACAACGACTGGGAAGGTAGTGGAAGGGTGCAGGAGTGTATGCATAATATGTTATTTCTTATTAAACAACAACACATGCTTGTGGGATATTAATTTAAAATATGATATTCAATATCATTGGAGCTCGTGGAAGCTGTTGGTGGCAGATGTTGGAGAGCGGGGTCGTAGCAGCAATAAGAAGTTGGAGCAATTGTCTGTCGGGTGGTAGTGGTTTATCTACATTTGAAGGTGAAAGATTAAGCACTCACTTACTCTTTTCACTGGATTTTGAGGTTAAGTTTAAAGACTAATTTTCTTTCATTGGCCAAAGCTGAAATACTACCAACTAGCCGAATGGTACATTTTTGTTTTACTGCAAAGCAATGAAGAGAAAACGAATGGAAAATGTTTTAAAAGCTGTTTTTAAATTGATTTACTTACAAACTTTAGTTGCAATACCGCTTCGATCCAAGTAACCGAAATCTGGTAGCTTATTTGCATATCGGAAATTGCAAAACTTTGGACGCTAGTAGGCGGTAACAATTTATGGATCGGGGAATCATTATTTATTGCAAGGAATAGTCCAAAGCCTTGTGGAATTGGTTGTGCATCAAAATCTGGTTATAAAAAAAAAACAATGACTCCATCCAAGACGAGCAAACCGTCGAAACTATGCCGTCGAACTTATTTTCTGCAAAATGGTACAGCTCCAACGATTTCGGAAATGCGTCGCGAACTAGGACCAGACCTGGCGAATATTGTGATTGCTACGTTGCAACCGAGTCAGCGTTCGGCTGTGCAACCTGATCGCATGGTAGTTCCACCTTTCGAAGTTGGCTCAACACTCGATTCCGGTACGGTTCGCGGACAAATTCATGATCACATTCTACGGCTTGGGGGAAAGATCTCTCAGCGTGTCGATGGCTATTGGAGGAACAGGTTGCAGGAAACGGCAGCAGCCAGTGTCGGTTCGGATGAGATGGATTTTTTGCGCTTCGAGTTTCGACAGAAGGTAGCCATTGCTAGAGACGAAGAACGACAGCGCTATGATGATTTGCTGGAACGTATGACAAGCCGAATGGAGCAACGTTTCTGGGAGGAGAAAGGTGATCTTCATCGTTCGTACGCGAAGGCGAGAGAACTGTGGGGTGAGTTTGTGTGTCGAAAGGTGCGGAAACAGGCCAAAGACATGTTGTGCCAGATAGCGAGCCACTATCGGGCACAGCTGGAGCGAGAAGTGACGCGCCGTACGCAGATAGAGCAGGATCGAATCGTACAGGAGATGGAGCAAATCGTGAAGATTGCTGTAGGGTAAGTAGTGGATGGAATGGGTGGTTATGGATGCTTCTTAATCCAAACGTGTCGCGCATTTACAGCCAACAAAAGCGTATGGATGAACGTGCGATGCAGTGGATGATGTTGCAGTATGAAGAATTACTGAAGTTCATTGGTGGCTATCGTGATTGTTTGCAAGCCGTTGAAATTACCCGAGAGATCTGTAAGCTTACCAACGAACACCAGGAATGTCGTTCCACACAAGTATCGGCCCATTCGTTAGCTTCCGAAAGTGAATCGCTTAACTCTTCTCAGACCGATATCGATGAAGAAGGTGTTTGTATCCCATCATCGAGCTTTTCAAATTATGACGTTTTTGTAGTAAGTCAGTGTTTGCCAGCACCGGCAGTGGAGTCGTCCGTATCAAAGCAAGAGGAAACAGAGCCTACTATCATGCAACTGTCTGTAGACGAACGAACTGATACAAACGATCTTGAAAGCATCGTTGAAGATGAAAGCAATTCTTCGTCGCTTGAAAAGATAGTAATTGGAGGATTGACCTACGCACAACCCAAGGTGAAATGTTTAAGTTCTTGAATGTACTGCAGTTATTTTAATACTTGAAAGTTGTCTTTTTTTTTAGTACTACAAACAAGCCTACAATGAACTTTTCCCCACCGTTGATATGACCTGGAAAAGGATGGATTCCGCCGAACCAGATACCAGTAGCAGTTCCAATTCGATTGCTCGCAGTGAATCTGTAACTTCGCTTCATGGCGACTCTTCCAAAGATAGCAAATCTAGCTATGATGAGTATTACGATGCAACGTCTGTGATACGCGAAATTGTAGGGTCGAAAGAAGCAGCATCATCAGCGGAATCTGAAACGACACCGTTTGGTGAGTTGTTTGATTTGTCCAAATCGATGGAAGAGATCTCTATGGCTGCCGAATGTTTTGCTGCGAAATACATTCGCGCTACAAGTGCCGAAATTGAAGCAATGTTTGCAATCAATACAGATAAAGAAGAGCGTTGATGAAAATTGTGGAATTTACACCAATCATGGCCAATAAATTTTATCTATGAATTAATTTTTAATAAGAAAATGTTATGGAAAATAATGGAAATCCCTTTAATATCAATGTTTTCAGATTGTAATGATTCATGTTGTAAAATTTTGGACGGCGGACTTTCACACTAGATTGGTAACACAATGCCATTTGGTTTGTATCTTCCTATATATTTCTAAAAATAAAAATATATTTTTTTTATTTTTTACAAAGCGATTCGCCTGCAAAAGAAAGGAAGATTAGCAGATACTATTTATCATCTTGAACGGCCTGGCCTTATTCCTTGTTAGCTAATTTCTTCGCAGTGAGAGTCGAGTAGGCTATGTAATGGTTTTAACATATCACTTGTTGTACATCTCGTCGTAATTATTTTCATTGAAACGGAACACAACATTGGTTTCTAATTAAAATTCATATTTTTTTGACATATTTTACGATTATTTTTAGTTTTAAGTCCTTTAAATAAACGCTGATTCATTTATGTTTTTTTTCCAATATCTTGTGCATATAGGCTTGAATTTGGTATTAATAAAACAATAAATATGTTTGTGAGTAAATCTCTATTCTTTCGATTCGCTTAGCATGGTTACAAATCTGACATGATAAATCGAGTTAACCAAACAACGATTTGAAACGTGAAACGTTACACACGTGCTTCCACAACACCGTGTATGTGCCACTTTCCAACAAAAGATAATCCATAATGCCAGAAGCGTGAAACTTTTTCCCGGCGCTAAATCCGGGATTAAAATGATTCGACACTAAATGGGTTCGGCTTCGCGATGGTTCGCACTTGCCTCCCGTAGCGTTCGTTCGATCCATTCGGCTGCGGTCGCAACCTTTGCGTACACTCCCGGGTAGCCGGATTCGGCACAACCTTTGCCCCACGAAACGACACCACTCAATTGACCCTCGCACACGAGCGGGCCCCCGGAATCACCCTGGCACGAATCTTTGCCACCCTCATCGTACCCGGCACATATCATGCTCTCCGTAATGGGTCCGATTCCTTCGTACGCCTCGCTGCACCGTTGATGGTTCGTTAAGGGAACACTGGCAGCCCGGAGGATGAGCGACGACTCGTCGGGATTGTGAGTGTTTCCCCAGCCGGAAACTTTGCACACGGTCCCGTCCACTAGTTCCCCTGCGTCATCTTCGGTGGTGTTCGATGGTCGTCTGCGCAAGGGAATCGGTTGAATCGATTCGCTCAAGTTGAGCGGCTGATCTAGTTGGAGCAGTGAAAAATCATAGTCACTCCAGGAGCTCTGCTTCGGATGATGCACAATACGTCGCACTTTGACCGATTGGCCACCTTCGTTTACATGCGAGGAACCAGCGCGGATCCAGAGGTTGCGAGTGTTTACTGTCCTGTAATGTGAGAGAAAAAGAGGCTTAATGTTGACAGCATCAAAAAACTGCTGTGTTGTAACTAAAACACTACCTGGTACAATGAGCGGCTGTCAGTATCCACTGGCTATCAATAACGGATCCACCACAAAAATGTCTCCCACGGCGTAACGACACCTGGTACGGAAAGTCACGTATGTCCACAGGAACACCGCCCACAATTCGTTCTTCGTTCGCATAATCGCTAATTTGTGTCGTAGAGGCTTTCGGATTGACTGCCAATGCCAGTGTCACCGTGCAGCTGAAGAGTGTTGCCACCGGGTGTGGAACTACAAAGTATAACTTCATTCTGCCCGAAATAACACAAGGTTTGGGCTTGCGCCGTTTTTATATACCGTAGAGCGTAGCGAACTCCGGGGAGTCTTCGTGCACGATAGCCAAACTGGGGCAAATTTGGAGGACAAATGTACGCCCGATAACTTATTGTTTGGTTCGAAATGGTTGGGTGACTAGTTTCTTTCCAAAAAGTTACGTGTAGGACGGGTTAAAAAAATAACTTCAACAAGTCTTTTTTTTTCTTTATTGAATACATTAAAGTATATTCATAGTTTCCCAGCAAAGGGATTAACTCAGGATGATAGTGTTCATCGATCTTTTGCCTTGAAATTTGTACAAATAACATTGTTAGAAAATGTGCAAAATAAGAACAAGAAATCGAAGAATAACATTTAGAAAAAAATCGAGTATGAGATGTATGACTACATTTCGTATAATTGATAACGTATCCGATGAAATGGTCTTTCATTTTTAAATACAAATAGACTGCAAAGAAGTATCAAGAGACTGACGAAAGTAGAAAAGTTTAATCAATTGCGTTTAGTAAATATTTTTGAAAATAATATTGATTTTTATTAATCCTATTTTTTCATCTACAACATAAACATATGATAGCTTACGAAAATTTGATTTTTTTGTTACATTTTCCATTGACGAAACGACTTACATCTTTATCGAGTTATCGAGTCTGCCTTTTAGGCATAATAGAATAATGTTCACCACCATAATTGTTTCTAGTGCCATGGTCGCTCGAGACAATAACATCATGGTCTACCTGAAGTCGTCATCTCTTCCTGCTCTTCTAAAGAGACATAAAAAATCGCATATTATAAAAGGATGTAGTTTGACATCTTCCCCGACGAACTTAAATATTATTTGATTTAATATTATTATTAATATTAATGACAAAATTCTCCATTTCGGTTTTGACTGTTTGGTAGGTGATGTATATGAGATGTGAAATGTGAGATGTTAGTATAATATGAGAATATGTATGAGAGAGAGAGAGAGATATATTGAGTGTGAGAGAGAGAGAAGTAGAGAGAAAGAGGAGAGAGAGTGAGAGAGAAAAAGAGAAAGATTCGGCAACATAATAAAAAATGGATACTATGGTTTGGATCTAAGGGCCCTCTTGACCTTTCAAACCTAATTTAATTAGCGCACACTTCTCGATCAGCAGTTGATTGTGGTAATGTGAGAACAGTTTCTATCCAACAGGAACATTTCACTGTTGACTGTTGGCGTTGGCCCATCATACGTATTCCTCCGCTTTTCTTACTCAATTATGAAATTTACTTAAATTTGAATATAATATCAGCCAAACCGTTTTTACCGACCCAATGGCTTTCCGTATTGAGTCCAGTAAATTTAAGTAACCCATAGAATATAATTGTAACCCTAATGCTTTCGTTTAACCTTCTGAGTATTTGTATTATTATGTTAAAGTTAGATTTACAATGTTCGTTTTAAAAAATCCTATTCCAAATCATACGATTTTTATAGTAATTCATCAAATGATTCAGGTATATTTTTTTGTATGTCGATGAATGTAATGTTTAAAAAAAAGTTTTATTGTGCATTGTGGAACATTTCTTACACTTATTTCAAATTGTACTGTTTATCAGAAACTTTGAGTTCTGTACGAATTAAAATAATATATAACGGTACACATAAGCTAAACTGTGCTCACGCACTAAGCTGGTTATTGTTCAGTAGATAGCTTCCTACTCAGTATGAGGCTAGCATGATCCTAATGGTAACTTACAGGGTTTCGAGTCATATAAGGGAGTAATGCAATCAGTAGAGAGAATGTGTCAACCGGTTAAGAGAATGGTGCAGCCATGTAGTGGCTGTAACATTCTCTTAACCTGTTGATACATTCTCTCTACTGATTGCATTGTTCCCTTATATGACTCGAAACCCTGTAATATGTGTACAACATTTTTTTCATTAAACCGCAAAACTGCAGATTTTGTTTGCAAGAGTCTGCCAGAACCAGACATATTCATGGAAACTGATGTGTTTCAACTGAGTAGGCGAGCCATATCAGTTTTGATTCAGTCATGACTTATATTTAGTTCTACCAGTTCTATCTACGGGGATAGCGAAAGGGAAATCATCATGATAGCGAATCAGAATATCGAAAACAAAACGATAACTGTAAGTTTGCTCTTACTTTCTCTATGTGGATGTTATTATTATTTGCTTTATATACTGATTTTGAGTTTAAAAATCAACCCTGAATTGATTTCATATGTCAATAGCAAGGTCATGTGCTCATTGCTTATAACTAGCTACAGAAGTGAGTGAGATGTGTTTGTATTCAAATAATTAGTAATATAGAAATTTCTTAAGCCAAACTTGCGTTAAATGCTTTTCAAAATACTATGGGTTTATCGAAGACCGTCTCATTAGAAACTGTCCTCCATAGGGTATTCCAAATATTCTTTCAACATGCTTGCTCTCTCGACCACGAAGGAATAATTTCGATCCACCAGCTTGCCGGGCGTTTATTGACATTCGCTCGGTAGATATAATTCATCGCGGGCAATATCGTTGTTCCGAACCTCAAACACAAACGCCTCGCCTCGTATAAATAGGCCTTCGGAAAGTTTTCCCGCCCTCAGTGCGCCGCCACCGAGTGCCACTGTTATTTTGCAATTGCAACCTCACTAAATTGCATTCGATTACGATTTGTGTTGCATGCGGCGGACGCCCAAGCAAGCAGCGGACACCCATTTTCACCACTTCGAGTTTTCCCTCCCGGGAGAACGATAATTATTGGTGTCAAAATTTTCTTCCACCCTCACGCACTGCGGAATGTTTCTCCTCTCCCTCCGTGCGCTCCGTCACAATGTTCCAGCGCCATCACGCCATCGGTGCTATTGTTTTCGCTCACAGTGCGTTGGACAAGCGTGCCCCAGCGTAGGGGCAGAAATTTCCTTTTGATGGTACTGACGCACCCTTTTCCGGCGGCTGGGGCGTGTGGGCCGCCAGTAATGGGCGTCCTGGAATGGTTGGCAGCCACGGAGCGAAACATCGCCGACAGCGACAAATGCAATTATGCTGCCCTTGTTTTACTTGCACCGTTCGAATACGGCCGCTTTTCCGTGCGGTCGGGTGCGGAGTCTATGTTATGTCTGCCTGGCCGTTGGAGCTTCATCCAATTATTTGCTCATTTGCAGATCTTCCATAAATGCATTCGCTCGACGAACTGGTTTTTCATCACACCTACATGTCTGCCGCCTGGTGGCTGGTTTTGCCCGTCTCACTTGCAACTGCGGTCGTAGCATGCTGTGTGTGTGCGTGATGCAGTGTTGTCGATGATGTACCCGCACATTGTCGCTGTTTTTGGCTCTTCTGCATGGATGGCGCAACGATGGGAGGCAAATTTCAGGGTCACCCGTTATGGTTGGATTGTGGAACGCGGGCGTAGATAAAGAATAGCAGGTGGCGGTTTTTCTTTAGCCATACGCAAATGCCGGGCAATCGCAGTGGGAATTTATTCATTAGATAAATCTTCACACGAGCCCCATTTATCGTGGGATATACAATTGCTGCATAGATTGTTGGGTGCGTTAGCTGAAATGTCGCGCGGAAATGTCGTTTGTAAGAGCGTTTCGGTTTGACGTTTGTGAGGAAAATGTAATATTCTACCGCGGGCCAGCTGCTGCCGTTGGTGAGCGCTCGTTTCGAAGAAATATAATCGTTCAGCACGTGAGGTTATTGGAGCATTTGTATTGCAAAATATGTGCTCGAATGCGAATCGGTTGCAAAACAAGCGCGTCAAACCGGTGGAATCCCTTGCGGAACGCTGTTCGGTAATTACTCGGCGAATATTTACCCTACGAAACCCTGCAAATAGCGATGGTGATGCGTTTATAAAAGCCAACCGGGAAACGGATTATCGTGACGTTTGTGAAGGTATTTCCGTACAAATGATATTATCAAACGGTTGACATGTGCAATCGGCGTGTTTGCTCGTGGCTGATACTGACTGTATCGTAAATTATAATTTTCCATACGAATGCACTGCCGATTGCTGATGGTGAACGCAATCGGTAAAAAGGCTTCACGAATTACCAATCCGGTGGCGCAATTACACCGGGAAGCCGGTGTGTATTGTTGTATTTACTTCACTTCGTACAGTACACCGTTCGATAGCGAATTTTATTAAAAATCCAACCTGTTTGATGTAGAAAATTAAATATTTACCGGGTATGGTGGAATAATCAGTGCGAATATTGTGTGTTTAAATTCACTTGAACACCACATCACTTGGCTAGCCGGTGCTGAATCTGACGGCTTTCGGGTGAATTTTAATGATGACAAAAGCTTTTGAAGGTTTTCGTTTATTGTTTAGCTGTGACCATCCCGTCCGTGCTAAGCGACCTTTTTAAGGAAAAAGTATTTTAGGCGTGTAAAATTTATAGTCTTTCTATCGCCGTTTTTTTTTTTCTAATAATCCAGCCCAAAGTAAGCACTCCCGGAGGAGTATAACTTTTTAAAATTAAATACACTTTATCTCAAATAAAATAACATGCATGTCTATCTTTATATCTTTAGAATTTAGAATTTTAATCTAAATTGGAAAATATATATTGTTGGTTCGGTGCTAATAACTACGTTTCTAATTATTCACTGGTCGATTTGATATGATTTTTTTTGACGGCCTGGCCGTATTAATCCCGTTTGGGGATTTTTATTCACTGGTCAATGTGGAAAAAATATTGGTATACTTAAACTTGTTGGGGACGTTCATTGTGTTTAGTGAAGCAGTCGCTCTTAGTACAGATATAAAGTAATTTTTTTCCGAATCGCAAATTTCTCTTCTTTTCTAGATACAAGATCGATTACATAATTGACTATCACAATTTTAAATACTATACCCACCGTTTATGGAACCGGTCCTTCACACGACAGGCCCGGTTCCATAAACCCATTCGGACCATCTCCCCTTAGTCTCTCTTCATCAGCTCTGGTGGTAAAATCAGTCAAGTACGTCGTTAAAAAGGCGGCCGCAATAAATTCGGTCATTACGCTACAAAGAGAGAGAGAGAGAGAGAGAGAGAGAGAGAGAGAAAGAGAGAGAGAGAGAGAGAGAGAGAGAGAGAGAGAAAGAGAGAGAGAGAGAGAAAGAGAGAGAGAAAGAGAGAGAGAGACCCAAAGTCAAAATAATAAATAGCAAAGCAACCGTTCTTAGACACCAAACTACGTAAATTAAGTATAACTTTTTTCAACGCTTTTTTATAACATTTTTTACAGTACCATGAAAATGTTAAGCGCCATGATCATGCGATCACAGAAACGATCACATGAAAATGAGTTGAATTTGATGAGTAAAATATGATCTTTTAAATAAAAAACGAATGCTTCTATCAATACCAGCTTTCGCTATCCATACTTCTATTGGTATGCAATACACTCGTATTTAGAGTTCGGACACAGTTTCGCTCTGCAGTTTCGGATCTTCTTTTGCTGCATTAAAGCTTCGTTCGTTTCGTGCTATTTTCAATAGGTTTAATTTGGAAAAGTGAATAAATAAACTTCCAGAACTAAAGCGGGTAGGAATGGCAAACCCAAAAGGCTGTTGAGGGTATAATTGTATTTTTCCATCTGATTGGATCTTACGTGTTTTTGTTTATGATCTACATTTTCGGATGTTTCATTTTTCGTAAACGGATCTGGAATTTTGATTTAAAACACTTTTAAAGGCCAAAATTGAAATTATTTCGACTAATGTATGAACGGGCTCGTAAGAGCAGCACCAATGTTTGTTGTTTCAAACCTTAACCATACCTTCACCATTCGGTGTTGTTAAAAAAACGTCATGTAAGGTTGTGGGTTTAGGTTTTGTGACATAAAAAAAGATTTTGTTTCAATTTGGCAAGCATTATGCGTTATCGCGTAAGGTAAAGGTTTTACTGTTTCCCCGAGGGAGCGAATGAAATGTAGCTTTTTTGAAGCTTTGCAACTGTAAAATAAGAAACATGTCATTTTGGAAACATTGTAAGCTATTCTAGGATGAAATAACATATTCCATGCGGGGACGATGGGAGATACGTACCTGTTTATCCAGCAGACGTGTACAGGTTGGGCAAAGTGAGGAAAATATTAGCATGCAAGAATAATATCACTCATTTTTCCGACAGACTATACTTTGCTGGAGACTATCCCCCTTGCATCTGTAGCATCGGCAGGATGCCGTACCATGCCCTTGTGATTAGGGTGCCTTTGGACGATGTAGGACTATGTTTGTTCTGAAGACATGATTGTTACCGTGTAGAATATTGATTTGCTCGTAAGCTCGCTTATATGTAGTGTGCATCAACGAGTGATATTATAGTTTTTGAGCAGCACACATAAGGTAAACGAATTGATACTTTTTTCTGAAAGGATGCGCGCCCGTGTGTTTCAATCATGGGTGGTTCAATGTGGCCCTGAATTGAGGAGATCGTTCTGTTTTTTTTTTGGGAATGTTAGTATTATAAACATCTCATCGACATAAAATATGAGTTTTTTCTAAAGCGTCTTGTGTATGATTATACTGAGTATGTGGACCAGTGATGTATAAGTGACATATTTTTCTAATAAAATTTTTCTTAAATGTTCCTGATTTTAAAATGATCCTTCGCATTGTTACCACAACAATTGTGGGTTCGTGTCTCACTTGAACCATTCCTCCGTACGCCAGACTGATGTTATGACACAAATTGCACAAATTAATCAATCAGTTACTAGTAATGGTCAGCATTTGGATAAGTTTATTTTAAATTCCTACACTGGCGCAATATTTCCAATAACTTTCAAATTCTTAAAACATTCATTTCGGTGATATTTGTCTGCTTCTGTTCGATGGATTCTTAAAAAAGATTTCTAAGTATTTTTAATGGTACCATTACATCCATTCGACGAAGGTTTCTGTTTCAATGCATCCTATTGCTTGCCTGCTAACCAGCTAGTACTCGAGTGTTAGCATAATTTCCCTCGCCTCATTTATTATTCATGCAAACTTTTACTTCGTTTGGGAACACGACCTGCGACTTTCGCTTACCCGTGTTGCAACATTCTGACACTTGCGTTCGTGCGTCCATTTTTGTGGACGGTACATTCACTCTGCCGGACGCGGGCGATGATTTTTCGCTCTAAAGCGAGGTGGAACAAAAACGGAGCTGTCGCTTGCTGGATACAGGCAAAAAGAAAAACCATCGTCACCGGTGACACTGTTTTATTTATTCAGCGCAAATTTTATTACCCTCCCCCATGAAGGCTCCCGTGAAAGCGAGTGTCGGCTGAAAGTGTCGACGTGCGAGGATCACTTTGGTTGATTTCATAACGATAATGACCGTCCGTAAAAGTATTTCATGGATCCTTCAAATTAAAAGCATATTATTTTAACACGATTTATGCCGTCATGGGCAGTCAACGAAATGGAAAGGTTGCTGCAGTTCACGGCACCCATAGCCTTGTTTTGGGACTGGGTTTGGAAGGAGCTTGGGTGAAGGAGCCTGGAGAAGGAGCATTCGGTAGGGAGTGAGTTTGCTGCTACTTTGCAGCAACCGGGTCCACTTTACTCCCAGGTACCGTTCATTATTTTGACCGGTGCGAGAGATGAATTCAAGCGGGAACAATCGTATAATTTATTGCAAACGAGCACTTTACATACGCTCACATGCTCGATTGTAGCTTTGCTGTGTCTGTTTTTCTTCGCTTGTTGTATCCTGCGAAAAACCGATCTTATTTGCAGCGTGGTGTGGATTTGTTTTGTTGTGTACAGTACAGTGCACTATGTAATGTTTAATATTCAGATATTTTTACATTATTCATTCATTCATGAATATAGTTTCCAACAGCTACTGCCATTAGAACAATTCATTTAATTCCTAAAAAAGCGAACCATTCATTCTTATAGACGTCATACACAATCTAAAACTTTTATTTTCGAAGCGAAGTTCTCAAATTACTGGAATTCTATCGATTTATTTGACTTCGATCACTGTATTAAACCCTCGAAAATAAGATGAAAAAATTTTGTAAATTAAACGATACAATTTCCATTAGATTTGGAATACGTTCAGGAATGAATAAAAAACGCAGTCCGTTTGGAAAGATCTACACGAGCCACACTACACTTCCTGCAAAGTGTTGCACATCATGGTAAGCTCTTGGTTGGCTGCGAATGTGTGCTGTATGGCTAAGTGTTCCTTAGTGCTCACGTATCGGTTGCTTTAAACGGTATTTTTTTCAACATTTGTTCATTCAACCGTATTGCTTGCTCGCTCGCGAAATGATCAACACGGTGAAGCTGATGGAACCGAACCGAAATGTATAAACTGTAGTGGGCAGAGAACTGACGACGCATCGCTGACGTTTGACCAGGTTAAGCGCTGGTCATTTTTCCATCCTGCTGACTTTTCGGGCAATTAAATTTTATTTTCCACTTTCACCCATTCTGCGATCTGTGAGTCAGATGGTGGTAGTCAGACGATGCTTTTTTCTTGTTTCCAGTTCGTGTGTGTGCTTTACACGTGCTCCTTTCGCTGTGTGCTTGTTTTTGCGTATTCTCGTTGTTCATGATGAAAGTTTATGTTTTTTTCATTTTCGAAACGTATCTCTTTTCCGTGAGCCTATTTTTAAAGCAAGTATAGACACGGTGGTGAACATTGTTTCCTCCCATTGGAGCATATCAAACAAACTGCCGGTAATGTGATATGTGCTTTTGTTAGCCACATCGATTTGAGGTGAAGAATTGTTGATTTTAAGGTTTTAAAATTAAGTATTTTTGTAAAATGATTTTAAAAATAAAGGTGGTCTTCAATTTTCCGTAGATTTAATTTTATGTGTCGTCGATAGATCATAGTAGCCTGTTTCTATCGCACCCATGTCACGCTAACGTAGACGGAAACTGGCATCAACCCATGAACAATTCCAATGCATTGCAGCAAGAGAAACCAGCGGGTGGATTAACCGAAACCAATGACACTAATGTTGCCACCGGTTGGGTGTGAAGGCCTGTGAAGAGACAGACGGTCTGTGCATTGCTACTAGTGCTGATGAAAACGGAACATCAGCAGCAACAGCAATGACCTAGAATGGGAATGGTGGATGACGTTCAAACCAGGCCAAGTTGATGGCAAGCGAAGGTGTGAGCGGTAAATAGTTTTGAGGTTTGGAAATTAAACCAAAATAACGTTGGTTTGCGTATGGAAAGTGTTTTAGGCGCCACGTGATAGGGTGGTGCGAATGTTTGTGTGTGTGGTTTGCAGCCAGCACCGATGCCGGAACTGGCGAGACTGAGCAAACCGGGCACATACACCGGGGCATACGGTGAGTGTGTTTGCCTACAAAGTGCAAGGAATAATGTGTGTGTGTGTGCTTTTATTGTGCGAAAACACACGCTCTGTTTGGCGCCCTGGGTGGGTGTACTTTGCATTTCCACCCACTTTATCGTTTTACCATGTGCCTACGCACGGGAGGCTAGGCGCCTCCATCGGGTCATGGTTTGATTCCATTAGAAATATTTGTTTCCATTTGTTTTATTTTTATTCAAACGGATGTCCCGTGCAATGTTCTGTCAGTTTCCCAGCTTTTTCCACCAGCACTCGTGTGACATCGTTTTTACGATCAATTTGCGTTGCATGTTGGAATCTGCCATTTGTTGGCTGTTTCCAATAAGATGGTAAGATGGTCCATTAGGTAATGTCCCAGCATGTAAATCATCAATATCAAGTGAAGCAGAATGAGAAAATGTCAAAACATGTTATGATTGAAATGATTCTTTATAGTAAACCAAACGATTTGTGCTACAAACGAAATGTGCAGCATGCAGTAGGGTAGGGAAGAATTTCATTTCCGTTATTAAGCGATTGTTGTTGTGATTCAGCACTGTTCCGTATGTGTTGTTAAAAAAGCATTCAAAACGTGATTATAATTCAGCTACATTTTTCTGTCAATTGTTAAAAGTACTCTGTTCACTTTTCCATAATGTAAACACGGTTGAAGTACGTATTAATCACGTCGAACCATTAAGCTTGTTCCATTAAGATGACAGCGTGCATTAAGCTTATAGCTAAGATGGTTTCATGTAGGAGTTTTATCTCATATTGAGGATTACAGGTCCAATCGACATGAAATGCGTCTGTTGGATAAAAGTTTGTTATGTCCTGACGTAGAGTCGTGAGAGCCAACAAATGTCTCCTTATAACATTATTTATCTTACAAAAACATCTTTTTCTTTCATTTAGCTTTCTCATGCCGAGATTAGATCACTTTCACAACCATTACAACCGTTACAACTAAATTCGTCTGTAGGTCCTGTATTGGTATATATGTATAAAATTAACATGTATAAGTAGGTAATTAAAAAAAGTAAAAACTTTTAATTTACACCTGAATTCTTATTTTTACGCTTTACTCAGCTTAATGTTAATTAATTAATTTTTGCTAATCGTGGAAATTCATATTTGTTCATTCATTATCACCCAACCTCGGTATACCATGTGAAGGAAAATAAAGTTTTTCTATCTGCTTGTACTGTTTTGCATAATAGAATGCACAATTCAATTACAATCTGGAATTAAAAATAACCTTGTGTTTCCTATAATGTTTCAATCTTGGCTTGAGCTGAATTTCTTCATTTTTGCGTTTGACTTAGATCATGTCCTTTCTACCTAATTTCTGCCTAATATGAGATAAATAATTAAATTTTGATAAAAAAATAGAACGAAAGAGCATGATGAAATAAAAGCAACAAAAGAGAACGTCAGTCTGTTCCCGATAGTCAACGAAATTAGGCGCAATTGGCTACATTAAACGCACAGTATTTTATATATTATCAAGACACACAATCCGAACGTCTTTTTAAGTATAAAACGAAAAAAAACTTAATATTTTAAAATTGCCTGTACTGCTAAAAAGCATCTCTTTTATCATATTAAATTTTCGTTATTTTGCCTTTTCTCATGATTAAGAACTTTTTCTTTCGACATATCATATCTGTGAAATCATCTACTGGTAAATTTAGAACGCGAAATTATATGCCTATCACTACTTTTGGTGGTGTAGGTAGGATAATAGGGTAACCAGTTAGTAAAACAGTAACAATTTGATGTACGCAAAAACGATAGTAATAAGAATCGACAATCAAGGTGAAACACACTCAAAGTGATCAACGAGCTGAGTGAACGAGCAAATCGAAATAAACGACAAGACTATAAGATTACACTTATGGTCTAGGTTAACATAAAAAGAAAAAAGTTTTTAAGAGAAGCACGCAGATTTATTTGTTTTCGGGTACTTCATACTTAATAGAAGTGAAAAGAAAATAAGTTTTTATTGAATCTTAATCAACATACAAATTTGTTCTTCAATTCGTTCCAAGTTTGCGCCAATGTAATCGAGAGTGAAAAATAGTATTAATTACGATTCTTATTTTCATTATAAGTGGTTAAACCCAAAAAAACGAGATAAAAATAATGTTTAACACTGTTTTTAAATAAAATAAATCATGTTTCCCTTTTTGGGTCGTTAGTTACCATGCAGTATCTTACCAGTTTAGGACCTTTAAAAAACTCTCGCATAACCGTTTTGGATTTCTCGTTGGACTGCATCATAGGATAGATAGTTTTTACATAAACTTACCATCAAATTTTCTTCGGACGTTTACACTTCGGTGTTGTCATGATTAAATAATAAATATATAAATACGTTACGATAACCGTTTTTTATTCAAAGCTTTTATTGATTTGTGTTCTATTTGTTCAGAATCTTTGATAGCAATGCTCCTGTAATATTGTGTTCTGACATGACGGAGCTGTTGGGTTTCCTTTCATTGGAACGTGAGTTACTAGTACAGATGTCTTTTTTTACATATTGCATACTATATCGTAATCTTCATTGTGGAACATTTAGCCGTTTAAGTTCATTGCACATTCATAATTCAATGCCCGCTGCGGATCGAACTGTACAAACAATACCTGTTTCCGTGAAGTGAAACGTCATTGAAACGAATGCAAATAAATGTTTAACTATGGTCCTACCTGTCCTGTGTTTTCACATTTTCTTAGATACACACGTTAGGATAAATTCATGTTGTACGTATATCTCGTTGTTGGACTAATCATTCGCCATGCAAGCGGTAACATCGTTGTCACTAAACTGTCTTTTTGCTCATATTAACACACGCCAAAAATCTAGTATAGCTTCCCCTTCGGTTCACTCGATCACTACGGCGATTATTTATACATTTCTTTTTGTTTTAGTTTCGCGCCTTGTTTCTTCTTTTTACTAATGTCATTTACACTCTAACATAACAGCATAACAACAATCGGTACACACAAGCACGAATTAGAATGGAAACATACTGGCAAGGGGTATTTCCGCATTTTGGCACATTATAGCACAGACGCGCGTATCCTTTTGGCGTGGAGGAAAACTTATTTTATGATATAATTTCATAATTAAAGCAACTTGTGCGTAAGTCATTAAGTGTCAGTTGGTCACGCTTACGACTAACTACTACATTCAGTGCCATTTTTTTTTTCGCATTTTGATATCACCGCCCCTAGAATTCATTTTGCGGAATAAAATAGTTACCTATCTGGGAGGTTTTATCTTTGCATTCCTACTTCTTTGGAAACTTTGCCGTGAAGGCGAGAGAGAAAAAAAAAAGAAATTGAAGATGTTACAGCTACCCCGTATTTGCAGAAATATTCGGCGGAGAGTGTGAGTGATAGAAAAAAATATAAAATAGAAAAAAAAACATCAACGAACTTTCTTCTGAACATGACGGTTTTTCAGCATTCCAAAAACCATGCCTTGGAAAAGTTTTTCGGTTGCAAAGTTGCGTCCACGAATGGTGGTATGATTTAGTGGTACCACTAGGGGTTTCTACCGTTGTTTTTTTTATTCGTCGAGGAACTGCGGTGGCCAAAGCTCTGTGGTCGACAATTGTGTTCGGGGGCAGTTGCAAAAGAAATCCAATTATCGTCCAAAGAGAGTAATTTGGAATGCATCGTTTGGGCCGTTGTGCAAAATTTCGCCCATAAGTAGGAACGTACCACGCCCATCCCTCCACCAATCGCATTCAATTTGTTTCACAAGTGCATTTAAGGGTGGAGCAAGAAAAAAAGCTTTGTGGGATTGCAAATGCATCAATGATTATTATCAGGTCATGTTTTACTGATTGCCTTTACTGAACGTTCTACTGCGATGGAGGATAGTTTTTGAAAATCGTTTTATTTTCGCCTAGAGCAACGGTAGCTGAACTTTTCAAAAGATTTTGTGTGAATTTTGAACGGAAAATCATTTCAGCGGAGTGCATTGCAGCAAGACTGCATAAATGTTAAGTGTTATCAGTTGCTTAAAAGAAAATTTAAAAAAGATCTATTATATTAGTGGATGTCAATGTTGGTACAACTCGAGAGCGCGCAGTATACAAAACGATATTCATCATGGATACTATACAACTACACAATTTTTGTTTCTAAACATTTCGTGCAAATAGATTCTGGTTTCGCAGTCAATGGCACTGATATGTGGACATGAGTGTAATATTTGTATTACTTCACCGTGCTTTACTTTCTCTTCGAACCGCTTGCCTCTTGCAGTCCGATGTGATAAGCATTTGTATGTATACAAGTTACGTTTTCTTAAGTTTTTATCAAGGGGATTATTCCAGAATCACAATTAAAGCATTTTATCCATCATCGGTGTCCGTGTTTGTTCCCCGATCGAAGCGCTCGCTTGTTTCTGAGCGTTGAAATGTTTATTTTTTGTGAGGTCTTGGTAGTGAGTTTATTTTAAATACTCTTGAGCATTATCGTAGACACAGAGAGTTTGTTTTTTCGGAAGGTGATATTATTTCCACCTGCTTCAGGATCCACCGGAACGACCGGATAAAGCAACATTCTCTACGCGGAACGCAAGTAGCCGCTGGGCTGAAACCGAATGAAAAACATAAGCTCAACAAGTTCTTATCGTTCGTTTGTCGTTTTCTCGTCGCTCGCTCCCACCGTGGTCGTTCTTTTGGCTTTCAAAGAGTGTTTATTTTCTTAGATGATCGATTTAATTAGGAACGGTTCTGGCTGCCGTAGGTAGTCGAACGTTGCGCTACATTTCCGTGCGTCTTTCTTCCTAGTATACAGTAGTTGGTACAATGTGGCCTTAGCCATAGCTCATCGAATATAGGATCCTTGGATCGTAGGTAACTCGCTACTGATGGTGCAGTTGACGATTGCGATATGCTGTAGGTCAGCGTTGCTAACCTGGCCTACTTTTCCTGCTAAAGGGATGAATAGTTGCGCTGTGCTGTTGATGTCTGTTCGCTTGGCTATATGGTTGCGTGTATATGATGCAATTGATCATCTCCGTTATAATATAATTGTATAATTGGTATATGCTTGTGTATATGTATATATATTTGTCATTTAGTATATATGTTTATAAACCCTGCATTCAGTTATACATGTTGAAATAATGTTTCGTTTGTTGTGTTAGCTGCGAATGCATAGTTGCGATCCTTTTGGCTTATTTTCTACGATGTTCGCTTTCGTCCCCATGGGATTGACAAAATCGAACGGTGTCGACATTTAACCATTTTTGCCTCATGCAAAACATTTTCTATCACTGTGCTGTGCTACATCGGCGTGGAGAGAAGGTGCGTTAAAGTCTCGTGTTCTGTTGGCAATCAGTGCTTGACTGTACATACCGCAGCACCGGCGCACTCACTTTACAGAGTATATTTTGATTACTAGTTACTGTAAGCAAATTCTTGCCAAATATAGCAAACCTGTGCTAATTATAATGGACAGAATATTGTGGGAAGTAGCTGGGGTACCTGTTAGTGGAGAAGAAAAGATCATTGTTATGTGAAAATCTTTCAGCTTAATTTAATTTAGATTCATTTTTTAAAATGCTGGAATGCTGGAGATGTCGTGGTAATTTTATAAAATTATGTTAAAACCATTGAACGGGCGTGCGAACCGAACGTAGCCTACCTTGATTGTTCCGATTAGCTTCCGGGGACCAATGGAAGATTTTTGCATCGAACGGTTTCTGGTCGGATCGAGGAATTCCGTTTAGACTGGTTGAGAATTTAGAGTCTAGATAGTAAACATAAATACTATCAGTTATAGTTTAACGGCATGTGCTCAGTGCTATCAGTTGAAATGAAAAGTCGTGTGCTATTCTCAATATAAAAGCTGAAAATATATCTCATGTGCGTTGGCAAGGAAAAAAGGACAACTCTTGTTCAACAATTCACCCAAAAGAGCGAGACAGAGTTTTAATTCAATTACCAGCTCATCTGTGCGCCGGAACTCACCGGAAATTTCGAAACAGCATTGAATGCTGCTGTTTGTGTGCCACAAGTCCCAAAGCAAACCCTCTAATGATGCTTCACTTTGCACATACTTACTTTTATCATCCACGTGCACGGAATACGGATTCGTGGAGTGCTGCTGACCGTGATGATGGTGGTGAAGACCACCGGCGGATTCGTTGAGGATCCGGTTAGACCAGAGGTCGGCGTAGGATTCGGTTGTTGATGGCCCAGGGGATGTCGTTGGCGGTGTGGATGCTGTGGGAAGAGATTGAGAGGTAACACGTGAAGATTTGTGAGTTGTGTGCGTAACCGACCAGCCTGGTTAGGTTTTATTCCCAACGAAAAAAATATGAAACGATAGAAAAATTGAAAAATCGAGCTTGTACAGGAAATATAAGAAAAGTATGTTTCGTCTTTGGAAGTATATGTCGTTAGACAAATCGTTTGGGATTGAGAAAAAGGAAACGCGTACTTATAAGATCACTCGACTGGTTTTGCCAGAGGGATGCTATGATTGGTTAGAAAGGCCACGGGACAGCACAGTATAATGCATTGTTCCTGGATCTTGAAGTATCTTGGAGTATGGAGTACGCGTTCGAACTTATCTGGACAATTCTTGATCAGATTTTCCATTTACTTTATCTTTTGCGTATCAAGTGTGCACTTCTGAGTCGGTGAAAAGAGGTAAAAAATTGGGAATTATGTATGGTGAGTGGGGAAATTTTTATGGAAAAAGAAATAAAAGTCATTGTGCTTTTGTTTTGTAGGCATTTTTTAAACATCTCCGTCTTAAAAGTTATTTTTCGAATAGAATGTATCTATGTTCATAAACAAATGTCACATTTTCTCATGCAATTTAGTAACCGAAATGATAATTGTCATGTTTGATCTGCCAGAAAGAGAGAGGGAGAAACTTTCAGTTTTATTCGCTATTAATTGTGACTTACAATTTTCATAGATAACAATTTTGAAAGTTATGTCGTTCAGGTTTGAAATAAAAGCTCACGTTACGCTTACTCTTAAACTTTTAAGTCACATGATTGTTTAAAGGTTCATTGTTGTTTAAAGTCTTTGTTTTTTTTTTAGTAATATTTGAGACAACCTTAAACATATTTATAGACACGGCACGCATCGTGCTGTGTTGGAAAATCCCGGCTCAGGTTGGTTCGTATTTTCCAAACCGTAAGTGCATTACGCCGGTATTAGTGACGGGTCATTTCCGTTGCTCAGGTTATGCTGTCTCAGTGCCGGATTAGGTAGCATTATGATGTTTTTATTATTTCTCCCACTGCCCTCCTGCCTTTGTGTAACGCACCGCGCGCGAGTCAAGCAAAAGAATTTCAAAAATTGTAAAGCAAATACCAAAAAGAAAACGACAAACTCTTGACAGTGCAAGAGGAAGTTGAACGTGGAAAGGCCTCCGACCTGGAAAAATAGAACAAAGTTCAGCGGAAATACAAATGATCCATCCATCCATCCTGAATGCTTTGTGGCCGCACAGTTTTGCTAGCAGGATGTAGCTGGTAGCATCATTTGAATTTCCGCTTACGCTGATATCCTTGTCCGGAGATTTGTTACGGCTCACCGGCTATGATATCGTATTTTATTTATGATTGGTTTTTTGGGGCGGTGATGCTTCCGTTTGCCATGGTCGCTTCTGTTTCGAGGTTACGATTTGGCTGTGAATTTAAAATAACTCAAACTTATTGCGGCTCCAGAATAGCGCTTGGTGACTTTTTAGCAAAAATATGGCGATGGTGAAAACATTGACAACAGCTTGAGGCGGAGAAATCGTCATCGTCCGCCAATAATGTGGACGGAGGCGAATGGTTCAATTATTTTGCCATTTTCGCTAATAAATCAGCCGTCGGTGACTTGCTGCTTCTGCTTGGCTGCTACTATTTGACACTGTCTCAAAAGCCGGCTTGAGCAACTGTCGCAATAGCGTGGTGATGATGACGATGACGAGGCTGATAACAGTTCCATCTCCTACGAGAGATGTCTGGTGAAAATCCCCCCCCCCCTCCTACCCCCGAAACCATCTTATATTCGCACCTTCTCGGTTTGCGATTCAAATTGTGTTTTTCGTCCATCGTCCCTTTTTTTGTGTTGCTTTTCACCACCAAAGATTGTGTGTAAATCGTTCCAACATTCTGGTTCGTTTGCTTCTTTTAGCCTACGTTTGGATCATCTTACCTGCCACGGTGCATGGGAGGGATGAAAGATGAGAAATCCACCGTTTCGGAGCAGAAAGTCTCGCCAAAACCTGACCGGAACCGAACCGTGGAACGAACGGTGGAATGGTTTTTTTTTTTCATTTGTGAGGGTGAATGGATCTTTTTAGGTATTCGTTTCAAAATTACCGCCGAGTGGAGGTAGCATCGTTTTTTTTACCTTTTTTCCTCGCACACTTCTCAGGACGTTTCAGCATTATCCATCGTCACCATACGCAGGAGCGGGAGTGGATGTACGGTAGAATATTTATAAGCCAACCGAACCCCAACAGTGTGGTAGTGGAGGAGAATGGATAGTTAAAAAAAGTGCAAAGACTGCTCCTGCATGCCGGGATGCTGTGTCCGGAATATAAATCAACTCCCATCAAGATGCGACTGTTGGTGGTTGTCGGTATGTGGTATGTGGCAGTATGCGTGTGCTTGAGAAGATTCACAACAGAATGATGGTTTTTACACGTTGGTGCAAAGCTCCCACTAATCGCTTCGCTTCACCGTGGAACGTTTGATTGGTGGTCTTATGAGGTTTGACGTGCCATTTGAGGCAAAGGTTTGTTGTCAACCTTTAACACCACACAAGATGTCGGTACTATTCTGTTCGGAAATTCTTTAGAGTAAACGATCTCACGGGCTTCATTTGCAGTAATTTATATCGTTTATCATACTATTTTCTAATTTTGAGTAATTTTACAGAATCACAACAAATGAAATAATTTCATTTCATTTAAGTATTTCTGATCAATGTTGCAGTTTTGTTTTATTAATATGTCCAATATTTTTGAGACATAAAAAGACATGAACATTTATTCAGTTTTGGCTTAACTGTTTGGAAAAATCTAAGATGTCAAAGAATTATGATTGCTTTAATTTATTGCAATACTACTAACTTTTCCGCATATTTATGATGATGAATTTACGATTAAAAATAATTTACGTTTTGTACCACTATTAAGAGTTTCAAATTAATCTTTCTCTCTATTAATTAAACAGATGTTTATTTCAACTGACATTGGTTTTATCATGTTATTTGTATTTTTCAAATTTTGTGTTGATATTCATAAGAATGTTTAAGACTTGGTGTAAAGTTGAAATTACCCTCCTTTTCTATTTTCACCAGTGTTTTAATAAATTGTAGACACATCTTTCACGTTTAAATACTACATATACTACATGTGTTGAGAAACAAACTGAAAATAATATGATATCCATCGTAGCCATGCAATAAAACTATGCAAATTCTTGTTACCATTTAAGGATTTTCGGCTTTAGATTAGTTTATTTTGCAATCCAACTTTTTGCTATTTGTAAAGAAACAGAAATTTGTATCATATTATGACAACGGTAATTCATTTTATATTATGTTATATTTATTATGATGCTTTTGATTATAAAAAGCATCATAACCAACCTTACACACTCACAGAATGTTATTAAAATTGTATAAATTTTTCGAGTTCACACTTCGAGTTATACATTCTTCGGATCTTAAAACGCTATTAATGTGAATTTGAAGTGACTTGAGAAACGGAAACAATGGTGACTCTCACCTTTTGAACGACATTTTATAAAATTAAAAATTACTACAACAAATCATAGTACGGACAGGAGAGTTTTTCAAAGCAGCTGTCCAGGTGTTTATCCAGTTTTCCTTTATCAAATGTTCCAAACCTTCCTTCCGTTTCGTAACTCATCTGCACTACAAAAGATTGCTCACTAGATGACTCCAGTAGAAGCAGTAGAACCTCAAGGAGTACAGAAAAATCCGCAGCAATCAGCGTCAAATGGGCTACTGACGGGTTTGGTGTGGGTCCGTTTCAACTCTAACAAAAAGTAGACAGCTGTCGAAATGGCGGTAGGGTTTGGGTTCGAAATTATCGACGGCCTAACGCACAGAGTTGTGTGTAAAAAAAAAAGGAATAAAAAACATCTGAAATGGATCGCCAGTGACAGCTTGCTAGTCGCAAGCAGGAGGAGTGAACTGAAATCATCCTTTCGTTTGTATTGTTGCCGGAAGGTCCGTGGGCGGAGTGACGCTTGCAAGCACTGTTCTTCGCTGTGTTTAGCATTTTTTCTCGTTTCGTCATCTCGCTGCCCACGGCTGCCCTGGGTGGAGCGATTTGAATAAGAAAGAAAAATTGCACCCCTTTCGAGCATCTGTGTCGAACGACTTTTGACCGTAGCTCGAATTACAATGCTTGCGTTTTGTTGGTAAGGAAAAGGTTTTTGTGGGAGGAAAAGGAGGAGGAGGAGGGGAGGGCGGTATGTGCCCATTTTCTTCGCTGTTTGGTGTGGCAAAAACTTTCGCTTGCTGTTTCAGTGCTCAAGGCAATGAAAATATCAAAGTTTCCTCGCTACTTCCAAAACAGTGTCGAGTAACAGAGCACAACAAATGGTGGCGGTTATAAGATACTTGAACGGAGGCAATCATGCTTACGGTTCTCAAGTATTAGCAAAAAAAAGGATTACATTACAGTGTTTAGATGTTGGTTCAGGACGATGAAGAATGTTTGTTTTGTACCATGGCTCCATTATGAGTATGATCTTCATAAATCACTGATACTTTATTTTTCAAAGTTAAGTTCAGTCCAAAAACTATGAATATGATTTATTTACATCTTATTAAATTAATACAAATTAAATTAATTTACAAATTAATACAAATTAAATCGTAAAGTTGTTACAACAAATAGTTTCAATATTATTTAATTATGGTTTAGCTTTCCTGCAAACAAAATCGTGTGACAGATCAGCAATCATTGCTAGTTAAATGCACAATATTTCGTATTTAGAACCGTAATTTCAATGAAGGAGTAAATAAGACTTTAAAACGACAGCGTACATTGACTAACCAATTAGGGTGACAAAAAACAGTCTAGTAAGCCAGTAAAAATATAGTCATTACTTCAGTCCTAACGGCAGAAAGAGTGAGAGAGATAGACAAAGAGAGACACAGACAGGGAAGGAGATATCTACTCTGTCTGCGGTTCATAAAGTTGTTATAGATGTAACAAACGTGCAAAAATCCTAAAAACGCTGAATGAACTTGAACTTCACACTCTCCCAGAAATATCTGTTTATACACAGATGTTCTGGTGTTCAGGCTTGTATAAGAACAAATATTCTTCGAAAAGTAAGCATTATATAATTAAAAAAACTAGTTAACAGTACCAATGATTTGAAGAAGTGTTAAGTGTTTACATAAAACAGTGACTAAATATACCACAGCATAAAACATGCACTTTAGCACATTTTATGATATTTAGCAATAGTTTATGCTCCGGTATAAGGGCTTTATGTTACGTGTGATTTTTGCACTTTTTTTTGAGAAATAGTTTGGAGCTACCAGTACACCATCAATAAGCCATAAGTGCTGCATATGTAGGAGAATGATGCGTAGACTCATCAGCGTAGTTGTTCGCTGGGAGAGATGCGATATTGCTGCCACGCATAATACAGAGCGTAGTGGTAGTGTTCCGAGGTAGATGCCACAAATGTTCATAATAATCATATTACATCGCACACGTGCATGAGCGTAGTGCTCAAGACTCGCACCAAAGCACAGCATTGTGGTGGCGTGATGGTAGTGATGATGGTGGGTGGGTATGACATACGCTAGGTTGCCACGAGTGCGCTGTAACCTATTAAGTCTCGAGGATGCTGGATTATGTTAAGAGTAAAAATGTAATAAGCTCAATTAAATTGTATCCGTCTGTGGGAGAAGCTAAGTTGCTTTACTGCCACCATAGGGTGATGGTACGGACGAAATCATTGACTCTCCAGGAACAGCTTTATGTTAGATAGGTAAAAGCCTATACTCTAGCATACGGTGCACATGAGAGATGCGTACGGTTCGTTGCGATATGAGATGAATATATCAGTTCGTTAGATTTAACGGTGTGATGCAAGAATATATCCATATTTGGGTTTGAGCTTATCTGCTTAATCCATCTTTAGTTTTCAGACAATTGTTTTAATTTACTTAAATGTGTTGATTTTTGTTATGCAATATAAAAAAATTATTATTTCTTCGAGAATGAAAGGAAAACCATTTTTATGCTACATCTTTTTTAATAGTATTAGATTAAAAGATTATTAACTTCCTATATGGCATACTTTTATGAAAATTTTAATTAAAATGAAAAATTTTGCATTCTCTACCTGCCCTAGTACCTTTCTCTCAATTAATGGCTTTTCATATTTGACGAGTAAATAACAATCTGTTCATTAACATTCTGTTTCGTATCCCGGAGTCAAAAAAAAAAAAACATGAATCTTTCTCTAAAAGAAAAATCTTGAATAGCGGAAGCAACCTTTGTCAATTCAATAGAGTTCCGAGTTCCTTCTCGAGGGTCGACGAGTAAGTCAGGAGTGATAAATCATAAATAAGAGATGGAGAGACTCTCCAAGCGAATTAAGGAAAATCGGAAGGCATAGAGAAAGGTAAAAAATACTCCAAAAGAAGTGAGCAGCAAAAGGAGATGGTGCTATGACAGCGAAGGCCAAGGGGCAAATACTAACAGCAAAGCGGTGTGTATAAATTTCCATTGAGATGCAGCGGTCCAGCAAGAATTGGGGGTGAGGTGAGGTGAGCTCGTTGATTATGGTTCATAATGATGCAAAATAAGGTGTTCATTCGTCCGTCATCGACGCAGACGGTTAGTCACTGTTGATTTTGAATGGTAAAGGATGTTTATTTAGTTGAAGGAATCCAAATCCATAATAAGTCGGTTTCGAACAATGCAGTTCATTAGAACTAGAATCAGTGAGGTTTTTGGATCTAAAGTCAGTCGTTGTAAGGAGTTAACCAAGTCATTTACATCGAGATGTATTTCCTCGATACTTTAAAGTTTCTATTGAAACGTATACGAAATTGCTTCATATCGGTAAAAACTTTGTAGCATGCAAAGACGTGGCAGATATTTGAAGCTATAAATTATCGAAACTGTCACGTTTTCGAAAGCATTGGAATTATGCTATCAATATGCCAATGGCATTTGAACCATGCGCCAAACGATGCCGTCGGCAGACCGTTTTGGAGCAGCGGAAGGTTTATGCATGGAACGTTTGAGCAATTTTTCTTAAAACCCAACCTGGCCACCATGATTCCGGGGGCGCCAAAGAATTGTGTGTAGTGGCTCCACCCTGCTCGTTTATTCATGTTCCTCGTGACGGCAAACGAGAAGATTGCGATTCCGTCACAGATTGCAGGCGCAACCGTACGGTAAGGGGACGGTGCAGCATTCCGGAAGCCAGGGTAATGCGCTGGAAAAACATATTTTTATTGAAGCAAACAATGTGCCGCACAATGGTTGAATGAAATATGATTATTAAGAGTAATAATGGACCACCCAGACGACCAAGATGACGACGATGAAGGTGGCAGTGACGACGGCGACGACGACGACGATGATGATGATGATGATGATGATGATGATGGTGATTTTGAGTGTAGCGAGAAGCGTGCGAGCGGTGACTCTGGTGGAAATGGATGGTAGCGCAAAAATAACTAAAGCACGCTTCGGTTGAACTCCACTCGGCAGAAGGACCAACGCAGCCACGGTAGTACAATTTCGGGAAAGGACCGGGCACCACATTTTCTTCACCAGCTTCCGTCGCGCGGTAAGCAAATCAACGATAAAAAGGCCATCGGATGACATTCTCTTCGCGGGTTCCGTGGCTTGCCGATGCCAAAGGCATTTGCTGAGGTTTCACAAACAATGACTTTCGCTGGCCATGCTAGGCGTGCTGGCCGCGCATGCCTCACGGTGCTTAAACTTTGTGGCGTTGTTGTTTTCTTTTCGTTTTATTTGGTGGCGCGTGCTTCCTCCGCAAGGTAACTTAACGCTTTGTTAGGTTTCCCCGTTGTGTGTTTGGGGAAATTGTTTGGTGGGAGTTTTAAATTATGTCGCCATAATTAATTGATGCTGTCCGAAATGGATTCGATCCAATGGGGGTGCGGAAGGGGAAACGGGTACGAGGACACGGAGCTAGGTTTGTGGATTGGAGGGTAATTATTTATGAATCACCATTTTTGTTAGACACCATTGTGTACCCGGCGGTAACTAAACATTGAGTTAAATGCAGTAGAACAGGAAGCATGGAAATTAAGCATAACATTTTTTTTAAATCTTTCGGTTTCTGTATGCTTTTTTCAATCAAAATGAGAATAAAACTCAAAATAAAATTTTAAATTTCGATTAATATGATCATACAATGGCACTATGGCAAAATTAAAACAATAAATAATTACATTCAAATAAATTGAAAACAATGTAACTATGACGACTTGGTTGTCACTATTTTGAAAAATCCAGGCATGAAAAATTGACAAATGAGAAAATATGTCGAAAAACTATTTACGTCATCGTTGATAACTTGACGACCAATAGAACAGCCACTAGAACATTCTTGCAATTGAAATGGTCAACCGCCAAATAAGGTGTCAATTGCCACATGTACAATATTAAATTTGATTACTCTAAACGAGAGGCGAGCTCTTGTTTTCTCAAATCATATCCTTGTCTTTACTGACTTTTTTCGTTTTTCAATTGCTTTGAGCTATATTGGCTATTGGTCTCATTAGGTTTTCAGTTTGCAATTTTCTCAAAAGTTTTAAATTTTTTTGCTAACTTCTAAAATTTTTTAAATTTTGTACACAACCTTTTACTTCATTGAGTCGCAAACAGATGATAATTGATACGTATGAAGGCTATGAATTGTATTGTATACCTATGAAAAAGTTTATCTGAACAATGATCAGCTTGATTTTTCAGAAAGGGCTATGTTTGGTTAATAACATAATACAAACTGTTATATTTCATAGCTCAAAAAAAAAAAGATTCTTCTATACTCCCTTTGTAAATGATACATCCCACATACATTTGAAACAAAAATTAAAAAGTGTTCTATGAAGAAGTCAAGTATACAACCTATGTGGTGGTGAATTAAATTCTCACACAAGCATTTCCGAACGCTCCAGCCATCCGGTTGAGCGCTTCTGTTTGGCTCATCTACCGTCCTCATGTCAAGTGCAATTTGTTTTGTTTTCACATTCGGTTGCACTCGCAAAACAAACTGCCACTTCCTAACGCAAGCCAATGCACAAGCACGCCTAACGAAACAGGGTCGAAGGAAACATGCACACACATGAAGCCTCTTGGTTGGATCTTTAATAAGAACACACTTCTAAGGACCACCTGGTGGCACAAATCATGCTCGCTAGAGCTGGTTTCGGCATATTTGGTCATAAATAATGACGTACCCTGCTTCCCGTTTCCTTACGTTCTCTGCAACTGAAGTGTACGGAATGAAAATCTCAGAAGTACACACACACACACACATTCGGACGCACCAAGCAAGATGAAGCAGAGCTACCTTTTGTGTTTTTGTGTGCTGAATAAATAATTATGCTAGCAGCGGTGGAAGGCAGCATTTGCATAGGAACTGGCATCGTTTGATTGTTCGTCGCTGTATGCGTCGACGGTCGGGTCGTGAGTGGGAGAATGGGAGGCATATGTTGTGGAAGATAATCTAAAGGTTCTTTACCGAACGAGCGGTGCGATCTGCTGTGCTGTGTACTCTGAAAGTGACTCAAAGCTTCGCCGTCATCACAAGCAGACTGCCCGGCTGGCTATTGCTTTCGGCAGGTAGAACATTCCTGTTCAAGATTCATTTAAGGGCACGATTCCGAAGTCATCCCACAAGATCCCGTTGCCGAGTGGAAGGATAATTTTTCACCGGAAAGCGTTGAGGTGGAACTGGTGAGCATAAGTCTCCCGTAAGTCTAGCGATGCGACCGATGCTCAACTGCATAAGCGATGGGAAAACTTAATGAAAACAATCTCCGATAATGGTTGGCTGGTGGAGCCAGTAGATGGAGCCTTTTACATTAAGTTCTATTTCCCGACGGCAGTGCGGGCAGCAAGGTGTCAACTCGGAACGGACCCAGCTGTACCCGTGGGTCGGTTGAGGGGACTAGGATGAAGGTTGGAAGGAATGCATTTCATAAAATATAATAGCTTCAATTATTGTGCGCTCAATGACAGGTGTTTGCCGCGCTGGCTCGCACACTGCAGCCATTGAGCAAGTTTTAATTTATGATTTAATAAGTGTAATTAAAACTGTCAGCCAATAAACGGAACCGTGATTTATCGCACCGTGCTAGTGAAATGCAACAATGCGCTCGGTGACTTATTAGGACGGGTTAGAAAGGAACGTTTAGCACCACAAACGGTTCGCACAGGGTGTTGGGCTTCGCTTTGCAGACGATGGTCGTGGTTGACTGCTGCGAGTGGGTGCAAACTTCGGAGCAAACCGGGTGGTTGGCTGGAGTTTTGGTTGAATTCGCTGCGATTTGTGAGGTCTTGACAATAAACGAAAACGTGACACCCGCTCGCCTGCTGTGCCGTGGTGCTACGAATGACTGCTTATGATGTTTTGTGGTGCTTAACACCTTTGAATGCATGAAACAAGACGTTATACTCACTGTAAAGTCTAATTGTTCCGTCCGTTTCTCCGCGGGGATTCTTGGCGACACACTTGTACGTTCCGTAATCCGTCTGCTGAATGTTGTAGATGTGCAGCCGCATGTGGGTCTTGTAGACGGGCATTCCGACGTTGGATTCGGTCCTGCGGGATGTTTTGAGGGATGTTTGAATGCGGTAGTAAAAGATAACAATAAACATAAAGTCCGACCAAGCTACGGTGGTTTCCGGATGGAGTATTTCGCAAGAAATATTCTTGGAGTAGGGAAAAAAAAAATGAAAATCGTTACTTACCTATACTTCTTGGAGTCATGAATCATGTGTCCGTCCTCGCGCGTCCAGTAGTTCAGCGATGTTGGGTGTGCCTCGGTGAAACATTCCAGTGTCACGTTGAAGTACAGTGGCACTCCGACCAACTGGTGCGGTATCCACAACATGGGAGGAACTGCGAATAGCGAGAAGATCACGGAGACGGTGAAATTGTAGCATAGTAAAAGCACGATTAAATCGTCGTGTACACCACCACCGTTGCGTATCGTTGACGGAAATGAATGTTTCTCGCGCTTATCTAGCGAAGTTTGGCCAGTAGCGAAGTTATGCCTGCCTTGTAAGTCTAGCTGTAAATGAGCTCAACATCAAAATGCAAACACAGTCTTCGCTCCAATGATGTACTCACGTCCAGCGAATGCATCATAAATATATCTTGTGCGTTGCTCAGTCTTGTGTGGCCACAAAAATGTCATTCATCCTTGTCGCGAGTGGTAGAGTGATTGTTGGTTGGGATGAGCTTTTGATGAATTTGGAGATATTTTTCAAGAGCAGCTAACGGAGGATTTATTGCACCAATTCTTATTCCTTCGTTGTTCGTTCTTTCGGAGTTAGGTTTTTCAGTGCAAACATGATGCTCTTCGTCTAAGTTATTAATAAACAATCAAAGTTACAATTTCAGAAATGTTGCATTGTTAAAATTTTAGAAAACTGTATTTATATAAAAAAACCGGAAGATAATTTGGCGGTATATTAAGGTCTCGCATGATGAATGCTTTTTTTCACTGTTTTATATATTGAATTTGCAATTTAACTGAAAAGTATAATTTTATATTAATATATTAACTAAATGGAAAATTTGTTTTCCTTCCTAGCCATGTTGTGCTACCAACCCTGGAGAAACATGGAAATATGGAATCTATAATCCTATACATATTAATTATCTCACAATAACGCAGGAAAAAAACAGTGATTGAGTCTTGTGCGTTTAAGAGCATTTTAATCGTGAGACTTTTGAAACATTACAATATTACTCTAAAATTTGTTTAGCTTATTTATTTAATTCAATGTCAAGGAAATTTTAGAACAATTGAAGCATGTAATTCGCTTATTTATCTTTTCAGTCAGTCTTACTCTTTAATATGCCCAAAAGTCAAAATATAAATTTTAAAAAACAATTGAATTAAAGGTAATTTCGTTAGACCGAATGTTGCATACTTCATTAAAAGGGCAACTTCCTTCGTGAGTAAATAAAATACTCATCGACGTGTCAACCAGCTGGTCAACATAATAGCGCTTAATAAGGCATAATGATTGATTAATTGCACCGTTTCTCCTGTCTCGAACCCACACGCACGATCGAATGTGTCAATTAGTAATCGAATCTGCAATCATAATGGTGAACTTCCGCTTCGTGCCTGGTTGGATCGACAATTTATTTCGTATGCTGCACCGGGTAGTGTTTCGAGGACACTGTTCATTGCATTGAAGTCGGTGCTTGTGTGGTATGGCATCGAAAGGTCGTTTGTACTGATTATCTGGGTGACTTTGATACCGTTAATCATAAGCGGAGTGGGAACAAAAAACTTACAAAACCAGTCACAAATGTTGCTCGCGTATGAAACGAGCTTCCGGTAGAGATTTTTCTTTCCGTGCCCGTTCCATTTGATTGCGATGGTTCCTGGTCTACATGGTGTCAGAAAATAAGATTTTGAGTATAAATTTGCAAGCAGCGTAGGCGAGGTTTTTTTTGCCTTTTCTTCCCTGTTCTTTCCCTGTTCATCCTAACGGCCCCTGTCTGTAGTCTATTGGATGGTTTAAAACGTTCGGTAACACGCTGGGGGCAACATTTCGGTAGTCGAATGAATGAATTTTTAATGCCATTCACGTATTTTATTACTTCCGAGCTGGGAAGCGATGGTCGACGGTGGTAGTACCAGTGATTGTGTGGAGGGGAGAAAAATGGGAAAACCCCAACGGTTCAACCCATTTTTTTGCACCTTCTACCGGATGAGGTTAGTGTAAGAATTTTGTGACGGTTTAAACCGTGCGAGAGACACCGTGCGCTCATGTAGTAAAGGATTCGGTGCCATGGGACCCAAGCGTATGGGTGTTGGGGTGGCAAAAATGTCTTTCTAAATAAAAACTTGTACTCAAAACTTGTTAAAGCATAGGGTCGTTTTTATTTTTATCGCTCAAGTGGTACCTTTTTTCCGATTATTCATATTATCTCTTTGCGGTATTAGCATACGGACATCGTCATCTTCATAAACATTTAACACCAGAGTGGGTCAGTTTTTATCCCACGAGGCACTAGGGGTAATAATGCATACATTTGAATTTTCGCATCAATGCAATCCTTTTCGAGTGTACTATCATGGCATGGGAATGCACAATATGCTTTGAAATGCAGCTTCACTCAACGGCTGTTTTTAGAGTACGCTGGAAGTATGAAAAATGCCATCTTCCATAAAACAAAAAAAAACTTGTCATGGATGAAAAAAAGAATGAAAGTGCCAGACTGAAGCATGCTGGAACGATTTGATCCACTTAGCGTACATTGAATCTGTTCATTTGTTTTTACCATCACGTTCACAGATTTATCCATTCATTTGAAATGCACACACTGTCTAGCCGATCAGGCCATACATCTTTGCGCAAAAATAAAACAAAAAAGCTCACTGACCGAACATTCCGACCGACAACCGATTTCGAAACGAAACATGTCACTAGATGGGTGAAAATCGCAAGCAAACGGTGTTAAAACGTCCCATCCTGGACCGATATTTGTCTTTGCTGATGGAAGCGAAGGGTTGATTGTATAAGGGAGGTAAATGGAAATTGAATTTAAATAAATCCACCTAACCTGTACCGGAATGCAGACTCCCGATTGAGTGACTAGTAGGGACCGCAGTGCGAATTCCATCGGCACCATGCTACAACAGCTTTCCTCTTCGGTAGCTGGTGAAATTCCAGGTAGCAAAGGACCTAAGCCGCACTGCAGCAGTGGCTATTCTCGACGTTTGGTGGCAGAAGACCATGAGAACGAAAGGTTACACTTGGTTCCGACTGGCTTTACGGGGAGGTTAAACTGATACGGTTGAATTGAATGGAATGTTAATAGCAGGTTGGAGCAGTTGTGTATTGATCCAACAGTAGAATCAATGATTTCTGATGATTAGGCCATGAATTAAAAAGCATCTGCTGTTACTTTGAATGTGTTTGTGGAGCTGGAATCGGATGCCATAGGTATTAGGTGATGATATTGAATAAAGATTCTTAAATAATTAGCAAATATGAAGAGGTCATAGTATCCCGTTTTGTCACTATTTGTTGTACATAAATTAATATCTTATCAATCGTTAGTGATCGTTCTTTTTAAATAAACAATACACCGCTTCAAGGTGAAATGTACAGTTGTACATGTTTTTCTACTGAAAGTAAAAATTACAGGAGATAAGCCAAACGTATAAGAAAACGCTGCTGAAGATTACTATTTAGCAGAAGCATGCTAACACGTAAGGTGTTAGTGGCTGATCACGCCGTGGAAGATTCAAGTGAGTGTTCCGTTGAGCATGCAAAGAGGGTACAATCCTTTCACTTGAACCTCACAGCAACATAATCGCATTTCACAGGCTGTCTGTATGATGGTACTTGGCGACTGCATGAACAGGTGGGAAACTTTTCCTATGATTGTGGTAGGTTTTTTTTGTCATTTCTGCAAAATACAGTGTAAAGGAAGCGGAGAAAATACCACGTACGTGCCAGAGCACTAGGTGAATCTGCATTAGGTGTTGATGTTTCCATGAGTTTTTAAAAAGGTGGTTCTATGTGCAAACTAATGTAGCTAGTAATAAGAGCTTTCTTTATTAACATTGAAATAAGATTTCTTTTTGGAACGTTTTAGTACGGTATGTGGTTTAGCAAAGATGACTACTTATGTTAACACTGTATACTGCTACCCATAGAAACACTGAGACAGTTTCTCAATAAAAATAAATACCTGTAGGTGTTATACTGAATATGAATTATTGCTTAGTTTTTCATTCAAAATTTTAGTGGGAATCGAAAAATTCAGTTTTCTTTTATTATTAGCAATTTTCAATGTATTCTTATATTACTGATTCAGATTCTGGTATATTTAGTTTATATTTTTGAGAATTGTGTTTTTAAACTTGCCACATACTGTAGGACAACGAACGAGTGAAAATAGATTCGTATCTCCTTTTCCGGTAGCTGGCCGTTGCACGATTCGCACGTTGACCATTCGCACGGTGGAAAGCCACAAACGTCATTCGGTTGCAACACATGACGGACGTTCGTCGAAATGAGAATGTGTGGGAGAACGTGAAAGCGTGCTATGCAGCATGGTTCGAAAAAGGGTACTTCCAGTACAGCCGATAGGAAGGAGTTATTTGGCACCGTTAGGTGGAAAGCGGTTACGGTAGCAAAGCGTACGGATGAAGCTTAAACCTGACAGCGAAACCGAGTGTACGTTCACTCCCAACGTGTGCTATGGGAGGCTATTTTTCGCTAAAACCTCCGAAAGATAGATGGATCGCTCGATTCGGAAACAGGTGCGTGGAATGGCGACCAACCTTCAGCTGATCCCGAGTCCTTCACACCCTCCGAGTCATCGGCACCGTGTCCCGATTCGTGATGACCTGGTGAGAACGTTCGGCAACCGACACTTTTGCCAATGTGGAATGTACGTCGGGAACGTTGGTCGGGAACGTTACGCCACAAGATTCACAGCGTGATGTGCTCAGAACGCTGTGGGGAGTTTTTTTTCTATCTCCAAAATCTGCGCGGGCAGGAAACGCGTGCGGAGGTCTTTGAGTGCTTTAATGGCTTGTTGGCTTAAGGCTTGTTGAGAATTTTCGTAGTGTTCCGAGGATAAATCAAGCTCTCCTTCATTCGTCAAGGCGATGAGATGCTTCATGCGTCCCGGGTGCGAAAAGCGGGAAGTAATCGGCGGATTTTTTGTTTTTTTTTTCTCGCTTCGGCCTAAATCCTCTTCTCGCGACGGCATGGTATTCAAATTTGGCTACCAGTTTCATTGCAAACGCAAGACGAAACGTGTCGATTGTTTATTCGATTCAAAGTGCTTGAAGCTTTTCAGAGAGTAAAGCAGTTGATGTTTGTTCAATCTGAATGGTTTGCAAATAATTTAGGAATGGCAAAACGCGGTGCAACGATTCTTCAGTGGGTAGTTTGCGATATATCACTCAACATTAGAAAAAAAACAAACCATTTATTGTAGCAGCAGTTTAATCTAATTTTAATGAGCAACAGGAAAGCTTACTCATTATTTCTGCAGCAATTTAAATGTGCATGTGATTATTTACATACTATCAGGGAGTTTATGTTTAGTTTTATTTATCTTTTTATTTTTTTTATGCTTAGTTGGTTAAAAGTGTAAATGGATGAAAATAGATTAGTTTACTATCGCTTAAAGTTTCTTCAACCTATGTCACGTTATTCGTTTTATTTTGTGCACTAAAGACTGTGTAGTGTGAATTGTTTAAATTGCGTTATGGAGTATAAAAAGTGAATTGTAAATATAATGAAACATGCAACATGATCTACGGATTGCGAGAAACATCAAACGAAACGGAAAATATTATTGCACGTTTTCCCATTTCCATTACTGCTTGCACTGGAAATTCGCTTCCACCCACAATTACAGGAAACTGTGCAAACGAAATTTAAAGCAAAATACGCGTCAAGATTCCGGACATGTTTTATGTTTGGGAGATTTTTTTCTTGCTTTTTCACTTTCGTTTTGCTGCTCGCTGTTTTACACTGTACACTAAGGTTCATGCAATTTCTTATCCCACTTGGCCTTTACGCTCAGTTTTCGTTAACGATTGGTGTTAAGGGGAAAAAAAATCTTTGCAACCGCTTGGTTTCGCTGCTGGTGGATAACCAAAAACTTCAAAAATCAACGTTTTCTTCAGATCCTCTTTCAGAGGGACGAGCATGTTCATAAATATTTTATTGCTTCCTCTTCACTCACGCTCTCTCACTCACTCTCTGTTTTGTCGTGCAATGCAGGAGGTTTTGCTGAGGAAATTGCTGAATCTTTTTCCAACCGCTCATCTGTGCCGCGCGGTTGGGGACGGTGGCCAATAGCCACAGCTTGAGCAAATAGGATGTCTTGCAAAAGTTTTTTTTTTTGCACCCTGCAGCGCAGAAAACTTCATCCTCTCCAAAATCCCAAAGCCGAGACGATGATGGCGGGTTGTGGGATGTGCGAAGGTTGTGTTTCTCTTTTGATGGGAATTCAATTTGTTGGGCGTGATGATGGCTGTACGAGAACATGTTTGGAAGGATGTCTACGCTAAATCGTAGAGTCTTGAAATCGAATGCGAGTAAACGTGCCAGACTGTAGGCAAAAGGACCCGACTGCTGACTGCTGTCCGCACTACAAAGAGTGGCGACGAGTCATATGTTACGAGCCCTCAGGGGTCATCAAATCAGTGGGAAGCGGAACCACTCGAAGTCCTGAACTGAACCTTCGTTATCTTTCCGGTTAGAGCCTCCTTCTGCTTCAAGCCGTTTACGAGCGATGAAATGCTTTAAGTGGCCACATCATCAACACTTTACGGTTCGGCGGTTGTGTGTAGCCGAATTTCGGTCCCCGGTCCCCTCGGATCGTCTCGTTTGGATTTGAGGTTTTGTGGTTGTAAAATGGGCGCCTTTATAGCATTATTAAATCGATGACGATTTGATTGTCATGAGAACCTATCGGATTGTCTCTTAATTGTCCAACCATCTGGGTCGTTGTGTGAGCACATCTTTAAGATGTTTTAATGGGAAGGACCTTTTTCTTAAATCAGATAACCGGAAACGATTTCGAAATCGGTTTCCAACGAAGTTCAAGAAATTATGTTCATTGTTGAACCGAGCTCGTAGGGAAATGAACGAAATGAGAAAAAAAACAATGCAGGCACCAATTATCCGCACAAGATACTCCTAATGGAAATGGATGTCTTCAGGCGTCGGAAGGAAAACTCGTCGTTTCTCCAAGATCTGATGAAATATAAAGCTTCGCGGACGAACAGAATGAACAATGCCTGCTGCAACAAAAAAAAAAAAAAACATCGTAAGCAAAACGGAACAAGTTGAACGAAACATAAAATAGCTCTTCCCTCTGAAACAAAACGACACCGGTGTGAGGCGTGGAAAGATATCCCCAATTGCACCGGAAGGTATAAGCGTGATATTTGCGCGATTTCGTCTGTTTGGAAACTTAATTTCATTTTTGCTACCGTTATGCCTTCCGGAAATGGGAAACTTTTAGCATAATTGGAGTTTTATGCCGAGTGCCACTTATTTCATTTCGGAATTGTTTTACGAACAATCAGTGTGATTTCTGGTTTATGCCTTGCTTGCTTGCTTGCTGCTTTTCCCTCGTTGGTGTCGGTTGCATATGCTAGGAAAAAAGGAAAAAAAATGCAGTAAAATGCATGGTTCATAGGGAGTAGCTTGAACAATCTGCATTTTGCGTAGCTTGGGAAATGGGAAATCGACATTAAATTAGGAATCGATCTCCTGAGACTATCTGAAACGTGGAATGATCGACGCGAACCTTTATTTGAGACTGGTTTATTGTAGACTCTTATGGGTAGAGTTTATACAAAGGTAAAATAAATACTTAGTAGATACGATACGAGCTGAATGTTTTAATTTATATCATCTAACTAATTCACAAACAATAAACAAATGACCAAAGAAGGTCAAGCATTGTGCGATTTAAACGATTGGGACTGGGACACTTTTATTATTATAAACTTGTAACATTATAAATTAATTTAATCGAAAGAATATGATTATCGATTGATTTCGAGATAAACTTAAACGTAAAATCATCACAGAATAATTTACGGAGTTTAGATATTTAGTAATCTTGTTGATATAGGTTACATTGTAGCGTTAGTCTTAAAATGAAAACCGTGGTTAAAATAAGTAGGTTTAATAAACAGTAAAAACTAAAAATAGAGGAAAAATCTGCTTGAGTCAATCTAAACTGATTGTTCTTAACAATTTTGTTTTGCATGTGCGTTATTAGCTGTGTGTCGAATTAAATTTAATATTTGATGAATGGATTCATTTTGAAACACATGCATTTGCTTATGTTCATATTTATCAATATGTTGTCATATCTGGAATGCATGTAGCTGGAATGCATGTTGTAAATAAATTTTAAAAAATTTAATAAAAGTTTTGATTTTCTATGTGAAACAAAATTGAGGTAAATTTGGGTTGAGGTAAACAAAATTGAGGTGAAAGCCTATGTATAAATTTCGCTGATCCTGAATAGGTACGAAATTGTGATATTTGCTGTATAACGCTCTCACTCCCGTTGTGATCTGTTTGAGACTTTTATACAACTGTCCAGTTTGCCATAATTCATTCCTTAATCTATGTGTTCATTCAGTCGATCTATAATTCATTCTTAATTTATGTGTCTTACCCACTAAACCATTTTGGCATTATAAAACATACAAAATTCATTAAATGTTTAACAACCTCATGTTTCAAAGTGATTAGGATACAAGTTTTGATATGATTTTAGCCGGTTAATTGTTCATCTAAATTACTCCTAAAAATTTTACTACGTCTTTCCAATCGAGTAGTAGATAACTAGATTAAGTCTAGAAAGTTGTTAACTTCTAATGTTTCTCGTAAAATGTATAGCATCACTTTGCTGACGTATAATATGAGTTGTACTGATTGTACTGTTTAATGATGATCGGAAATTCATGAAAACAAGTTGAATATTGAAATATTGATCTTTCGTGTTGAGTTTATTATCTACTATGTTAAGTGGAGAGCATTGTGGTATAGAAGGTAATAATAATTTTAGGCTCAACCACATATCCCATTGCGTAAGTTTGACAGTATTATTTTCAAAAGGGAAAAAAATATTCACTCAGTTGAAAGGACAGGAGACTCTGAACTAGCGCAGTTGATTTAATTAAATACCCAAAGTTATTCATTTGGTTTAACGGTAAAAAATCATAAAAAACTCTAACATGGTATCCTAACTCATAACTCTTAATAGTTGAATTTATTAAAAAAGGAATGTTATTCTTCTGGTTTAGCGATAAATAAACATAAACAACTCTAACATACTGTTACCTAGACTCCAATACATTAAGCATTTCATTTTTTAAAAGCAGATATGTTAAAATAATCAATATCGCAAAAATAAGAACCTGTATCCATGGAGTAGTTGAGTGTAAAGAAACGTGTAACACATAGATTTTTAAAATTGTATTACCTCAAGATTGATTTTTGTACGACGTTAAACCCTGAGATAAAGTAACCATACCAGAGAGGAACATAAAAAAAAAAACAAGTAAAGTAAGCGAGAAAGTATGCACTCGTTAAGATATGTGATTTGAGAATCAACCGCACAAAAAATATGTTAAAGAATTCCGACCACTCAACGCTGGAAGTGAAGATTAAAGGAAAAGCTCGGGCAACCACAGCGGTCACACTCACACACTTTGGTGGCAAACTTTTCCACCCCAACAGCAGATGGTTCGTGCGACCTTCCTGGTTGGGACGGCCAATACGCCTGAGGGAAGGTTAGCTGCCGGTTTGTTTCACAGTAGCAGTACAGTAATCTTTCAACAGCGTAAGCATCACGGCGACGACCGAAGGAAAAGATGAATCAGAAAGTACGGCAAAAACTTTACATCTAAATGCTAATATTTCCGGTGTCACATCGGTGTTTCGTTCGTGTTGGGTTGGATTGGTAGCGGGCTTGGCAAAAGCTGCTCCGTAGAGTGTGCAAGACATTGACACCGAGTTGTCAGCAATCGTGCAGCAAGACGCTATACCTACTCGGAAGTGGTAGGTGGGAGCCCCGACGGTGGAAGAAAAAATTCTTAATTTATATTCAATCATATTCCCATGGTGCGTTTCCTTGCCAGAAACGATCGTCCGGCATGTTGCCTCGTGCAAAGTGCCAAGTTACTACGGAAGGATTCCCAATCCCGAACGTTTCCAGGCAGGCGACAGCACCCAGTGGCCCAGTGGTAGCTGATTTTCGATGTGCTTGCTGCATAATTTGCTTTTAATAAAATTGTTAACAAACATAGAGCGGCGGGACCGCCAGACGATGGGGGCAGGCAACGTTCACGAGCGCCCGACTGGTGAACGGTGTGAATGTGTTTAGCTTTCTCTCGTTTTACCACCGGAAGGCAGGAAGGAAAGGAAAACATAAACCACCGTGCTGCTGGGTGCCACTTTGTCCCTCCGGAGGGACAGTAGATCCTTTAAATCGAGTTGGACGGTGCTGGGGAAATGGGTCGTATTCAAATTTGCACACTTGTCTTGGGGCCGACCTTCGAGGTTGCTGGTGCGGGGTTGGCGGCTGAGAACAGCTTTGCTCAACAGTTGGTCGTGCCGGGGAGATCGTTTTGTTCGAGTGTTATAACTGTTTGCCAGGTCATGGCTTATGCAATCGGGCGTCGAGTGCTATCGAACAATTTCATCCATCGTCCCTCGGGAGGTTGTTTGTTTGATTGCAGTGTTGCAGTGTTGGTGGCGTTTGCACACTTGTTGCATGGGTGATATTTGTTCACGGACATGCCGCATGATGTTGGCTTATTGTCACCATACAATCCGATCCAGATCCGTCTACCAAATACTGCACTATGTGTGACTTGTTTTTCGGTAAACAATTTTTTTACATTTTTGTTTTGTGTTTATCTTGCGTTTATATTATGATCCAAATATGCCAATCATTCATATTATCTTCTTCATATTTTTTAATTTCAAATGTTACAGTTTATGACATATTTTCAGTTGTTTAACATACTGGATAAGTAGTTATTTGAACTTGCGTTCAGGAAGACCATATTTGAATTCAAATATTGTATTTTCCAGTAAAAATACATGAGGTAGTGAAATAAAATGCTTGAAAGATCGACAAAAAACAATCAGATTTCATGTAGATTTCTAGATAAAAATATATTGATTAGAAATACTTATGTTAGAAATTTATTCGTTTTACTTATCCGACCAATCCTATTCCCACCGCTCACTGTTCATATCTTTGTAGATTGGTTCCCACTTGTGAGGAGGAACCATTTATCATTACGCTTTATCGCTTTACCGATTGCGGGTGTGTCACATTTGATTGGTTTCATTTATGGATATCAGTGGCTTTTTCCTTGCAACAACGCAAAAAAAAACGAACCAAGCAAACTCACCATACACACAAACAAATGATTTTTATCGTTCGTCCATAAAACTGTTTGACACAAAATCCACTTTCAAGCCACAGGGCTCTTTTTTGCTCTGCCCTACCGTTTTAGCAAACCGCACTACCGTGTTTCTCATCATAACCACGCGCCACAAGCTCCCCGTGTCGGATGTAGGGATGGTTTGCTGCCTTCCTCTTACCAGCAGCTTGGTGACACTCTCTTCAACACGTTACGTTTGGAGGGGAGGCAAGCATGGAGAAAAAAAAACAACTCGGAAACTACCGGAACCTCAAACCACCGCAACGTCCACCAAAGCCGACATAAAAACCGTCAGCCAAAGTGGCAAAATCATGGTTATTGCGGCTGCCGCTGTCGCTGGCCCTACTCGCAACGAGCATGGGACTCGTTTCTTTACCAACACTTTTTCGTGCCGAAAGTCTGTGCTTTGGCGAAAGGGAACCACCCGAGCGAACGGTGCGTCTTGCGTTGAACTAAGGGAACTGAACGGTAGTGGAGCATATTCTTGGGGATTTCTTCACCACCGCGTGCGTGCTGTTTCGGTAGTGTTGAGTAGCGTCGTGCTGTCGGCATGTTGAAGCTAATCCGGATGTATAGGAGCGAGCATGTTGTGTTAAGCAACAGCGGAAAGCAGCAGGAGCCACACCCTGAGGGCGGTTCGGCAACCGGAGACAGAGCGGAATGCTAGCATCAGAATACATCTGGCATGAACCCGTCACCACTCGGCTACAGCGTCTTCTACGAACTGTTTTTAAGTACATAAAATGTCATAATATATTTGCACTCTGGGTTTTGGAGATTTCACGCTCTTGGCAGATTTAGCTTGGAGAGAGGGTGAGCGAGAAAGTTGGCACTGGATTACGATCAGACTGGGTTTGTTTTCGGTTGTATGTGTGTGTGTGTGCGTGTCTGTGCGATCTTGCATGTGACTGTAAACATAAACACACTTCCGCTTTCGGGAAGCGGGACAACGAAGAAGCCTTACACTTGACACACAGTTGTGACAGACAGAACGACAAGAATGGCAAGACGACACGAAGACTTCCTCACATCTCACGAGCGACCGTGGCCCGTTGACAGGACGGGCCCATGGTGAATGAAGTTATGATGGGTTGAGACAAATATGAGTCAATTTTCGGCCTCCATCCGCCGGGAGTGGAGTGGCCGCTTTAACTCTTGTCGGAATGTGCATTTGCCGGCGGAAGAGTACTTGAGATATTGTTTCAGGATTAGGGCGAAGTTTTGAATAATTGCTCAAACACTTTGGAACGCTCGGAGGAAGGCGTTATTAATCTGTTGAATATGCTAGGAAAGCAAGTTGTTTCTGCATAATGGAAATCTAATTTATGTACTAAGCGCGTGTGAGAGATAAAACACCTCGAATCTACTTCAAATGACAGTTTAGATAAAGCTAAATAAACTCATTTTCATCTCATGCTTTGGCGAAGTGAATAAAAAAAGGGATAAATATCTTTTGACGATTTTTGGGGTGATGAAAATGTAGCATTATTAGACTGATGAATTTATATAAAAATATTTTAATCTATAAATAAGTGCTTTGGAGTTTTGTACCACGTCGCAACTCTTTATAAATTATATTGGCGGTTTAATGATGCCGTCACGTACGATATCACCTCTCAACTCTTTTTCTGAATCAAGCCTTAGGATGAAATAAAATAGATACAAATTCATCAAAAAGAAATTTATATCGTTCGTGGCTAATAGGCCATTGGATTGGGTAGGTGTTGCTCGTGATTCTGGGCGCCGCACAAAAGCGACAGTTGATAACCGGCACCGGTTTTTGTTCCATTCATTCATTCATTATTTCTTTAGATGTGCGCTAGCGCTAACTAGGAATGTAATTAAGGGCACGGTTTGATTGGATTTGATTGCAGGAACGCTATCTCCGGTGATAATGAGCATCTTGCTCGTCGGGCGCAAAGGCGCAGCTAATGCCCGATGCGTCAGAATCTTCTAATTAAATCAACTCCATCGCCAACTCCGTGCGCCATCGGTAGGTGAATATTATTTACGCTCGCTTCCTACTCGCCTCGGGAATAAAGATCTACCGTTTCGCATTCGTTACCATCGTCGTCCGGTGGTTAAGCGTGTGGACTCATATTGAAATCTACGCACGTAGCAGTTGGTAGTTCGTGGAAAAAAGTTTGCTCACTCTGGGTATTTGCCCTTGCCAAAGGCTTAAGCTGTGCGCCAGGCCCCGAAACTTGCGCCATGCGATGTTCTGGCCGTGGGGAAGAAGTTTTCGCCGATGGTGAAAACCTTTTTACCCTCAAGCGAACAAAATCCAAACCTGGGGTGTTGTCCCTAGTGTGACGTTGGTGTAGAGGCGCTGCTGAATGTGAAACTGTGTGTTCACACAGCTCACAACATCACTTCGATGGTGCCGAGCATTATCCAACATTTTTCCCTCGCGCTTATTGTCTCGTAGGTTCCATTTGTGGAAAAAGTGGTGCAATTCATTGCAGATTCGCACGACCGTAGCAATCGGACACACCAGCTCTCCCGTTGCCGGTAGGGTTTGTCTGTTTGGCCGGATGGTAGAACATGGTGCGTTTCCATTGCCCTCACATTAGGTCCCACCAGCACGGGATGGGAGAGTCTACACAGTGTTGATTTTACGACTAGCATTAAAATTATTATGCGATTCAGTTTACGATTATGTCTACATCGTGAAAACATTTTCGTGGTCGGATTTCGGTGGCTCCTGGTGGGTTTGGGATAATGATGAGGGATGAAGGCGTGCAGCTAACAAATTTTACATTTGTTTTCGGTCAAACTGCCTCCTCCTGGTCGTTTCGTGCGAAACGTGCAGACAAGTCCTGGTGGTGGGGCTGGGAGCATTCGTTCTTTAATTTTACACCACTCAAAACATTCACAACCGCGTAGATGTTGCGGGTGGTCTGAATGGTTTGACGATGGGCTCCGCCGGCTTGTTGAAAGTTGTTTTTCCACACCTCAGCTTCGCGCCAGCCAGCCAGGAGAGCTTCCACAGTATCGTGATTTGGAGTTTTCCGTTCGCCGTTCTTTCCATGCCATAGGTAAATGAGACAGGAAATGTGGAGAAGGAACAGAGATGGTTCCATCACGCTACCACAAAGCACTGCTCATACAGGGGAGCACAGTAAAGAGCCGGCTCGCCGAGTGGAATGGGGAGACAAAGAGCCAAATGGAACAAATTATTGTAACGGCCATTATGTAAATTGGAGCTTAGACAGTTCGCGCTTACGACTTTGTCTGCCACACTTTTCGGCAGGCTACACTTTAGACAGCCATTCGCTTCGGCTGGCGATGGGCTTGATGGGCGTTTTTTGGTGCGAGAACTTTGCCTCCTGCCGAACCAGTTGTTGCTGGCCGGTAAAGAACGGGTAATTAGTTAAGCCGATTGCCAGATAGCGCAGTCATTTGGCGGTCGGATGAAAATCTTTACAACAGCTAATGGGTGGCGTTTAGGGAAAGTATTGTTTTTCACCGGTGACGAATAACCGCGCCGGGAAACTGGATATGCTGTAGCGCTCTAAGGAAAAGGTTCTTTTGAACGACGTTAATCCTTATCGCTGGAAAGGGAAAGTATGGTGAAGAAACTGCTGTTGGAAGCAGAAATATGAAATACCGTTTGCAGACTGTTTCTGAGTATCTAAGGGCATAATGAAATGTTGTGCTAATGATTGGCTTTTTATTCAAGTGACAAATTGCTTCAAACGTTAAGAGAAACACTATAATTGCGTTTAAGATGGTGTTATAATTATAATTTGAAATTGCTTTATAGTTTGGAAAATCATGTGACACGTTGTTGTTACTGTGGAATTTGAATTGTCTGTTAACATTTTATTCATTTTTCATCCAGTTGCATTTTCAAACCATGCTGTGTCAGATGTTTATATACTACATAAAAAATAAATATAACTGTTTGAAATTTCAAAAAACAATCTTAAGGTGAAATAACACAATATAGGATAAAAAATGATTTTTCCGAAAAAGGAATAAAAAATATCAGCACAATCTATTAGAAAATCATTGAAATTAGAATGGTAAACAATAGATACATAATAACACATTTTTTCGCATGCCAGCTGTATAGTGCCGGCATAGTGCTTAAAAAATATAGTATTCAAAATATGGTTTTGAAGTAGTGTAATGAAGTCGGTTTTTGCTAAACGCGTTTTAATGAAAAACAGAGTCCAAATATTATCATTAAATTCTAACTCGATTAATAAATGATTGTTATAGCATGTTATAGTTGTTGTTGAGATTTTATGAGACATGATGAAATTGTAATGGTTAGTTTTTATTTAAATGAACGTAAAATGTGGAAGGAACGGTGGGTCCATTTTTTGTACAATTTTTCAAGTACATTGTGAATACTCACAATTCATGTTAATAACGTTGTGAAGTATATAAGTAAAATTATTATCTTTGTTTTTCATAACCAAATGGTACATATTGTAATATTGTCTACGAGCTTTTAACATATTTAAATCTGATAATAATACTTATATAACGTACATAAAATCTCTCCAAACGCACTTCTACTTTCCAACAAGAACAAAGAGGTCACCGTCTGGCTCGCCATGTATCAAACTCATGGTGCACCATTTGAGGCGCCCCACCATTTTGCTGCCCTGAATCGATTGACGATGTTTGAAGTACCATTTAATGGTTAGCATCAAAGCGACACTGACCGGGATATGGTCAGCTTCTGGGATAGGCCCGTTCGCCTAATCTTCATGGAAGCACATATTTGTACAGGCGTACTTGAGCAGCATCATAAGCAACCGTACCGTACGAAACATCGGTCTCTTAGAGTTCATCATCCACCTTACGCCGCCTTGAGCGAAGACGCTCGTTTGTGCTGGTGGTGGTGTTAGGCTGGGTCATCCGTTGACCGACCGGGCATCGGTAAATGATGATTGTCTTCATTAGCAATAATCGTTATCCCACCGTTAGAGAATATGCTGCATCATCAATTATGTTCCCGGAGGATGCCCGGTTTGGGTGGTGGCCGAGGATTCCATGGGCAGGATTGTACGAATAACTCTACCCGTGTTCGGCTGTCCACGACATCCGTCGATGCGAGAATCGATGTCCACACGTGGCCAGAAGCCAACCGCGCCATCGTAGGGGTAATTTTCGACACCATTTAACAGGTTGACTACACGATCAATGCAGGTCATCGCTAAACCACGGACATTTGCTGGAAAACGTGCAATCACTATATGGCAGTTATAGGGGAAAGAAGAAAATGAAGAAGTAAAATAAAATCAATCCAATGCCCACATCTTATCAGCCACCCGAATGGATGTGGTGGACGGAAGAAAAATGCCAATTTATTTGATTGCAACCTGCTTCCGTACGAAGTTTGCACACATTACCTCTGTCAGGTTCGGTTTTTTTTTGGTTGGAGGCTGCAGCCTTCCCCTTGGTCTCAATCAAATGTTGCTGCCTTAAATTGTGTAATTTAGATTATTAAGCTACTGATGCAGGTAACCCCATTCCCGTGCTGGGTTACAAAAATCGCACACACGTTGGAAAGGGACCGGAAAAGTCTATTGGCAAAATTTCTTACTTCGAACGGGGCCGTCGTTGTTCCGTTTCCGGCACAAATTCGTTTTGTCCGTAGCTCTTTGCACCGTATCGCGTGGGCTCTGTTCGACTACTCACGTACACCTCATCGGAAGTGTCGTACAGTAGCAGTAGGGAGACCAAACGAAGGTAGAACGCAGTGCGTAACCAGTAACCAAACGGTAGCAGAACGGGGAAGTCTTCTTTCACGGAGTTCTACACGAAAAGATGCTAACAAAACCTTCGGAAATGGAGGGAGAACGTAAGCAGACAACTGAGGCTTCCTCTTCGTTTAGTCCCTTTTGTATCTGTCCCCGGGCAGGGTACTACTGGTGGTGGTGTGAGGTTGGGAATGGGAAAAACCGGCAAAACGCTTCACTTCGGTGCAGTTGATTTTCCCTCAAATATTTATTTTTATTATTTCGCTCACACCTTCCCAATCATCCGTTCAGTCGTGAATCGGACCAACGGCGATGTTCCTTTGCCCGTTGACTTGTGTTTGTGGTGGTATGCTGGTCTGGCGATGGTGGGATTATGGTGGCATTATTGAGTATCTTTCTCACCACCAACGCCACCAACACCACCACCACCACCGGCACTCGTGTTTCGCACAGGCGTCGGCCGTTCGACGATTGTGCTTCCGGGCATAGGAATTTTGGATCCGCAACAATCCGCACCAACTTAACGCTTGATCCTTTTCGTCCCGATCCGAGCGGTGCTGGTGTTGAAGTGTTGAAGATTTTCGTTGTATATGGGGAGTGAGGCATACGGAACGATGTGTGCCATAGGTAGATCAATGAATGGGGGATATTTCCCAGGCTAACCGGTGCTTTGAACATGTAAGGTGGTCGTGTGTTAACACGTGTTGGAAGGAGTAGTTTGAAGATGGGAAAAAGAGAGCGAAAAAATCCTTAGCGCCGCCTGAAGGGGCGTCAGAAACAAGATCAGTCTTCAAAATTCCTCCTGCAGCAGTGTAGCTTTAATTTTTTATTCCATCATCATGTTACATTGTTCCTCGTTCCGGTTACACCAGCAGCTATCCCACACCCAACGTTCCGTCCAATTGGTGGCAAGGAGTCAGTAGCAAATCCCACCGCCTGTACGCCGTCAATGGATAGCGACAGTTTACGAGCGAAGAAGATATCGTAATTCAGCTGCTGTGTTAAATTCACTCTACACCCAAATATACGTTCTCCTCGCACCAAATCTTTCTCATGGTGGCATCGATTTTGTATGGTGAAATGTTCATGTTCTTCATCGCTTTCCACGCCACGACCGTGATCGATTCACCAAAATGGATATGGTACGGAGTAACCGTCTTGCGAAAGCACCGAAGACATGACGTTGCCAGCAATGATTCCCATTTTTCTGCGATTTCCGTTCGCAAGATTTAAATTTTTCCCTTCCGGATTCCGGATAGCGCTTGCATTCGGTTGTCTTCTTTCCAGCATTCAAGCAGTTAGAGGAACTACAACATTATCTATATTTGGCAGGGCCCCCAAAGGAGAGCAAGGGTGGTTTAAAGTGAAAGTGGAAGATCAATGGTTACTTTAATTCCGCAACGGTTGCAATCGGCGATTGAGTTGCTTTTACGGTGTCTTTTAGCGTGTGTCATCTTTCACCGGAGACAGACGGTTGGAGCAAGGGTGTATACGGCCGTATATCACATATAGTTTGATTGATTAAACCCAACGATTGGCGATAGGTCTGATGCAGATGGGCTCGAAACGATAACAATGGTTGAGCTCGTGTGTTGAAAATGTAATTCTTTAACTTTTACTGGCATCCGGGAAGCAAACAAAACGGTGTTAATGGTAGAAAAAGTTCCGCAGTATAGGAAATTTGAAGTGGCGCTTTGAGATTTTGTTTTGATGATGACATGAAATATATAAATGGGTGAAAATTTTGGAAACTTAGTTCTTGAGACAACGTGTTTATGTAACTTAAACATAACTTGTTGGATTTTATAAAAATAAGATGAATAACTATATATATTCCTTCTTTTTCTTTTTTACATAATGTCCTTGGGATGTATGCTTGTGGAAAAAATTCAGCCTACTAGATAGATTTTCAAAAATCGTTGTGGTCCACATTATGGTCCATATTAAGGTGCTCAACCTTTTTCATACGACGATGTTCTTTTAACTGGTCCCGGTGTAAAGGGCCAGTTTTATGCAATGTAAAATCTGGAAGAAAAAATTTTTAATTAAATTCTGAATTAAATTGTCCCCCGTCCCGAATCGTTCGCTGTTCAATGGCTAATCAATTATGTAAACACAAACATAAGTATTTTTCACAAAGCAATGGTAATGTTTCCGACTGTTCAATCGATGGGTGACGTAAAAAATAGCGACTGACGATCGTCGGTTGAAATCGTTTTCCAAGCGATTGACGTAAGCCGTAGCCGACGGTGAAATGGACAGCGCAATATAAAATTCAAATTAATCCCCGTCAAAATCATCTCTTCACTCATGGTCAGCAGAGAAGCGAGTGTAGAAGAAGCTGTTATGCTAACAACGTGGCTGACACCTCTAATGGTTTTAAGTAGCTGATCCATTTCAACCGGGAGGAGAACAATATTCCCACTCCCGCACACACCCCGGTGCGGTGGGTGCGCTACTCGGCACGGTAGCGAAATGGACGATTAGTGTTTTTAATTTCCATCCTTCTCCCAGGATTAAGGCAACCACATTGGAATGAAATTATTTCAGTATGGGAGTAGCTGGGTTCGTTTTCCGCTGCTATCGGTTCCGTTTTCGCGTTTTGTTTGCCTGTTTGTTTTTTGCTTAACGAGTGAAATCGCATTCAGTGTTGCTTGTTTGTCCTTGTTTGTACGCTTTCCCGACGGCAGTGAAGCAACAGCAATTGGGTTGGTTTTTTGTTGTTGTCATCAGGCGTACTTGTGCGACGAGATGTACGAGTGTAATTTAATGGTAAATGTAAATTGGTTTTAATTTAAACAGTTACACCACAATGGCGTCGACAATGGAAGCAACGGCGGTGGTGACCACGCATCATTCTCGAAATGGTTGCTCGGGAAATGTTAACTTCTATGGCATGCATGGGGTGTGTCGGTGTGTGTGTGTGTGTGTGTGTGTGTGTGTGTGTGTGTGTGTGTGCGTACTTACAGTCAACGCTGACTTTAATTCGCTTCGACACCGTGGGTGGCACACCGTTCGATGCAATGCAAAGGTATGCGCCCATGTCCAGGCGGGAAATTTTCGTAATTTCTATAGAATTTCCCTCCCACTCGAGCACTAGAACAGCCGACGGTGGCGTATTTGCATCCACGGGACGTCCGGGTTTCCGTTCGTGTTGTGTGTGGTGGCGTGGTGCGACGTGGACATGGAAAAGGAAAGAAATTTATTAATGCAGGCATAAGACGTCGGTGTGGCCGATAGCACCGTGAACGTTTTCACCGCAAGGGTTCTAGCCGCTCCTGCCTGTCGAAAGGACCACTTCGAATAAGCCACCTAGCGCTGGGTGGTCTTTCGTCTTTCTTGTGCAATGCTCCATCCCGTGGTTTACTCTCTCCAGTTAAGAGCCGGCAACACTTACCGTTTAACGACCTATTAATGGCTATTTTCGAGTTGTCGTCCCGCTTCCATTTAACGGTGGGCGTTGGGCTGCCCGTGGCTCGGCATTTTAGCGTCACATTTGAGCCTTCTCGAACGATGACATCACTGGAGCTCAGCGAGTCGTCGATGTTTGGTGGAACTGTAGGATAGTGCGAAAAGAATAGGAGCGTAAAATAGATTTCTTTGTTTTGTTTTCATTCTATTTTAAAGTTGTTTTATCGTGTCTCGATCAATGGGGTTTAGATTTCAAACTAGAAATTAGGTTAATTGAGATTAAAAACGTAGGACAAACTGTGAAAAGTGTGAAGCTATCTGACTTAAAACAATATCACATGATGAACGACTACGTAGTGCAAAAAAAAAGTTGAAGTTCGTTTTATTGTTATCCTTGTGTTAAATTGTCTACGGCCAGTTTCGACATCCAACAGCGGAGCTGACCATATCAGTAGAATCTGCACGTTTGGTTAAAGTGCTTTTGGTATAAGATTTTATTGCATCCGCCACAGGCCCTTGATAATAAGAATATGTATGTAATTAAAAATATTATAAGAATGAAAAATCTTCAAACTACTTTGAAATCTCTTTTATAAAGTCGTAGAAAAAAAAATATTTCAAAAAGAGCTTCTAAGGAAATTATTTATGGCAAAAAATAGATTATTAGATCCATGTTTGTAGAAAATATTCTATGGTTTAAATAATGTTTATACAACCGTCAAAAAAATCATCAGAAAATAAATAATCTATAACAAACATGGCACCAAATTGTCACATAAGTATAAGTATACAAATTTTATGATAATTATTCAGATATTTTCAACATGAACAATCCAACCAAAAGGCGACTATAAATCTATAGTTTTCTACTTAGCTCAGATTGTTTATAAAAGTACGTATGATATATGCTATATTAATTTGAAATAGGTTAAAAAAAAGATGTTTACTACCGACTGTAATAGAGCACACTTGTAAACTTTATACTCATAACATAAAACTCTTCCATACTCTTGCACAATTGCTTCTATTGTATATCTATAATCTTCCCGGAATAAAGTTTTCTCTCAAATCTCCACTGGTGGTGCAATCGAAAAATAATTCACCACCAAACTTTATATCCACAACATGACAAGGAAAGTGTCAGAACTGGGTGTCATAGATGGTAAAAAATGAAGTGTTGAACTTTACACACGAAGACATTCTTTCACAAATACGAAGAACTGTGCGTAACAGTTTTGGGGTGTATTTTGTGTCGTTCCCCATCGTCAACCGAGTATTATTTGGGAGTGTCGTATGTGTTTTGCTTTCGGCATTGTCGTAGCATACAGATTACTGATTCGAAACACACAGCAAATGTGGTACAAGAAGAACGGTGTGGGGTAGTAAGAAACTTGCATTTTTCAGTAAAACATTTCTCCCCTGGCATCTTGCCCTAGGCATATTGTTCCCTCTGCATCGTGACGATTGGGAGGTTGAATAAGGAGCTTACCCTTGTTTGCTCCTATTGCCCACCACCACTACTAACTTCCACACTGTTTGCGTGTGCTTCACGCTTTAAAGGAAATGAAAATAAATAAATGTTTATTTTGAAATTGTTTTCATTTCCTCCTTGCCACGCTCGCGGTATCCATTTGGCATCCTCGGGCGAGTCGTGCTTGGTTGTGGAGTTTTCTTTGGAATGATTTTGTTTTGCAGTTTTTTTTTTCTCCTCGAACTACCGACATTAGGTAGCACCTTGGGAGGATATTTTTCTTGTATCAGCCCCAGATTGGCTACGCTAAGCCGCCCACGCCATATCCACCAGCAATGCGTCCATCGTCAATCGTTCGAAACGACGAAGACGGACGACGTCTTAGAGGCGTTAGGCAGCTCGTTATCCGGTTAGCTGCAAAAAAAAAGAACAACAACCGAGCGGCAGTGACGGTCGGTGTATTTCGTGTATCGGATGACGCGGGCCGATGATCCTAATGTGATTTGAATTTAAATTGATTTCCGTTCTTCATTATGCCTATCGTTTTTCATCGGTGCAAACGACAAAAGTGCAAAATCGAATCACTTTCTTGCGCCGTTGGATGCAGCGCTGCAGAATGATCGGATTTTCGGTGCTTCGATGGAGAAACCAGGGAACCAGAGCTGCTGGAAAAAATACTGCACAGAGCATAGTGAGTCCTAAGAAGAAAAAAAAAAACAATGCGAAGAAGGAAATGTACAAATGCTTTGCTTCATCGGCAGGATTTATCAATGGAATTGAGCATTGAAATGGAAATTCTTGTGACTTCATCGGCAATGTCGTAGGTAAAGAAGCCGCGATCATAAGGCTCTGCATGCAACGGTATGCAAATGCAGTGCAGATTCAATTTTTCACTCTACGGTGTTGCAGAGTCTGGTAGCTTGTCGACAAACGGCATTGTTCGCATCGACCTAGCAATTGTGTTTCTTCTGCAGTGGGGATTAGTTACACAATTAATCTCGCAAAAATCCTTCTGTAATGTTTTAGCATTTTTTTTATTTTCTCAGAGTAATATAAATGTTCTGAGTTCAAATTGCATTATTTTTAACAAGTTTATTACGCTTTCGTATATTTTTACATACTTTAGTAGAGCGTTGTATGAAATGAAATGTAATAATAGCATTAAGCTAAACAACTTAATTATCTCTGTTTATGCATACGATAATCGTCATTAGAAAAAGACCGAACAAACGTAATTGATAGCAATACTAGGGTGGAAAATTGAATTTTTCCCACCGAACGTCAATGTCGCCATGTAACATGTCAAGAAAAGATGGTTTTTCCAGGTGCTAACAAAGCTCCATGCGCCATCATTGTGAAATCTCAGAACCTAATTCGATTCCATAGGACGCGAAACAAGCCAAGCTGATGGATAATAGATACGAGCAGGGTTATCGATTTCCCCGACGCTGTGTTTCCTTGGTGTGTTAAATGGCTTTACTGAGCCATGTCGACGTGATTACGGAAATGCTCGTTCGAAATGTGATCACGTTCAAGGGAAGAAAAAAGTGCAGTGTGCAAGAAAATAAGCTTTGGGGGAGTGAAAAAGTCATTAAAGTTCGCGCGAAGATGAAGCGTTTGGGAAATAAATCTTGTGTTTTTTTATTTTTCGAACTCCCTACGCTTTCCGGGATGAATACTTACCGACCACATGCAGATAACCAAACTGCGTCTTTGCCGTGACTGTGTTAATTTGGCACATGTAGCGGCCTTTGTCCTCCTCCTGGACGTTTGATATGTGTAGGAACCAGGTCTTGTGTTTGTCATGCTTGTCGTGCGTGACGCTGATGCGAGGATTCCGTGTGATTACATGATTATGTACAGTAAGGATGGCGGATTGTTCAAAGTGCATCCACGCTACCTGTAATGAGTAAACGGGGTAGGGTTTTTGATAAATGCTGTAGTTTGATTTAATTTTACATTGTATGTCTTGAAGTACAGGTCGTAGTATCCTTTCGTTACACGTAGATTGTTTTAACTGAAAATTGTTTAACATAGACTATATGATTAATAACTCATTCAATTACGTTGGTATCTTTTAATCAACTTCAGCGCAAACATCAAATTTCTTTATTTGTTCTTCAGCTTGTTTATTGTAGAGTCGTTTCATTTCAATCACAATTATATATTGTAAGTCTTAAGAAAATTAATAAATAAAAAACAACATTAAAAATATTATTAAAAAGTTAAGATTGCCAGGTCTCATGTTACATTCCAGAACAGAAAAAATCTTAATATGTAAACGATCGAAAGATGTTTATAAAATGTTCAATCGATGTTAGTAAATGAGATATGGTTATATATATTGTCCTTGTTATATGTATGTCCTTGTTATATGTCCTTGTAAAGATATGGTTATATATATATATTGTCCTTGTTAGTAGTTCTGTTATTTAAGACTTCTATTTTATCGTCTATTTGTTCATATTTTACAAATCTGTTTGAATCTGTCTGATGTTTTTATTTAAGGTTCCAGAATGAATATTCAACCGTTATACTAGAGTGGATTTGTGTGGTGCTGTTACTGCTCAAACCAATTTTGATGTCCACTTTTAAGTTAAATTGGAATGCTGTATTTGTGTGCAACAAACAGATTCAGATGTATTTTGGCAAATATATACAGAGAAAGAAAGGTTAGCCTCTGGTTTTGTCCATATTCATGCAATCGAATGCACTGTTATTTTATACCTTGCTTTAGAATACTTTCTTACAGGCAGTCTGTATGAATTATTGACGAAGATTCCTCTTCGACTGTACCATGCGATTGGGGCAAGGACAGCATTTGAGTGACGGGGACAGCCCTTCGTGCGATCAATGGTAGATAGTCAATTCAAAGAACGGTATAGCACCAATTCATCGTTTTTCAATTCAATCTTTTCCAGAAGGAGATCCATGCTACGCCAAACCTTACACTGACGTGCTACCATCAGCTGACGACAAATAAATAAATAAATGTAATTTGGGGTCTCGTTACTGGTCCCATTCCTTAAGTGATGGTCTCGGATCTCTCCATGATAGCTATCGGCCGAAAAGAGAATGCTTCAGAGATAAGGTTATGATTTTTTTACATACAACACCGTTGGTGTAATTTTTTTGCACACACAATCCAACTTCTTTGCGCCTTTGGTTATGTTTCAAAATGTTTACTATAGCAGTACGCGTTGAAGTATACCACCCATGGGCATTTAATCATTTGTGCTGGAGGAGGAAATTGTGCTATTCCCAGCCCATGCATATGAGGAAACGTTCGTTAGCTCGCCCCAAAGAGTTCGCTGGAATTGTTATGTGAACTTTCTTTGCCAGCGGGCAAGTATTCTTACAAACAACAGCGCACTTCAAGCGCAAGGATCATGAAGGTTGGTTTCATTGAAGCGTGTAATTTACTTTCACCTTGATTTTCGGTCTTTCGAGACATGCCTGAATCGATACGTAAACATGAGGCTAAGGGATTCCCACAATCTTATCCCAGCGTTCTTCCACTGTCCAGACGAGATCCGTTCGTGATACGATGCAGCGTAACGGGTACCCTCTTCATGTTGAAGTTCCATATGAACCACTGGAAAGCATAACGAACGTTGAAAATGTACTCCTACGTGGAGGAATTTATTTTTTCTTTTACTCATTCTTCTGCATCCTCACCGTGTAGATAAAAAGATTATGTGGAATTTTTATGTTTGCCATGAATATATGTTAGTAGGCTTTGGGATACGAAGTAGTTGGCTGGTTGAGTAAACATTTACCACATTCACTCAAGCTGTGGTAACAGTACAAAAGAAGTATCAGAGAGATTTTCTTTAATTCATCTTTGAGGATGTTTTATGCATTTGTATGAATAAGAGTCATTTCAGGTAACGTTATTCAAAATTGAGGCATTAAATTACAAGATTCTTTATTGAGTAGCAAATATACGAAACAATAATATGTTTAATAACATAGAAAGTCTAAATTCGTTGCACAGTAAAGAGAAGAATGTCAAGTGTCAAAACCTAACCACATATGATTCGCCTTAACTCAATGTCGTACGTATAAAAACGAGGGATAGAAGGATTTGACGACCATCCTTGTACTCTTGATGGCTCTTGAGGTGTATTCCTCAACAATATGGCAAATCATGGGGAGAACGAGTTCGCAAGGGAAATGAAACCCAGAAGCAGTAGAATGCAAATAAATATGAATTTTTATTAGTAAAATATTCATGACTGCGTGCGTTTAGCCTACACCCAGCACCGGTGAGTGAAGTAATGCGTATCCTCGTCCGCTTGAACGGCTATGGGCACGATTAGGGGCGATATCTTTTTATTAAAAGATAACAATTTTAATAAAACCAGATTTGCACACGTTTCGTGCTTCCGATTGAAACGTGATGGACGACGCGGTGCTCGTTCTCCCAACGGCACCATTTACCGTCTGGGGTGTGTGTGTGTGTTTTTATTTGGCACAACTTGTTGGGAGGAGAAAGTAAATGCAAGTAGCACACGTTCAAAACATAAATTGTGTGAGTTTCATCCAGCACGCAACCAAACCGATACGTTTATTTGATGGGCATTTGCTGGGAATGATCATTAGCGGCAATGAGCGTCGTGTAATGGGTTGTGTTTGATTGCGCGTACTTACTTTGTATGATCCTAAGTTTTTGACGGAGCAAGCCAGTTTGACGGTCCGTCCAGCAGGCACTGTTACATTTTCTATAACATCTGTAAATTCTGGCTCCTCGACGACAACTGAAAGCAGAAAGGAGATGTTTTTTTTCAAAAACCGTTCGTTGGAGAGAAATGTTATTTTATAATGTTTCAAACATGGTTTTATTTTGTGGCAATATCTATTGTGTTTCAGATGATACACAAAATAGTCCGTTATTGGTTGTTGTTTCGTTTTGATAATAAATTGAATTTTAGCATTATATTTTTACATTCCTATTTTGAGCAACATGGATTTCTAAAACCTTGCTATACGAATACCAAATTACGTTCCGCATAATCTTGTACATCAAGAAAATTTGATCTTTGATGAAGCTAGATTTCGCTTTTAGGACATAATCTATGCCAAAATATTTCATTTATATGATTATTCTGGTATAGAAACATACAAATATTGTTATATTGTTTAATGTGTTATTTTATTTTGAAAGCATTTTGTAAGTAGTTTTATTTATATTTTTCCATGTAGGTGTTAGTACAAAAATGTATAATTAATTAGTGTATTGGGATTGAGGCACTGTATTTCAGCATAAAGATATCGTCTAAATAAAATGTTGGATTTAAATAGCAATTTTAAGTAAATTAATTATTTTTTTAACTAGGAAGCAAAATGAATCTCCTTAAAAATTGAAGCCTATACTACACAAACTGATGTAAATCATTGACATTCTTTGAACTCAACAGTAGTTCACTCTATTTTTTTAAAGTCAGGGTGTTCAAAATATTAGGAGCATTGCATTTTTTTAATTTTTAGTCTAAAGAAGAAAAACTTTATGATATATTTATGCAAAATGAACAAACTTACTAGATATGTAGTTAATTTAAACACATCTGTGAAAAACAAATCCAGTTTCTTCTTTCGCCAAGTTTTAGATAATGTTTTTAGTTAATATTTTACAATAAAGAGTTTTTACTCAAAGATATTCATAGATTTATTGAGAAATTTGGTACATTGGAACGACTTAAATAGTCGTTAAATTTAAATCTTTTTTAACATTAAATTTTCAGGTGGCTGTACATATTTATGTATACCGCGTGCTCTCTTAATTGTTTTTATTGTAGACCGTTTTTTTTTCAAAATGTTGTTAAAGATTTCCAACACCATTCGATTATTTTTCTTTTCTTTTCTTCAAATTCTCTATCGACAGCAGTATCATTATTTTGATTATCGGATAGCAGTTTTTTTTTTCATCCGAAGTAATCTCACCAAGACACTTTGTCGCTCGCAAAACAATTCATTTTACTTTATCGCGAACAGCGTCACGACCCATTTTGCCCTTTTTAATCTAACCACCCATCGCCGGTAGGAACGTTGGTGTCGGGGTGCGTCTGCTGGGAGTGTTTGTTGACTGAATTTCGGGTGACCAGCTCACCCTCGTACCCTTGATTTTCCACTTTACGAACTTTCTGCTCGCCTCGGTTCGCGCTTGAACGCTTGCCAACGGCGCTCACCGACGTTTCCGGCGTTTTGTCTTTTGTCGTCGGTGGCGTAGGGCGGTTGTCGAAACCGCATTGCCGAAGATAAATGGCTACAATGGTTATCAATTTCTTGAAACTCGATGCAGACGGTTTTCTGCCCAACGAGGATAGCGAGGGCGGTATCGGTTGGCGCCATGGCTTGGTTTTGTTCTAAGGAGTCGAACCGGGAGGGAACATCTCGCTTGCAAACGCTTACCCAGATCTTGTCGCCGATGGCGATACAGCGTCGCGCTGCGAAGGGAAAAATGTTTAACTCTCATTTTTTCAACTCTCACATAGGAAGTTTAAAAGTGCTGATGCCAGACGTACGATAGTGAAAAACATGATCTTTAGCGAATGCAGACACTTCGTGCGCCCGATTGGAAATGGCGGAAAAACAAAAACTAATAAGAAAAAGTGCAACCTACTGCCAATCGCGACCCCGGCACATGCACCCGGCACTGTCGCTACCAAAAGTCATTCGGCATCAATTTTGGAATCGACCGCTTTCAGGTTAGCTCCCTAAAATAAGAGCAAGGGAGGAAGAACATGCAGAAGAAAACAGCCACTGCTTCAGCTCCGCGATGCTGACAATAAAATATATACAAATAAATATTCACCGGGTGATAAACAAGTGCGAAGGTCGAAGTTGTCGCGTTTGTCACCGGAAGTGAACTGTTGTATCCGTTTCTTGCTGTTTAATTTTGAAGTCTGCGGAAAGAAAATCGATCGTAGCAGAAGGTGGCTTAGTTGTGCAGTGAGTTTGCATTCATTTAGTATTCGACACACGAATGCGCACGAATCGATACACACCTTCGTTGATACAGTGTGAGAAAGAAAGCGAAAGAGACTCTGTATGTATGACAGTAGCGCAACTCCATGGCATTCTGAGTTTTCATTTTGACACAAATGTTTTTCGAAGTATCGTAGATACTAGCAGGCCTTCAAGAATGGCTGCTAAGGAAATATAGAAACGAAAGAATTAATTTGACATAAATTGGACGATCGTTACTGTAACACATAATCTAGAAAAAAAACCTCTCACCTAGTATAACTTTCGATCTATTAGACCTGTGGTTGAAATTATTGGAAGCACAGGAGAGAACATAAAGGTATCCTTGATGGATCATTCTGGGGAGTGTTCGGCGCAAAAAATAGAATTTGGGCAATTTCGTTGAAAGATATATTTTTCTACAGCATCGCTGCCATCATCCGTCGAGCCACGCCGAAAGACGTCGATCGTTTAGTTCGACAAGACAGGAAACAGCTTTTCCTTCGTGATATAAGAAACTTCTGTCATTCTGTACTGGCAGCAGCCGGTACGACGTCTGTTGGTTAGCTAGGAGTTTACCGTTCGTCTTGGGAGATGGATGTCGAAAGGACATCGTGCTCTGGTTGGCTGTCGAAAGGGTACGGTTAGATCAAAACGAGCAATACGGCCCGATACACGAGTTGGTGGGGCTGGCAAGGGATGTGACTCTTCTTCTTCCCATGATGCAACGGTTTCAGGGCAACTAGCGTGAGGCAGCTATGGGTAGCTTTCACCCAAAGACATTTCCTAAGATGCTTCTTTAACCGGACGGTGGAAATGAAACTAGGCGAGCGGCGGGAGACTGTGATGAAATGTTGTACGTGCCTCGTTCGAATTGTGTCGGTGTCGATTTTCCTGAGATGCCAGACAGTCCCCAGACCGGGGGACACTGCAGGATACACCAGAAACGCACCGAGTTGGGAAAACCGACACCGAGTTGAAATTGAATTAACGGTGTTTTATCGCTGTTACCAATTGATTGTTGTTGATAAACTTGACTTTTGGCTGATTTTAAATGAAATTTCATCGACAGTCAGCAGTCAGTTCCGGAAAGCGGGGGAAAAAACAGAGCATCTTTGTGTGGATGGGCGTGTTACGGGTTTCGCAACTCGTTTCGAAAACCTCTCCCCGATGGCGGAAAGTTTTCCTCAACGTTCGACCGAGTTTACTGCAACTTTTGGGTTGCGAGAAACTCCACCGCGAATGAATACCAATGAATGCTATCCAAATACGAGCGATTACGTGCTCTTCATTATCGAAGTGGAAAGGGCAACTCTCCGTACCGACAAACGCACGATACTGTGTATGATGTAATCCCAAATGAGAATGACAGTTGCACCAAATTAGCATTATGGGACGAAAAAAAAAATAAATATGTTGATTCCTGATTCGGGGATTTGTTTGACTTTTGATGTAATTCTTGATGACGATACGAAAGAGCGCAGAGAAAAGAGCACCTCGTTTACTTGGTTTCCGCAATTGTAATCACGCTGTAGTATTACCGATCCTAATGAAGGGTTCAGCATTCGAAGGCAAATACCAAATTACGCCATTTGGAATTTGTTGTAATATATTATATTCACATTAAAATCTTTTACAATTTCAAAGACAACTAAAGTCTATTACAACTTCGGATTAAGTCGTTTTAGTAGTTTAGTTCTTCAACAATTCATAGTTTTGTAGCTCATAGTTGTCATTAATTGGTACATTAAATTTATATTCATTCTTGGTCGTAGTTTTGTAGTGATATCTTATGTAGTTTACGTATAAAACATTTTAAATTCATTCATTTAATGTTGTTGGTTATGCAGAAACAATACCTAACATTACAATAATACATGCAATACATTAAAACAAAAAAAACACATAACATTCAACATAAAATGGATGTAAAAGTATGATAAAAGGAACGCTCAAAGATTGCTTGTTGTTTTATTTCGCTCCGAGCTCACTCCATTGCCCGGCCGGTGTTCGATAATTATAAACGGAAGTCCCATTTCTATTCAACAGCAACGAAACCCTGACGTCGACGTACTAATTAACCAATTAAATCTTAATTACATAAAACGATAATCACGTCAATGTCGCGCGAAGCAAAGCGCGAAGAAAAATGAAGCCGGTGGCATGGAAAGGGAAAACGACTGGTTTCCGTTACGACACGGTGTACTCCCGTACACCTTGATCCTTCCCGTTAAAACCACCAGCAGAAGGGTGAACTGGTGCGGAGATCAGGAAATCCGACGCCCGTCACTCCCCTCTCCCCCTCTCTTATCAGGAAGAACGTTTTATGGGTTTCTTGTGTCACACAGTGATAGCCCTGTGATAGACCGTGCAATGGAGGAACATTCAGATTGGAGCATTGACGTAATGTTTACTGTGGTTTAGCGGATTGGTGCGCTTTTCACACAGCCACCAGCCGGAAAGTTGTAAAACAACTTTGGAAGCAAAAGCAACGGTCTAATTGAATGTGTATAAAAACAGAAACCTGCCGCCAACTACCTCGAACAACCACCTCGAGATTTTTATAATGGGCCATGGTTCCCACAGGCCTGCTGTTTTGTTTCACCACGGGTATTAATCGGCACTGTTTTGGTAAGGCTCTAAAACGGACGTGGTCGGAAGTGGGTGGGCATTAAGATAAATGGTTTCCTGTTTCCGCACAAAAACCGATAAACAATCAGATTTGGTTGGGCTCATTTAGTGGTTTTTCGACCTATCATTAGACAGGTCAGCTGCTCTGGATGACGGGAGCCTCGTATTTTTTTGCGTTCTGAAAACTGGTCCACTCTTGTTTTGGCAGCTTGGTCTACTGCGGAAAGTGGGATTAGGAAAATGGATTTGAAAAGTGTGAGAATCCGGTCTCGTCTCGGTTAGGTTGTTGATTAATTCGGATTTGTTCGGGTGTCAGAAAAGAATCATCAAGCGTAATTGATATGAGGTGGGATAAAACAGTGAAGTGATTTATGCTTATGGGAACCATAAGTGGGGTTATATATCGGTGAATTAATGGTGCTCTTTATATAACGATCGCCAACGGATAGTGATCATCAAGTCTGTCGAGATAACAAAATATGATTTATAGATAACGGAAGCGTTACTAGAAATACCCACGTTTAGTATGTCGCGTGAAAGTTGCATATATGTGACAAATTATTTCGATGATGTACTAAATCCAATTAACACAATACCACATATTTCTTGCTTCAATGATCAGTCACCTGGATGGAAATGATAATTTTATGGATATGGAAATGGAAACGAAGGATCTGATTGTAAACTATTTACAAGCATACAAATCACGTCGACTTGGCTGTGCATTGTACAGTTTACAAAATAGAGCTTACAAATGTTTCTTAGTACCAGATACGGAGTTGGTAGCTTTAAAAACGGGTACCCTTTGTAACAAACATCAGTATCGTGATACTTACAATAAAACTGTGAAATTGAATAAACGAGTGCTACTATTCAACAAGGTTATATTAAACAAAACATTGATACATTAAACCTATTGATACATAACTTTGCCGCCTAGAATTTTCTCCGTGATGCTTGCAGCAGGTTGTCTGCAGTAAATAAAACCTATTTTCTAACTGTTCTAATAAATGCTATGAATAAATCGGCAATCCAAAGAATCATAACATGTTGAAGTACATATTAATTTAATTTACTTCCTCCCTTGAGACTGAATTTCCAACACTTTCAGTGCCAGTTCCAGAATCGAAATAACTTGCTCAATTCGGAACACAAATACGGAGAGCGTGATCAGACAATATTAATGAGAGGCTTGGTGAGAAGGCAGCTCGGGAGATTCATTTATACACCTTGCATAAATTTTATTTATTTTAAAATAAAAAATCAGCAATCAACAACTTTGCTGTTAGTAATGGAACTGCTTTCTAAACGATCATGGATTGCAATCGATTTTACCGATCGTGCTGTTGCTGCACGGTTCTCTGACCGAGATGAATTTGCCTGGTGTTGACAGTGCACACACAATTGAATGATAGCCACACTAAAAGGTGGTATATGCAAAATTCATTCATTACTCCAAATGACTGGCTACACACAAAAGCAATAGCAAGTCGATGGCTGGCACGGTGGCTAGAACCGGCCCCTACACAACAAATCCATCGTTGAGCATCAATTTATTGCTGCTCTATCACCGTCGAGAAACGAGAAAAGCTGTGACGTACTATGCTATTAAAATATCCTAATGCACGACACGGCCGGAAAGCGGAAAGTCGGGTCGGTAAATCGTTGCTCCTTTGTTGACACAGGGATTCAAATTTCTTGTGCCTCTTGTGTTTTTAGCCGGCTTGGTCGAGCCGTGTGCCATCTGAAATCAATTACCATGTCCGTGCCGCCCAACGCACACCGCCGGCTGGACCGCTCGTTAAGTTGCCGGTGTTGGACGTCAAACCAAACCGTCAAAAAGCCTCCCGTTGTGATGATGGCGGCGAAACGCTCGACTGACATTGACACTCGACGCAACGTTGTCTGCTTTTTTGGGGGGTTTCCGTGCAGGGAGCGTCCTCCGCTCGTTTGGACAAAGTTCATATTCGTTCATTAAGTTCGTCCCACTGGAGTCAATTTTGTCGCACGCGTTTCCGTCCCGTTGCGTGGTGCCGTGGTGAAGCCACCGGTTGCTGTTGCAACTTTTGATTCGTCGCATATGCGGTGGCAGCGCAACGGCGGGCGGGTTCGTTTGTTGGGGAGGCCGTTTGTTTGCTCCATCTCATCTGTCCCGTGACGTGACGGGCGGGATGCGAGAGGTGGGAAAACAATTTACGGACGCCAAATTAAAAGCCACTCCTGTGAATGGTTTTAATCATTTAATACCCGTGGCTGTAAAATTTAATATTTTATTAAACAACCAATATGCATCGTGCCCATGGAGGTTATGTGTGATGGCGTAGCACCGTGAATTGTCATGCACAACCTTTCTTCCATGTGTATGTGCCGTGGTTGTTCATGAAAAGTTCCGCTTCACGTGGGAGCTTATGTTGCCACCGGTAAAAAGATAAATGGCATTTTTCGCATGGGACGAGGCATTGCGCGTGGCAGGAGGCTTGCGATAATTGCTCGTTCTATATTCGAATTATTCTTTTATTGTGTGAACGATGTTGCCTTAATAGCAAATCTCTCTTATTTGTTAAAATAATCCTTTAATGTGTGCCTTTTTATCTAGGCATAGTGGTTATGCACTGGGCGCTATGTGAGCGATGTTTTTATTGAAAATTTGAATTTATTGCGGGTGAATCTGTATGAAATAATCTACTTCATTAAGAATTGTTTGGTGAAAAATGGTTCCCTACAATATTTTATTAGTGCTTTAAATAAATTTTTAAAATATTTTTCACATGTCATTAACACCTTCCCGTGGGATGTATAATTTCGATATATAATTCGTAAAGTGTACATAATTAATTGCAAGCCGTACAATACTGGTTGTTTATCCCCAAGGTGTGCTGTACTCGAGGTAAGGCAGTAGGATTTGAGAAGAAATACCTCCCCCAAACCGTATCGCACATCTCTGTTGATAGCGGCAACGAAACAATGGGAGGATGATATAACACCCGAGATAAGCATAATTTGATCATCCTGTTATCCATCTGAACCTTCCACCAGACCCGGGTCTTGCCCGGGTAATCGTCAGCATTTGCACCCGGCTGACGACGCCGACTGGTTGGTTTTAATATGCTTTATTCATAACTTTGATTATCTATTATCACATCCCATAAATCTCTAATGAGTTTCCACAATTCCCGAAAACGGCAGCGAATGAGTTGAATTAAATTCACACCGTAAGGCTTCAACCCGAGTTGCCGTGCAAGCTTTCTGTGGGTTTTGTGGAGTGTTTTGCACAACGAGAGCAGAATTAAATCTTTGGTATGGGTTTCCAACAGTTTAACGCAGTTTCAGGAAATATGTCTGAACGACAGTTACAACAATTCCGTATAAGGTTCTCCGCTGTGCTATGTGTAAACCTCGCATCACATTGTTCGCGGTTTGTTCGAACAATTGCTTTGGTGGGAATGCGTTGGAGTTCGGTTGAAAATAGAGTCAAACGAGTGTAGGAAATAACTGTTCATATTTGAAAAGTGAGCGCATGAGATTTCACTTGAATTGAGCTATATTATTATATTTCTTTCGAAAATTGACTGTGTTCAATTAGACGAGTCTCTTTATATTTATGAAAATTGCATTTGAATGTGAATGTGAAATGGTTTTTTTGCAACACTTTTATTAAAAAATGATGAAATATGTCATGAAATGTATTCTTATATTAATGATGTGGTTTTGTATTTACATCATTAATACAAAAAATGTGTTATGCAAACCCTTCTTTTTGTAGTTCCAAGAATCCCGTCGACAATAAAACATTTTAAGGCATGAAATTGATAAAAACCATTCCACTATAATCAGCATGAAAATTCTTGAAGAAGTTTAAATAATTGTTTATTTTAGTTATAAAATGTGATAGGCAACAACAATGATACTAAATTGCCTACACTTTTTGCAAACATAGTGAAAATGATATGATAGTTGTGAAAAGAATCTAAATTCACAAGTATATGCACTACTTTTGATGAAAAACTATTTCAACTTTTTCATTTCACATGTTTTTGAAATTTACAGCAAAATGTAATGAAAACTTTTTATTCGATACTTTATTTGAACAAGTTTTAAGTGTTGAAAATTTTGTTTGTGTTGTATTCCCACCACTTAGTTGTAAGTAAAATCTTAATTGTGTTTTGTCAGCGATCAATGCCATTTTTCTGGATTTTTCGTAAACAATTGCTGATCTCTTCAAATATGATTTTTCAGGTGAATAAATACTTATTTTTGGTTGCATATAATTGTTGGAAAGATATCAAAATGACATTATTTGAAAAGTGTTTTTTTGCCAATTTTTCCGTAAGCAATATTTAAACGTGAATGAACATTATGGTTTGCTGTTAGTTGAATTAAATGATGCACACAAACAAATGTGCCCGCAAAGTTTGCCTTGTTGCATTGGGTTTTGATTCGGTGATTGTGGTAAGATTGCATGGAATTTGGTTCATTACCGCATCTTTCCGAAGAGCTCTCGAGAAAATCGAAAGGCCAACCACGGGTGGATGATTAAGACAGCTTTCCCTGTCCCGAAGCTTCACATTTCCCCGTTCGATTGCTACATACGACCACAAGAATGGGGTTGATTGAATCATCGTCTCGGTTGTCGGTTGCCACAAGAGTGCAGTCACGGTCGAACGCACCGTCACAGCAGCTCAGTCGCTTACGTCTCTGCGTCGTACCATCTGTCGGGTATAAGTAGTGAAATCAGCCCTTAAAAGCTACACTGCACGGATGCGGTGTATCATTTTACACCAACACGAACCTAAACGGTCCCCAAATGAACGTTCCGCAAGCCATGTAGCGTGCTTTAAGAGATGTGCTACATGTACCGAAAATTCGTTTCAAAGAAAAACGATGCACTACACCCGGTCGATGGAACGGGGATCATTTGGTTCACAGTTTTCCATGTTGCTCCGCACGGAAGCGGTCCGCTAGTCTCGGTGAAGGTGCATAACGGAACGGTAGCACCCCAAAAAAGCCACATGTTGGTGTGTCGTATTTATGTAAAACATGACCGCATAGCATCGTGATAATGCCACCGCACACGAGAAAGCCAACAGCAGCAGGAGTCTGGTACGTGTCCTTTTCGACACGAGTTTTGTAGCGCCGCCGCCGGTACCGACCGCTGTCGTGGAACGTCGTGCCAGGATGCTGGCGTGCATCAAAGGACACTGTGTGCACAAGAACGCACCGACATCATCGATTGAGCGAGCGGCAACGTATGTTGCGTAAAGTGAGGCTAGATTTTGTTTGCATTTCTCGTTGGGTGGGTGGATATTATCCAAGGACATACGCATACGGTCAACTGGCGTGTTTTCTACGTGACCTCTGCGATGAAGAACCATCGAGTACTACTTCGTTGGAAAACCCCCAACGGAAAGCAGAGTGAGGCGAATGGAGTTTTTTCTTCTTCAATTTTTTTTTCTCCCGTACAGCTTATGCTGGGAGTGGAACTCGGAGGAAACGGTTATGTGTGATGGCTTTTCTATCAACATACCAATTGCGGTGAATCGGCGTCGTTTGGGTCAGCTGACAGTGGGCACCGAATGTGTATGATTGACGAAGCGTGATGCGATTGGATGTGTTGTCGGGTGAAAGGATAATTTCGAAAAAAGGACAAGTCTGGTTCAGATCGAATGTGTGCGTGTAGTAGCCGGGACGAACACGAGTTATGCTATATTGACCGTCACATCTGATTATTATCTATTGTGACAAGTGGTAGCCACGGTAGTGATGTCTATCGTACGAGTTGGCTGGTGGTGGTGGTGGTGGGGGAAGGGTTTTTGTTAGTTTCATTTGTGGTTCGCCAGAGGGAATGATAGTGTCTGTATACGAGACGGCTAATGTTACGTAGAGGAACAGCTGGTTCTGATGGTGTAGGAGCGCAGCTGGGTGATTCGCTAGCATATTTACTTTCTGTCAGTCGGAGCGGCTCGTTTAAAGTGTGTAGGTACATGAGCAGAGTACGAAATAAATCTTCTAATCGGTTCGTTGGGTAGAAACGCTTGAATTGGAGTTATTTTCAGATAGATATGATAAAAGAACTTTAAAAAGTGTTTAAAATTGTTGAGTAGTGTTTAGAAAAATGTAAATTAACTTTGTATCATTAGTATTATAAAGATTCAATAAAAAATTATGTCCCGGAATGTTTAGATGTTAAGATCTTGTGTAGATAAAAATATAATTATGAAAGGAGAAGGCAATACAAAGCCTTTTTGTTGTATAGGATTTAATGTCTGGAAAATCTCTCCTTAATAATGTAGACTAGTAATGTAGTCTAGTAAGACAATAATGCTTGGAAGAAATTCTTTTGCATTTTTATTTGTTTGTGTATTATTTTTGTAGCAAATAATTTAGTAAATAACATACTACACACTGTTAGAACCAGCTGATCAAAACTTCCATAATGCTTTATAAGCTCATGTTAAGATTTCTTTTCAAACGAATATAAAACTGATTTTACTGATCAAAAATATAGTAAGGCATTCAATGTTTTGAATTAAATCATTCACATTCGCTATTAATCTGTTCACAGAAACGCAACGATTAGATGTTCTGATCATGGTTTATATAGGTCTTAAATAATAAATAAGATCTAATTTCGGGCTAAACAAGAAGATGGTATTGGCATAGTTTATGCATTTCAATCGTATCAATAGTAGTTTTTTATCAATAAATAACCATTAATTGTAGGAGATGCAAAATATTGCCTATTCGACAATCCTTACTTATCATATTGAAATTAAAATGAAAAATGAAAATGTCCTGTTAATGCTCTTTGTCCTTTGTCTTAGTCCTAAAAAATAGATTTTACGTTATTCAAATTATGATATTTTTTTCCAAGCATTCGTTTTCTTTTTTCTTGTTACGTTACTTCAAGCCGTAAGCCATGTTTTAATTATTAGACTTACTTATTAGAACACCCTTTCCAAAGTGAAGACAACACACATAAACAAAGTACATTAAATCACGGCAGCAAAGAGTTATTATTGCTTCAATGTGCATCCCATGTACTGTTAGCAAATTTATTTTCATATAAAAACATTCGCATCTTTTGCCTTTTCCGGGCTAGTAGAGTAAATCGTAGCATCTCGCTTAATCATACATTCCGCAGCATAATTAAGTGGTAGTAATTATTCCAACATTAATTTTGGTTGCTTCATCAGCGCAGGTACAAATTAATGTAGATTACATTCGAAATGCTTTCGCAAAATGATCATTTGTCGGGTGGAGAGCATTGAGTTCTGCAGCATTGACTGGTGTCGACAGTCTTCAGGTGACAGCGCCAAGTTTGTATGAATATAAAATGAGATACACTTCGTACCGGGGCTTGCCCGTCACCTCGGGCAAATGGATGTTTTTGCTGGGTGTTTTCCTCAAATGTTACTCCCACCGGGCAGACGGGTAGTCCCAGCCCCTGCCAGAATAATTACAAATTTTCCTGCGTCTCACCGCCGAAGCTTGTATCAAAATAGCGTCTCGCCGGAGGGAAACTTGTCGAAAATTACGAAACGTTCGTGCACCTTCCGGGTCACTTACCGTTCGTTGATGATCCTGTCGCTGTCCCTGTTTTGATGATTTGGCTGGAAGAGACCCCCCTCGTCGCTAGAAGCATGAGGAAGAGGGCCTCGAGTGTTTGTAGGCCGCTCATCAGCTGTTCAGTTGTAGTGCCCTTCTCATAGCACGATGCTATCGATCGCACCCCGAGCCGGCTTTTCCGGTAGTGTCGCTAAACTTTGTCGCACAGATTTGCCGCCACGCGTTGCGGCCGCTTTAAATATATTCTTCGCACTTTGTTTGACACTAGCAACACTTCACTTTGCACAGTATTTTGAAGCACGGCCTCGCCGCATGACGAGTAACTTTAAACCACTCTCTACAAGCCGACACAGCACACCTGTCAACTAGAAGGTATGACGCTAGTAGCATTAGAATCTAGTCAGCCTTTCTCGCACAAAAATTCTAATGACATGTCAAGTGAAGAAGATTTTTGTCTAAGTTTTGCTGATTGTATCTTCAAGTATTTTAAGTTACATTATTGTCTTGTTTTAGGCTCGTACGTTTCACATCCACATTGGAATGCAAAGAATCAGAAAATTACACAAACTAGCTTGCCATATACATATTTTGCGAAGCATCAATGTATCAACTGAAAGCATAATACTTTGATTCCGCATCGTGTCGCTATCGATGTTTATGATTCATTTTTCATATTTAAAATATTTTTTTAATTCCAAGCCAAAAATGTGGATTTTTTAAAATAAAAATAATTTATTGTGTGTATATACATTTCGTTTTGGTTTTGTGTAATTGAAAACAAACTCCTTTTTCATATCATATTCTAAATTAATTATTATTAGTAATGTGCGAAACATATGTTCAAAAATATTAATTTTCAATTTGTATGAAAAACACGTTTAAAAATATGAAATTAAAATAGATACAAAATTTATGAAATGAATATTTTAACTAATATATATTTTTTATTTAAAAATTTTAAACCAACATTTTGATATTTTATATTCATAATCTTAAAATTTTTTATTTCATATGCTTTATACATTGCTCTCATAATGGAAACAACTAGCTCAATATTCCGAAACTCTGATTTAAGTGAAATTATTTTCAACATATTTCATGTTTTTTTTAGTTTGTATGGAACTAAGCCTGGCTTATGAATCGAAAGATGATTATTAAAATTAAACCTTGGATTTTTACTAGCCTATGAATTTTAGGTTCAATGATTAACACATTCTTTTAAGAATTATTAAAGATTCGATAAAAGGTAAGAATGCTATTCATTAATAATGAAATGCTCGAATTTTATGAATTATTTGAGGATATTGTTACAAAATATTTAAAGTTAAATAAAATAAATAGTGCAACCCCAACTGTTTTAATCTATGTCCTGTGAACAAAACAAAAATGTAATTTATATCAATATTCTTTCAGTTGTCCTCACAAAGGCGTGGACGAAAAAAATGTATAATAATTGGTTGCACCATATCTGCCGTATCCGTTTAGAGCCCAGCTTGTCAACATCGCCACCAAACCGCGGCCAAACGGCGCAATTAGGTTTACAACCAATTCTTCACACATTCACTCCATTCACCGCACCTACGCACACTCATTTCCGGGTGCGCATTTCCGTTCGCGCAGAGTTTGCATCGCTTTCACAGATTAATTAGTTCGGCTGCAATCGTTCTCCCTTCCCGCAAAAACCCAATGTTGACGTGTGGCCTTATTCGCATGCTGTTTTGGCGTTACCATTGCGGTTAACGCCGCCAGACCGGCATTACGTATCGTTTACTTTTTGGTTCCGTTCGGTTTCGATGAGGTTTTTGGGGTTTGGCCGTTTTTGGAGCGTGCACCGGTGTGGTGTGCTGCCCCAAACTTACAAATTGGTATCGCCAGTGTAGCACTTACACACTCACACGAACACACGTGAACTTGCTCACAAATTAACACACACTCGCACGTTAGTCGGAAGGATGAGCAAATATTTTCCCAACACCAATGTATGTATCAGCGGTGGACTAACCATATATCCTTTCTTTTCCGCTATGCTACCTCGCAGTGGCGCGGGCGGCTCGGGGGTTAAATATTTACTAAAAAACTTAATTAATTACATCCGGCACTAGCAACAGTAGCAGAAGCCACACCACCAGCCCCAATCGATTATGATGAAATGGTTTGTGTTTCCGGTTTCAGTTTCGATTCAGCGCCAGGATCACGAAGGATATGTTTCTACGCTAGTGGGATCGGTTTCATGGACCGCACTATAAACACCGCCTTTGGGCACTGGCGAACACTGTAGGAATTCACGGCCAGAGCGGCAATTAAGGGTGCCGACTGAGTAACATAATATGGAAAATGTGAAAAACGATGGGAGGAACTTTAGCGGAGGATATTGTAGAGCGAAGGGGTCATTAGGCTAATTGGATTGTAGATTTTTTTTCGCATGTTTGTTAAACATCATCACTGAAACCTGGCGCAATATCCCAACACTTCCGATGAACGTTCGTAAATTGCGGCTTTCAACCGATCCGTATAATCATCTGCTGGCGTGGCTTCGATTTGAGGTGCACCCGATGCCGCAAGCAACGAACCCCACAACTTAGAATGACGAGACAACTTTTGCCTTCCGAAACCGTACTTGACTTCCGGACTAGCGCAAACGTTTTTCCGAACCGTCGCCGCGTGAATCCTGCCGAGTACTGAGCGCATCAAACCAAGTCACCAGCCGTTAAACGCGGCAGCACCGGATGCACCGCATCCTTTGCAAGCGGCGTGTGTACGACAAAAGGGTGGACCGGGACTGCAAGTGCGCCGATGGCGTAAATTTTCCTTTGAATTGGATGGGGAGCGGTTGGAAATGGATGTGCCCGAATCCGTTGGGTTTTCCCCAAGCGCAAAACGAGAAAAACAAACCGTGTTCGGCCCGGTTTTGCACCCCCGGTGGAGGGGATAATTTGAGCACGGTGGGGGACGTTCGCACGAACTTTTCCGAGCTGATTTCCGTTTCCCCTCGAGCCGGATCGGATACGGTTCGGCCAAGTTCGTGTGCGCTCGGATGCTGGCAGACGATACTGATGCCGTCCATCGATGACACAGCAAATGATAACGGCGGTACTTCTGGATGATGATGATGATTTGACCGACAATGATAAGGATGCTGACGATGATGGAAGCTAAGCCATGAACCCTCGGATTTTAGGGGTTCGTTTGTAGGATGCAAGTGTTGTTTACAAGCTCATGGATCTTTGGAACGCTAACATCGTTTTGATTTGAAGGAGTACACGATTCGTCGTGATGTGGGTTGTGATCATTGGTAGTACGTTGGTGAGGCACTGAATGGATTTGAAACGCGATGTTTTATAAAGTTACACGCGACGAAGTTGTTAATGTGGTGAATAACAAATGTTTGCTTCTATTTATTGTATTCGTAAAAACAAAACAAACTATTAACTGCAGTAGCTTAAAACAAACTAAAGCATGTTGTACGTTACAAGGTATTAGGAAAGAATCTAATGAAGAATTGATTTTGAAAAAAGTGTAGTGAGAATATAATTACTTTAACCTATTCAAAACTATGTTTTATACAATTATTGATTTTATTTTTTTTGTTGGCTCAAATTGTATGAAAATGTTTTTACCTTGAGCTGAATATTTATCTAGAAACAGCTTGATTGCCCTGGGTAATGGGACTTTTTGGAAAAGAATTGAAGTCACGGTTACAGGTTTCCGACATTATAGTAAATTGTAGTGGCTCTAGTAAATTTTTGATTGTTTAGACTTAAGTATAGTTTTAAGCAAAACAGCCAGGCCGTTTCTTCTTTAATCAAATAAAAATAAATAAAGTAAATTTCTGATTTATTGTATCGTAGCTGTCACGTCCAGCAACAAGGCATTTTCCATTACTTTTACAGGAAGACTTGTCAGTCCCAAATCAGTAATAAAACGAGGTTTACCATAGTATAAATTTTGTTCAATTACAAATTTACAGATACTTGGTCGATATTATCGTGTGGAAAAGAGAACAACACGCGCGTCGAGCGTCGTTACATCACTTCTCAACCCGAAGAACACGTTAGCATGTTGGATTTAAGTTTATCCATGACATGTCAGCGATACTCTTCGTTACAATCGTAGTTATATATACGTTCTACGATCGTCGTCCTCTAACGCCATCTTCGGAGACTGTCTGCACCCATCGTCCGTCAGAACCTCTGTTGCTTTTTTTAACAATAAAATTGTTACATACACTACACAATAAACTGTGCGAGAGCTTAATTAAACATCTGCTTATGATATGATAAAAAGAGCCAATTTTATACATTGTTAAAAGCTTCTCGTACATACTTGCCAGCAATACATTTCTCTTACATTGCAAGATAACTTTTTTAAGGAAAGGTTTATACTTTTGACTCCGAACACCGGTTTGAAAGGATGTGTTATAACACTAAATAATTTAAACCTTATCTTACTACACATTGTGGAATGTGTAGTAACACATGTTTAAAACCAAATAGTTGTTCTGATATTATAATTTTATTTCAGTTACAATTTATATTGCGTAAGATTCCAAACTAAGGGTGAGTTGGTTATGGTGTTAAGGCGATAACGCTGAAATTTTACATAAGAGTACAAGCATCAAAATCTCATTTGGGCGAAGTAAGAAACTACTTTAAAAATCAGAGCCCCAGCGTCGCATCATGGCACCTTTGCTAAAGATCCTTTAAAACGCCTCTTTAAGGAGGATAATTCAAGCGAATATGAAACCACAATTTAAGCTATAAGAGAATATATCGGTAGTAGTGCAAACTTAGCTGAAGGTGCCTTTTATCAACTTTAAGCAACTTTTATTTATTACGATTTTTATAAATTTTATGAATCATTTGTAATCCTGGCATCTCAAATAAATTATACTTTTATTGCCAATGTCATAATTATTATAATTACACAATTATTATAATAAAAGTATTATCATCTTTTCCCTTTTTATAAAACGTATTCTTTTTTTCGTCCAATGTCTGCTGGAACATAGAAGGCTTTGGCAATTCTGTCATCCATTACCAGTATATTGAACCAAAATCAACAATTACTATTGTCCATCTCGAGACCGATATTGTATTAATTTATATAGGATCAATCATATAAATATATGAACCCAATACCAAATAGATGATAATTCTCAAGATTTTTTGTCTTGGAGGTACTATTATTTGTTTTTTTTTCTTCAGTTAAGTACAGATCGGTTAAGTAGAAAAAAATAAAATAAAAAAGTTTTTGTTATTACATATATAGGTAACAACATTTATTTAGAAGTAAAAAATACTTGTAAGCAGATCCTTTTATAATTTACTGAACGAATGCTCTGAAAAAATATGAAAAAGTTTCACTCTGTAATTATCACTCGAAATGACTCTTCGTATTGCGGAATCATTCACTACCCCATTCGTGACATTGATTTGTTATTCAAATAATTCAATAGATTCTCTCGTTTTTACTTTGAATTGCTTTCGTGAATAATTCATTCCTATCGAATTAACACGAATCTCTAGCAATGAGACGTAGCACACATGGTCCTTACGACAAACTTACATGCCTTTTCATATTTTATTTGACCGATTGAACGGATCATTCAGCGTAAAAATGACATAGATTATGTGGAACATTTTCACTTTCTCTCGACCCCGCCTCTTCAGTACCGTACAGTGTAGCTTCCTGTTCTGCTAAATGCTGTGTTTATACACAATTTGTCAAAATCATAACAGAATTTATTATCTCACAAGGAGCACAACCCCTCGGAGCGGTTCAAACGGTGTACGGTGCCATCGATAGCAAGCGCTTGTAGTTCGAGCGAATAAAAACATTCCTTGGTACAAAGTCTAGACCGGCAAAAGGGGGGGGGGGACCAGCAACGGGCTAGGAAGAACAGAATGCCGAAAAGAACAACTATAAATCAAATTCAACCAGCATCGGCTTCTTGGAAGCAGCTTTTCCGCTCCGTTCCGGGAGCACGCTGGGCGATATGGTAAAACGGTGGGTGCTCTCTTCAATGCTACACGACTTATGCCAGTTAAGGTTAGTGTATCTCTGTGGCGTTTTGGAAAGCAAAACTGTGTGATTGTTGCTGTACCAGGCAGGGGATGGAGCGAACCGTGCGGATGTGGTGGTGGGAAAAATATTCTCTAACATACAAATAAACGTTCGCGCCGGTTCTTCGGTTCTGCTCACGGAGCAGGAGAAAATCTTGTGTTTTCGCCCCATCAAACGGTGTGTGTCCATTTGATCGCTGTACACGTGTTCTGAGCAATGGAATTGAACATCTTCGTTTGCGTACATGCCACACCGGACTGTTATCCAAATGCGTTTCGGTTCGGTTGTATTTTTTCTTCCTTGAGACAACAATGTTATTGCTCGTCTGCGTGCGTTTCGTTCAAGCGTTCACTGCGCGTCACAAGAAGGTCAGCATAAAGTCAACTTATCCTCCGGCCATGCATGGGATACGCATGTTTTCGCTGAAGGAGTCGGCACTCCCTTCAAAACGACATCATTCATTTTATAGCGAGCCAACCGACGGTGGAGGCTGCTTGAGTCCATTGAAATAAAAGAAAAAAAAAACGGACAAGCAACAAAGGATGAAGTAAAACATCTCGATTCCAAAGCGGTAGTTTTGGAAAACGTAAAGCAAAACAACTCGTATCGGGCTCAGGTCTTTATAAGAAAAAAAACCCGCACACACGCACAAAAAATGTTCGGTCGGTTTGGGACATTCGATCCAGAAAAGCGACCAGAAATAATAAAAAGAGGTTAAATTTAAGATTCATCCAAAAGATTAGATTACTAATGCGATTCAAATCAAACGCGCAAAACCGAATACGACCGGGCGAGGTCCTCGGAATCTGCGTGCTTCCGGTTAACGGCCGGGACGGTCGGGTGGCTTGGAAGGAGGAAGTTTTTATTAGTTTATTTGTTTCCTATTAGTCCATCGTGGCCTTCCGTTGGCTGCCTTCTTTGTCAGCGAAATTTAGAGCAGTTCTCGATTAACCCGGGAGTGGTTAGGTAATTGAATTATAAAACTATTTGTTTTTTATGCTCTGTGGTGTGGGAGGGTTTTGTAGCTATTTTGGGAGTTGTTGTTTGGCAAATAGAAATTCAATTTATGTTAATACTGCTCTCACGGTAAAGCGTGTTACGCAAAACTTCTTTGTTTAGCTTTTTTTGTATTTTGGGAACTGAACATAAACATCAACTTGTGGCATGCGGCTTGTGGTAATGTTATGTAAATACATTCTATAAGATATAAACGAGCTAGTGGTTAAAGAAACTTTTTATTTTGTGATGGAAAAGTGAACTATTTGTTTATTTGTTGATTACGCCTAATGAAGGGTAATGGTATCTAATTTGGACTCCTAATGGAAGTAACAAATTTTAGTTTTTGATTTAATACGGTTTTACTTCTCTTTCCTGTTTTAGATATCTTGAATTATATATTAAGATTTATGTTTAAATTCCTTGCTTTAGCATTGCGATGTGCGCTACAAGGCCGTGAAAGTTTACCTGTTTTCTCGCCAGTGACTCCTATTCTAGAGGAGACGGTTCAAATGAGATTATGTTACCGGTTCAATTGTACGGAAAAACGGTGTTTGCTTACAATCACGGTTGATGATAAGACCACTACATCTTTGTGTCATCCATATTGTTTATCGATTTTTTATTTTTATTAAAATACACATAATTAACAATGTTATTATCAATGCTAGGGCTGCAAACAACAAATAAAACATTATTATTCTTAAAAGATAGTTTTAGCAAAGATATAACTTTTAAAATTATGTTTTTCTCTTAGATTGCAAATATGAAGAAAATAAGATGATAATAGATGTAAAAGTTTTTATTAAATTTATTTCTTACACTTGTTTGCTGCAGGAATCCTCGGTTTCTGGAATTCTGAAGCTTCGTCTAAGACTCTTAATCCTACTTGCCTACATTTAGGTTTTTTTACCAAACACTAAAAAAGGAATATTCAAACCGAAATTATTTAACATTTTGCAAGGTTTTATATTAAAGTCTTTTAGAGAAAAAAGAGAAATTTGAAATTGTAATTGATAAACGTTCAATAGTAGTGAAACTTTAACAGATTTTTTTAAAGGTTGAAGTGTAAGTTCCTTGTTTCACATGTATTACTTACTCCAATTGTTGGGTTGTTTACTCTTTCTACAGAACTGAAATTTATTCCTCACTTATAAAAAAGTAAATAATTTGCATATTGAGAAGGAAATAACAAAATAGTCCCAATTCACAATGTGGTTGAGACATGTGGAAAAACTTGACAAACACAAAATTATTATGACATTTGAAGACTAAATAAACGAGCGTGAATCAGTGAAGATAGAGACGAGTATTGCTTTATTTTTTCAATTTGTTGACTTATTTCTACATTATTTTTCTTTCAAAATATAGAGAACAACCGAAACAAAGAAAAAAATAGTCTTTCCAAAACACATTCCCTTTGCAAATAATTATATGCCCTTCCTTGTTTTAGTACTCTTCATAGTTTTCAAATTTTCTACGGTTATTCAAAGCATAAATAATGTTACCTAAGCTTATGTAGCACAGGCTAAACATATCAGTTTCGTAAATAGTTCTTCATCGGTCTACGTCCGCTACAAACCGGATTCCATCACATGTGTTGACCAATTTTCCGATCACCCTTTCCCCGTCGCTCTATAGCGAATGACTAAAGTTTTGTTTCATTTCATCATTAAATGGCATGTGATAAATAAGTTTTTGTCATTACGTTTGGTCTACTTTGACAAAGTTTCACGTCCTGCAGCGCAAACTTTGCCCGGTCGCAATGTCCCTAAGCTGTAGTCGTCCATTCGCATCCTCAGCAAATCCTACAGTGGTGACGCCAAATCAAACGAGCCAGCAGGATATTAAAGAGCCGTAGACAACGAAGAGCTTTGTGAATTAGAATGTGCAGAGAGTGGTTGGATGAAAGTGTACATATGCCTCAATAAAAACCACGCAATGAACAAAAATTTATGTTCCGGGTTTTTTTTTGTTTGAATAGTTATTATGTGAGAAATGTGATACCATGCAGAAAAAGCCGATGAAAACATTAATGCGAATTAAAATGTGGTTTTTAAATGCATCATAATACATCCAGTAGTCAATGATGTCTGTTTTGCGTAATTGAGATGACTTCATTGCGGTTTGATCTATTACAATCACTTCTCATTGCTATCCATGGCATCTCATTAATGAATTTCAATTAAAATCATCACTGTGCTGAACAAATAATTTGAGTCTCATTATAGCTAAAAATATCGTGTAGGTATTGATAAAAAAAGTAACGAAAATAATAACTAAAATAGCCGGAAAATGCATTCATAGAGTATTATTATTTGTTCAAGAATCGTGTTATCCGACCCAGCATAAAATACAATCAGAATCGTAGTTATATTGTGACTAGGAAACGTTCGCTTCCATGCAAAGTTGAGTGAGATTTTTTCCATTAAAATTGCATAATCTTTCATTCATGAATGATTCCTGCTTGTTCCGTTTCCTTTTGTGACAGGAAATCGTCAAAGTACGGTTGGATACTACGACGCTTCTCGCTGCCTGTGGAACGAATGTTAGTTCGAACAAACGACTCACACCTAACCGGAAGCCGAAGGCAACGTTGATCAAGTGTGTCGAAGCAGGATTGCAGAAGACTATGTACTTTTATGCTACGTTTATTTCTCAAGTAGCTCTGATTAGACGAATACAAGCTCGCAGTACAAAGAATGCGATAAACACAAACGAGTGAGTGTCGGTATTTTCGCGCTTGCATAAAAATGAAGTCTGCTGAATTCCGCCGAATCAGGTGCGGTAGTTGGTTCCCAGGAAACGTGTACCGGAAGCCGCCGAATTATCGTCGAGTTCTTGCGTATGGTTTGGGAAATAGCGATAAACAGCTAACAAAGACAGTCAAATGCACGATGACAATATGGAAGAGTTTCGGGTACCTGGAGCAAAGGATTCCTGATGTATCGTACTTGCACAGGGTGAAAAAAAATGTCAAGCCATGATATAAAGTGTCTTTTGCACAGGGTGTGTTAAAATATATTCGGTTTTACCCTTATGTATTTGCACATGCATACAATGAATATAAAACATATTTATTTAGCTAAAAGATACATTGTTTGTTTTTGCATAAAAATGATGGAAATTAAGATTAGAATCATTATTATACGTAGCCTCTAAAATTCATAGATAATTCCGCTTTTGAGATATCAAAACAAGAAGAATAATTAGTGATGGACAAGATAGTTTTTCGGGTGTATCTGGATTGCTAAAGGCTAACTTAGGATCCTTGAGGGTAAAGGATTTGTCTGTTTGATCACGTTTGAATTGTTTGATTGTAGAGTGTGATTTAATTGTTTATTATTTGTTTATGTGGAATTGTCCAATGATCAAGATCAAAATTGAAATGATAAGAGTTAACAATGCGCTGTGATTACCCAGGAAAACATCAGTAACAGTAGATATTAAATTTTTCGTCCGACTATTGTGAAGTCATCCGTTCAGCTCAGGAATTGGGGACGTTAAGCAATAGTTTATTATTCTACTTCTGGTTGATCCAAACGTTCCTATCAAAAGATCGATTTTATGCTCCAGTTTAAAACCACTAGTTTTTTATAAAAAAAAACTGCCGGTAAACGTATAACAACGAGATGATCTTGACGGTACTCTAAGATATTATTGCATTATTTACACCATATAGAAAGTTTAAGTAATGTTCCATGACTTCGTAAGTTCACCAAATAATTTGGAACAACCACGAAGTTATCCGAGGCTTATCCGAGCCGATAAGCTAACTCGAGTTGAAACGTTCTAGAAATTTGACAGTGTTGAATAACATAATAAAACAGGTTAACAAACAGGTGCAATTTCTGTGCAAGCTTAAACTGTGGAATTAAGTGCCGAATCAACATATTGGTTGAGTAGATTTTCATATTGCAATACACTGAAATTGAACCGGTAAGTAATCACTGTGGATCCGTAAAAAGCAACATGAACACCAACAATCCTCGTTGGGCCCGCATTCACATTCTCTCACATCATATCTTATAGAAACGATCAATATCTCACCTTATTTTACCCAGTGTGACTGGGCCAAACCTCACCAGCAACACAGTATTTGTGTAAACAGCTGATTACGAAGAGCAAACTCATCCTATCAACCGTGACGCCCTGGCCTAGGAAATGTGCACTGGAATGAAGAGTGTGAGCATTATTAAAAAAACTCATCAGCAAATCGTAACAATGGTTCATCGTCATTGCAGCATTTTATGCCACTGTATGGTATGACTCTGGTTTGGTTCGTTTGGTGCCTGGCAAAAGCGATGGCCCACTGCGGGTAAGGAGTTGTGTCCGTTCGCCGCCGGTGACCCAACAAGGGATGGTTTGCTGAAGATGTTACCACGATGCGGTACTGCTACTTTGGGCACTAGTGGAAAGCATAATTCAGTGCTTGCGCTTGGGACCGCTCAAGGCACGGCTCAAAGAGCGTAGTTTCGTTGCTGGCGTCTTGCCAAAGGGATCCGCCACTGGGACGGTCGTCCCAGGGTGGAGGTGAAGCTGGTTTTTTTTTTACCTTCACCCCAGTTCAGCAGGCAATCGATGCATTCGGCGGGATGCACGTGAAGAGTGTCGACCAAGCGCAATTGAAGCGCGGCCTTCACCGGTAAGCAATTGGCTTCGGGGTGCTTAAGCGTCCGTCTTTCGCTTCATCGATGGCAATGAAGCTTATTCTATCGGCACACTTGGGCTCACCTGATTGTTATTCAATAAGCAACTTCGACGTCTGATCTGGTGCTTCCGCTCAAGCGATCTGATCCGTTCGTAGGAAACTACAGTTTTGGACTTCTGCAGCAGGTTTTCCAGGATGCAGCTGTATCGTGACATAACTGCAATCAAACGGCCGGCGGCCTTTTTGAAGCACTTCGCGATAGCCGCGAAATTTTCTGCTAATGTTTCGTCCTCAAAGCACTGCCACTTGGGAGGTGGTACTGGTATATATTTTTTTTGGAGATCCCCATGCTCCTACCGCATGATTTAGACACTATTAGATGTATCGAACGGGCAAGCCTTGCAGCAGTTAGTGGCGCAGAATGGCTTGGGAGAAGTCAATCCCTTGCATTGACTATGACTGCATCATTTTCTGGAGGAAATTGTGTTAAGATAAAAGAAAGAGAGAGAGAGAGAGAAAGAGAGAGAGAGAGAGAGAGAGAGAGAGAGAGAAACGATATACCTTTGACATTCCTCACAGCGACTTTTGAACGACATCGTGGTCGAAACGTTCATGATTATCTTATACATAATTCATGAAGACTGCAATAAAATTGGTAATGCATGTTTTTGTTTCTCAGCTGCTTGCAGCTAATATTCACAAACGAGGCGTGCTCTACGTGACTAACAATGGTCCGTAACGATTACGTGTGTGTGTTTTTGTACGGCATTCGTCGAGGGCAAGATATTTAGTTGTTTAAATAAGCTATTCAATTAAATTGATAGTTTGCTCGCTCAAGAAGAACTATTTTTCCCGCAGTACGATTATGGAATATTTGTTTGTTATTTTTAAATCGATTTTTTTTGTGATGGAGTTCTTAGACTCCAAAACATCAAAGTAGCAGAGTATTTTCTTTCAAGATTTTGTCATTTTTCTCGATGTAATTATAGATTATGGGGAGCAATAAATTCTTTTTCTTTCAAGGTGTAGCTTCTTTATCAAAAATTCAGACTGTTTATAATAAGATTTAATCAAAGTGGCAGGGATTATTTTAAATTTAAATGTTTTTTATCAATCATTAGGGCTTTATATTTTATTGAAAAGGCATAATAGAGAAAAAAAAAACATTATGGGAGATTAAGCAGATTTAGTAGACATGTTATTGAGTCAGGTACGATAAAACTGAAATGCTCAGCTTAAAACAGTGATTCAAATTACTTCGCTAATATGACAAAATGATTGTTGCATTACGATAAGTCGAAACTATTTTTTTCTTTTCATTCTTCTAAACTATCTTATTATCTCCTTCCAGAGCTCTTGGATTAGTTTTGATTTTATTCAGTAATCACCCACTTGAAAAAATGTTATAATTATTTTTAAATTCTATATTTTCTGATAGTTTTTATCATTACAGCTTAATTTGATTATGCACACTTAATTTAGTTATGTATGCATGCACAGCTTTATTTGGTTATGTATGTACACATAACAAGTATTGGATTTTTCAAACCTAGTCCAAGGCCTACTAGCATTAGTATAAAGCCTTTATTATTAGTAGCAAAACTTATGAATTAATAATTGTTTCGTGCACTTATTAAATCAACAGTCTCAGAAAATATGTTCATATCGATCGCTATGTGTTGAGTAAGGTTTGCTCAACACAAAAGCCTAGGTCATCATCATCAAAAACTAACAGATTGTACGTCCAATTTAATGGCTCTATATTAAATGGCAATGCAAGCAAGATTAGATAAATTAAATCAATTAATTTACCCATCATGAAGCGGCAGCTGCTAATGTAATAGCTGCGATTTGTTGTTTCACTTTCGATTTCCTCTCGTCGGGCTTGGGTGAGCCTAAAATTTATGCAAAGCATGATTTATCTTTCAAACAATCTTTCCCTCTCGCTGCTGCCATCTTTAAAGCATCATTAACCGGAGCTTCTGTTCGAGTGCCATCGCTTGAGATCGTCTCGGCTCGGCCAGCATCCTCTGCCTGTGTATTCACGACCACGTGAGTGTAAATTTATAAACCAAGCATCATTTACTTTACACCCTCGGGCAGTCTCCGTCCCAAGGATGCGTTGGATCTATCGTGACACGTTGGCTCATCATGCCGCAATCTGCATTTCTAACGCAAATTCTCATGTGTAGTGTTTCGTATCGTAGTGAGTATGATTCCATTTTTTTCAACATCTCCCCAGAGATTGGCTCCAGCATACATTACAAATAGTCTCGTGCGAAAGCTTGCGGGAGCTAGATTGCCAACGCGAAAAACTCGCGAAAGTTCAGCAGCCTCAGTAAGTGTGTTTTTTTTGGGCAGGGGCTCATTTGCCACGAACCGTAACTAATGATGTTCGAGCTTGTGCGATCTTCATCGCAACGTCGGTGAACTTACGCGGTCACGCAAAAAGTACAAGATATGGTACGAAATGGTGAACAAACCAAAGATACCGTCATGTTCGCACGGGAGCAGATACTTGCAGATCGCCTCGAGCCATTGGCAATGCGTTTTTCACGAGCCAACTGCTTGCCACGGGTGGATGAAAGGGGGCCGAAGCTTCAATGCGCGGGATTTAATTTACAGCGCACCGTTACGCGTTTCTCGGATCGGTGCGGTGCGACAAGCTGGCGAGGACACCACGATTCGACACTCCCACGTCCACGTCGTTTCCTGCGAGACCCTACTTCGCAACGGCAAGCGTGTCCCCCCTTCTCCGGGGGTGCAGATTTTTAAATCTGTATTCAAAATTCGTGCCCTTATCCCGGGGCGATCGGGCCAACCTAAAACGACAAAACTTCACTCCGCTCATCAGTAATGAGACACGAAGCGTCTGCCAGCGCCTGCGGGGTTGTGTTTTTAATCTGTTTTTGTGGTACACATTTCGTGAGATCGGCGCTTAAACAACCATAAAAATTCACAACACCAACAGGGCACAGGTACCCTTTCGATCATGCGATTTTATCGGCCGTCGGATTGGCTTCGAAAGCACAACAATGTCTTTAGATAAGCAAAACGGAGGGATGGAGATGGAAATTGGTAGCTGTCGATATGGTTTTGAGCGAAAAGCTTCAAGCAGTTGCTATCAGTTTTCCGATCTTTTTGGGGCTGTTTGTTATGCAGAAGAACGATTAGTAAATTGAACATTTGCCGTTGCTCGCGGTCTTCTCCAGAAATAGTGTTCATATTATACATTTTGGGTATAATCATTGTGTTTAAATTGGTTAGTAGTAGTTCAATTGGAGTTGTATAGGTACAAAAAATAATTGCTTAAAAAATCAAAGCCATCATTAAAGATAAAAATATTGTACTTACAAAACTTAGACTTTTGACATTATCGCCTCCATTATCAAAAACACAGCTTTACAAAGTATTAATTGACAATTGGTTGCATTTGATTGTCAGAAAATTTGTTTCGAATTGCGTATCATTTTCAGATGGAAAAACATCGAAAATGTCACTTTTTAGTTAGATGCTGTTTCACATTAGTTGTTGAATGTGTTATCCTTTAAGTGTATTCAATTTACACACGTTATACATTATTGGTCATGTTTTGAGCTTATCTGCTTGATTTTTGTATAATAGGGCTAAATAGAAATTCTGTTTTTGTGTTAGGATTTTTTTATTTGCTTTTTTAAACGATTTTGTAGTATGGATTGTTACATTATTTGCTGTTAGTTAAACACAGTTGTGTTTTACCAACCAACGAGTTATTCACTTTTACTATTAAGATTATTTTAAGATTATTATTAAGATTATTAAGATTATTAAGATTAAGATTATTACTATTTAAGATTAACTAATCTTAAAAAAGTCATCTATCATGGACGGGTTTAACAAATTTGCATAAAATGTTATGTTCAAGCAAACACGACTGAATAAGCCAATCAATTGAACAGTAAATATGAAGAGGCCAACGGAACAAAAGAATTTGTTTTACCATAAAAGCAACAAGTTTTTTTGTTTTTGGCAATAGTTACAATAAAACAGATATTGATTGCATAAAAAATCATAATTTTTAAACCGGTTCATGTGTAATAAACTAAGCTATTGTTTTGATTATGATGATTGATGAAGCTGATCCGCAGCTGTTCGAGGTAAAAAATGCAATATTATATTCGAAGAAAAGGTGAATCGAGACAATTTTTACATCTCTTTAAATTTCCATCCTTCGCGAACCCGTTTAGAGGCGTCTCTGCTGTGATTCAGAATATTAGTGTTCTGTTTCCGATTCCGGGCGTATTGTTTCGTCCGCTTGTTATGTTTTGTTCTCCGTCTTCAATATTTCACAACTTCTCCGCAGTTTGCGCATCCCATTCTGTAGGAGTCATTCGTCACCCGACCAGCAACCTTGCGACACCCTGTCAAGGAGCAGCAGTCTGTGCTGCGGAAGCTATCAAATCTCCTCTCATCTTCAATCTCGTCCAGCCTAAAATACCCGACCCACCATGCCATGCTCAAACCAAGCGTCCCATTCACGCCCCATTCACCTTCCCACGAAGGGAAAAGGGCAGACCTTCCTATACAGTGGCCGGGTTGCGCCGTACGGTAATGAAATTCAAGAACATGTTTCGGTTGAAAAATGAAAAATACGATTAGATGTAGATAAGGCAGAAACTCTATATTATAATAAAATATTTTGTCGGTTACCCGTAGGCGCTTTTATAACACGAAAATATTATAATTTTTCGGCATTGCCCTAGTGCGCTCGCCGCACCCAACGCGAAGGTAGGTGAAGGTGGAAAATTATCCTACAGTTTTTCCGGTTTTCCTGTAGCTTCATTCGTGCCATGCCCGCGGGGTGGTAGCTGGTACATCGGGACCCGGTAGGTCTTCCGTTTCCCACGCCCTGGTTTGTCGTAAGGTTTGAGTGTTTTGCGACGCCATGCCACTACTGCAACGAGTGTCCCACATTCAGGCCAGACCGAAAGTTAGCGCCCGAAACTTAGGGTAGTGAGATGTTTCTCACCGGGACGAGATACCGGCATTCCAACCGTACCGAAAAAGGTGACGATAGACAGATTCACATCGGCGGGATGCCGACACAACAGCTCTTGGCTCTGCAGAATATTAGGTCGAGAATCGAGAGACGTGTGCTTGTGTGGTTGTATATGTGTTGGGAATGTTTTGGAGTTCATCCAGCTGGGTTCAGTGTTTGTTTTCCTTAATAGTATCCAGGTGGTATCGCAACATTTTTGCAAGCAGCAAACCTGATGTAAAGTTCGGTGTTTCGCTTTCCGAGCTGTGGCTCTAAACCAGTGCTTCCTAGGACGAACCCGGACCGAACCTTACTTTACGGCAGTTTGGGGCCGGGTGCTTATTTTATTTATCGCAAAGTGCCGGGCATCAGTAAACGAGCCGCTGGTGCCAGCACGATGCATCGAAAGTTAAACACAATTTTCGGTAGTAATAAAAACGAAAACTGAAACGGAATATTTTTCCTGCACTGTCTGCGCTGAGTGGTTGTGTGGGCGAAACTAATGCCAACTAATTTAACTTGTGGCCAGGCGTATGACTCATATGGTGAACAAGCACTTTCAGCGCTAATGAAACACAGTAAATATTGTAATGTGTGTTTGGGTGGCTAAAACTTTATGTTAAAACACATCGAAACGCGATCATGCTGCGGAAAGGCTAAATTTCACAATTTTGGTAATAATTTAATCGTTTTATTCATGAAAGCCATGTTGACGTGCATGAGCAAACCTTGTTTTGATTTTTAAAATATATCAATAGCACTCGTAAACCAAAACATGTTTATGAGGTTTCAGTTATTTTTAATCTTCCTCGCAATATCGATCAACAACATGAGACTATATAAGAAGTTTATTAAAAGTTTAAATAAATAGATTAGCAGAAATTGTAAACAAGTAGTTTAAAAATCGATTTCATTTTTGGTAGCATAAGATGCTTGTAGAAGATTACGTAAACAAACGTAAATATGGTTCATATTATGTAACAGAAACCCTTGTTTTTATACTTTAAACGACTTCATAATGTTTCAATACACCGCCGTTTTTAATGCTCATTCAATCTTGAACAACTTTTTCAAAGAAATTATTATATTTTGAAATGGTTTTTCGACGCTTTTAGCTACCATAAACGGTTTAATCAAACTGCATATTTTCGTACTTTCACACTGCATAGAAAAATCCACCGAACATTTTTTTTATTCCCGTGTTCTTCTTCACACATTTAGTTATACGACAAACAGACGCATAACAGGTTTTCCGGAGAAACCATTCAATCTATTTATTGGAATTGCACCTGTTTAAATGTACCAGCGATGCATAAAAAGTTATTAAATCTCGACATGAAGAGATTTAACTGACATCACGTATGATATTTTTTATAATAGTTTTTTTAAATCGTCACAATAGACTCTGATTAAGGGGCTGCAAACCAAGCTTAGTAAGAGGTCTAATGGATCATGAAACTAGATTTTCGAGCGTATGGATAGAGTAGATTCTACTATTTTTCTACCCATCGGATGCATCTTTGTCGAAAATGAAGCTCAAATTATTGCGTAGAGGTTTCAATCTGCTCGTTTTAGTTTAGAGCGGCTCCAGATGAGAACAATGGCGATGAGGGATGATTTTAACCTTACAACAGAGTTACGGGCTGCGTGATGTCGATTACAGAAATTTGAGCCCATGATACAACCAATAAAGATAAAATAACACACGGCTCCAACGAATGGAAATTTTAATCTAACATTTCACGGGAATGGTGTGAGCCACAAACTGGACAAACAATTACTTAGAATAACATACCGTACAGTAAAGTACGGTGGTTATGTTGCCCAAATTCCGCCCATCCACGGGATCGGTTTGCTGTTGGCCCCACGGGAACTGCCCGGCACGGATCAATTTCGGATCCGCGGGTAAATCGAACCGAATCCCCCGGTCAGTATCAAAACGATTGATTTAAATCGATCCTCACACGAGCGTGTGGGGAGAAGCGCGTCCGAGCGTGCGGCAGAAGGGATGAGGTTGATTGCAAAACCCTGAACCACAAGCGACGCATGGATCCAACGCCGTAAAATGATTATTATGGCAGTGGACGCAGGACGACGTGCAGCCGACCAGATTGCGTGGTCGAAGCGCGCGGGATTAAAACAATATTCACTTCACAAGAGGCTCTATAATCGTTTGCAGACTATGATAATCCCCGGAGTTACTCGCTGTCTAATGATAGAATAATATTACCCGAGTGTAGTTTGCACTTTGGAGCCTTCGTTTTTTATTCTGCTGCCGAAAACGTACGTGCGATGGGGTTTTGACCGTTTGGTTTTTCGGTTCGGTGTGCATTTTGGTTTTGTTGCAGGCGGAAGAACAGGGGTAAAATAGTAAATTATAATAAATGTGATGAGGTAGTTTGTTCTACATGCTCCATCAGTTTGAAAGGAAATAACAACACATTTATTGCACTATACAATGTATAGTATTTTTGTCATTACGTAGTAACGATATTCCAAAAGTATTTAATCAACGTGAATAAGATACCCTGATTTTAAATAAAATGTGTTTCATTTCATTGACTACATGCTTAAGCATAATACTTAAGCGTAATACTTAAGTTATTGTATGAGCACTTAAAGATTTGTAACTAATTGTGTTTCACTATATTGTAAATATAGGCATAAAAATTGTTAACAATATAAATGTATTAAAAATGTATGCTCCTTTAAAGGAAGCATTACATTGTGTAGTTGCGTTTGAAATATAAATGCAATTAGTATTCCTTGTCTGATTGTTTTTCAATGAATAGGGGAAAACGAGATTCTCTTTTAGTTTTATTAATTTTGGGTAACATTAGTTGGAACAAAATGCAGCATTTTATGCCATTTTTTATCACAGATAAGTTTGTAAGAAAAATAACATGCGAAAATTATACTTCTTGGCTTATAATGAATCATTAGCCAGAAAGCTATTATATTCATCGTCAAAGTACCAACTCAAATAAAGGAATAAAAAGTTACGGTTGCTACGATTTGTTTTACAAATGAATGAAATAAATGTATCTAAATTTTACAAATGACTTCTGTTCTGTCATTCATAGGATTCGTAAGCTACGATTTATCATATGTTGTATAAATATCTTCTCCTTACGAGTTAGTAAATACGTTAGTGTCATTATGGTCTATTCATCGGTGGCTCAAATTTACATGTATGGACATTTTTAATCAAAAACTCACACTGATCGCGCTACGTTACGCTTTTACAAACTCCTAAGAGGAATTATCACTATTAGTAGGATAGAACAAAATACATGAAAAGGGTAAAGAGTAGAGGGGCGAGATTAAAATATTGCAAATTATAACTCAAGCGTATATCTTAACGACAAATTTTAGCAATAAATTCCACAATTATCATCAAATCATTTGTTCTTACAAGGTGTCTTGGTTGGGTGTGTAGCATAAAATACGAATACAACCCTGAGTGAAACCGCTTGCAAAACTTATGCCAATAAACGTCAGCTTTCCCACACCTGTAACCGCAGAAGTTTGTGGAACGCGCCCTGCAGAGCGTCAGAAGTGTCCCAAGCAGGACACGAAAAGTCACGAGACTCACGCTAAAACAAGAGAAAAAAAAAATACACGATCGCCCGAAACCATTAAGAAACGACTGTTCACGTCACTGCCATTAACTAAATAGTCGCCGGATGGTGCCCGGATCGCTTGGCATACTTCGATTGGCTGTTTAACTGTGGAGAGTTTTTCCGCGTCTCTGCTGTCCTTATCGACCTCTGGTGACCACTGGGATGGTATGGAAGGTGGAAAGTGGCATCCAGGTGGCAAAGTTTAACTCATTTTCGATAATAATAATAATTATAACTCAGGTCCATGCTGTGTCGGGGAAAGTTATCGTGTTTTCGTTTTTTTTTGCGCCGGAAACATAACTAATTATGCTACAATTTCTTTCCGACACGATGGATGCCTCCAGTTTGATGTTTTCTGATACTTTGGCTTCTTTTGCCATACCACTACCTGCGCATTCTCTCTCTTTCTCTCTTGCTCTGTCTCGCTCTTATACCTATCATTTGCTCATCCATAAAGGGCACGTCGTTGGGTTTTGCGGCCAGTTAGCGTTCCGGAGAAAACAGAAACGGGTCGAAATGTCTGTGGGTGACATTCCACGTAGTTTGGCTTTCATTGCCATAAGTAGCGGAAGGAAAACAACCTCATAGGCACGCCTAGCAGGGTAAACTTTAATCATTAATTAAATTTTTTATCTATAAGTCTTCCAACGCGGTTGGCGTTAGGCTAGGGACTTTAAAAAGAGGCTAAGCGAGATAGTGATGCCAAGGGGGCTAATTTGTGGTTTTAGTAGTGCGTTCCATCTCACTCTTCTTCTCATTCTTCATGCTCGCGTGCTCATACTATTACCTTCCTTCCCGTTGCCAGGTCTTGGGCCATCATTAAAATAATTTTATAATTTTTAAAAACAGTCACCGCGAAACTGATTTACGAACTTTTCAAGTTTCGCACGAAACGAGTACCGCTCGGAGCGTCGGAATATTATCGGTATCGTCCGCGCTGAGAGTGAAAGGGGTTGGTTGGAAAACTTGCCGCGAGCATGTACTCGGGACAGCACCGTGCTATCATTCGCTGCGATGCATTAACTTGGTTCGACGCTTGGTTAACTTCAGTTTTGGCAGCGAGACCACTTTTAAATCGCGCAAAAAGTGTGGAAACGAAAGTGAGGGCTCTTTCCAAAGCATCTTGCTGAAACAATCTTAATGATGCACTACAGAGTACGTAAAGGCTGAAAATGAGCTTATTTTAATCTTTTGGAGCCGTAAGGTTGCAGGTGGAAAGGCTGAGTGGAAGTGACAACAGGCTTATTGTACAGATTCATTGAGCTTATCACGAAACTAAGTAGGCATTTAAATGTCGTGGCGGTGTATTACATTTTTTGTATTCCAAGATAAATTTAAGAACAATTGTTTTCGTATAATTATTATATTGAACAAATCATATATTATCTATACATTTCCTATGCAAACATATTTATTGTTCATGGATTTAATAAGTTTGGTGAGAATTTTAAGTTTGGTGAGAATGTGAGATATGAAAATTATGTCAGTTAACTCATGAAGAATCTCCTAGGATCAAACGTACTCTTTGAGTCAGTTGAAGTAATTTCATCATGCATTTAGAGCAATTCAAAGGAACATAAAACATACGACTGCTTTAAACTTTAACGGCCACAATTGTTCAGAATATAATTGTATTTAAAATACTAAATTTTATACAAATAAAAATCCAATAAAAGGATAGCAAAGTATGATGGAGACATACACTCTGGAGTGATATTTACATCAATAATAGCTTGTTTTAGCAGAGCCTTAGTGGTGTGCAAATCGTGAATCAATTCTTCAGAGTTGTACTCATGCTCATTGGGCTGAGAAAATGGTTAAAATAAAAAATACTTTAAATTGAAAACCCAATTCAAAGCTCCGAATGATCGCTCCACAATGAATCGTTTCTTGCTTCTAGTCGGTCAACTTTGACCATTTGAAAACGCCAACTTAAACATCCCGATGGCCTAGTCCAGAGATATTTCCTCCTGCTGCTTCTGACCAACGAAACATAGCTGCTGCATTGTTTGGTCTGTTTGTCTGGTTGGTGTGAAAGTTTGACCAAAAGTTGACATCGAATCCCTTCCGGATGTGCAAATAAACGGTAAACTTCCCCGCCCACCGACCCATTCCTTGCGGGTGTTAAAACAAATTCCGAATCGTTGACCATTGTGAGTGACCCGAACCACGGAGCTGTGGGAGCGACTGTTACGGTAGGAGGCTGTTTGTTGCCGTAGCTAAACCGCAAATTGGCCACCACCCGTATTTGTAGCATTTTGTGCACCATGCTTTCGTTTGTGTCCTTTGCTGGCGAGATGTGCAAGTGGCTGTTCCTGTGGGTTAGGGCATGGCGTCTGGTGTGGCTTGACGGAGAACCGAAACTATCCGTCAGACGCTCGTAGTGAGGGAGCTAGACAGAAGATGCGATGGTTCATTTTGGATGGCTGTTTCGGCTAGAATCGGGCCGTGTCTAACTTGTCCCAAGCTGCCTCAGCTCATAACGTTCGAATGTCGCCCAAAGGCGAATTTGATTTGGTCTGCACACTGTCTGGGATCGGGATGGGTTCGAAAGTGACATCGGAGTGACTTTTAAGATGCTGACTTGCGGTTGTTGTTGCTGGTGTTCCGAACGCCGGTACTAGATTAGCGTGTTATGACTCCGCTGGCAATGGAGGCGCCTGGTAGGTTGTAGCTGTTGCTTTATGTTGTGATGAGGGCACAGAGCATGCTGTGCATTGTTATCGTTACGAATCCTGCGTTAAATAGAACAAAAAAAAATTGTGACATGTTTCGCTTATTGGGATGAAAAAAAACACAAAGCTTTACACTCATAGAACGTGAAATCCAACATGACACTGTATCGCTGCTTATACGATACAGCGGTGCTATGGAAGTTATAAAAAAATGGCTAAAATGAGAATAAACCTTTGCCGACAAAATGCAAAATGATTGCTTAGGAAAAATGGCCTTTATTTCGATTGAGCATTTTTACGGTAGAAGCATTCACAGAAGGTTTCTTAATTTTGTTAAGCACCTTTTTCAAACTGACAGAATCCGTCAGCACCATTTCATGTGCTTTTCATAACTATATTGTACTGCAGATCAACGTACGTTTCAGTGTTGTTTTTTTTTTACTTTCCACCTTGTACCTGGCACGATTCCTTGAAGGCGGCATTTCCTTCCTACAATGGCACACCTTTGCCTTGTTTGCCCGTACAATAAGTCAACTTCATTTCCTGCCGAGCGAAAGAATGTATCATCAGCCAGTGAAACGATGTTATTTCGCCACCCGGGCTCTTGAACGATTTCCGCCCCAGTTTGCCCGCCTTGACTCGCAAACCGCCGCTTCTTCTTTTTACCGTATTTAGTTAGCGATGATGTTAAAGAAATTATGTTCCGTGCGTTGGCGAGCGTCTTTGCTGCCGGTGAATCATCCCGTTCGTTTGGCACGACCGTATCTCCGATCCGGCACTGGCTGCACACCGTCCTTAACACTGAAGCAATCGCACCTTGATTAGACTTCTTGACAGCCCGGGTGATGATGGGGCGCACGCGTGTGTGTGTGTGTATGTTTGTGCGGAGAAAGAGCGCAGCGTTCTGGAAATCTGGACTGAAAATCGAATTTCCTTCGTATTGCAAACCACCGGCAGCTATGTTTATTTTAAGAGCTGTCCATTTTTATTCTTGTCTAATGCAAAATGAAGCACAGAAAACGTGTGACGGATGAGGTGGAAAATACGCTATTTCTCTTACAAGGTTTCCCGTAGAAAGGTGTTTTCTCCTTGCTGGAACCCTGAGAAGAACATGCTCAGTCAAGGGAAGCTCTTTTTTAATGCTATCCTGGTTACAACCAGCGCTAGGTTTATTTTCTTTTTTACTATCCGGCATTTTTTGAGAAATTTTTACATTTCATATTTTAATTATATTTTTTTAAATTCAGATATCGTTGCTTTTATTTTTTCTATCACGGAGGGGAAAACCTGCCACCCGCTACCATATGTAGGGTAGTTTGGGATGCAACAGTCCACTGTCACAGAAGGTGAAAGCGAACCTAGAGGACCCGTACTGACAACTTATCTCTGATCGGGATTTACACTCAACCAGTTATCTGTATCTATTGTCTAATTCGGAGGACACCGGTTTAGCTGAAGAGGACGTGTTCGACGTCCTTGGCGGAATTCGTATCGTGAGCCTTCCTTAATGCCCTTCTCTACGAAGTATTTGCGCGTAACTCCGCATAGCCATTGCGCTTTGTTTGGCAGTAGCTGTTGAACATACTCCAGCTCAGCGTTTCTAACTATGTTGTCGGCCTCGTCAAGCAAAGGGTCTACTATAGTCAACTGCTACGAGGTCCCCATATGGTGACCATCAAAGCAGTCAGAGCATTCAAATCTCTGGACGTCTTTTGACGTACTAGTTCTAGATGAACAATGTAGTCCGATGCAGGTAGGCTCTCAGATGCTCCAGGTCATCCGTCGAGGTGATAACGTGGGATCCAGCTTACAGCTCTCCTTGTATAGAATGCAGTAGACCATGTGCTCTTTTATCTACTGCTCGATCCGGACGAGGTTCTCTGATGTTCTAGCGCTAACCAACTCCGGTTGTCCTACCAAGCGGTATGAATGCAACGTCGTCTGCAAATTATATTACGTATGGTAGCAGTTCAGTAAGCTTATATTCAAGTAGGACGTCCTACATAATATTTCAAAGCATTGATCCAATGATCAAACCCTGAGGAACTCCTGTCGACAGTTCGAAGCTCAGTGTCCTCAGGTTGAAGTTGTCCATCAGCATCATGGATAGGTAAGGTGGAATAGAGAGCATTAACTGTTAACGACATTCATAAGCGAGGTGTTGTGTTAGTCTTAGCTGAAACAGACGCTCCACCAACTCAACTCCAGTGTGTTCAACTAGCAGATAGGTTCGATACGGTAAAGGTTCTTGTTATTCAGTTGAACTGAGCAACTGGCGCCATTCTATGGTGGAAGGCGCCACGTGAGAAGGATGGGCGGGTACGATATGCGTGAAGTACTCACGATGTGCGTACGACGTACGACGACGACGGAAGACAGGTGTTGCTTCCATCCACTGTCCTAACCGCTGTCCTACCCAAACAACTCTTTCCTTCAAACCTTTTCTCTTGCAATATTTTCATAAGTTCGTATATTTTTCCAAACTGGAAAAGGGTGATAAATTATGTCCCTCAATCCTTCTTTCCATTTTATTTTCTATCCGTATCGGCACATACAATATCCGGAATCGAATACATATATAAGTTGCACTAGCTTCCATCCATTCCATCAAACCGTTCATAATTTAAGTTATAAACAAGATCTAGACCTAACTTATTAGCATCATATTTAAATCTACGAGGTTCCTGCTTTCACCTAGTTTAAAAACTCCACGGAGTAGAAAAACTTGCTTTACTCGTCTGAAGATCTCTGCAACATAGACATTCAACTTTTTTTTAATTAGTAAGAAAATGTTATAATGTCTGCAAGCCACGAAACTATTTTTTTCATCTTTATTTTTCTACGGATCATGAAACCATTCCAACTATTTCAATGAATTCTGCGTATAATTTAACTGTAGGAACATGCACAATCAAATATGAAGTGAGCATTTGATTTGAACAGAAAATAACATTTTGGAGTTAGAATACATGGTTGAATTTAAGTTATTTACATATATTTAAAGCGGAATCTTTACTATCAACACAAAGAATTCTTCAAACTTAAAAAAATAAACATAAAAACGATAACATTTCTGTATGACTCTTAAAAAAATTTCCTTACCTGAAGAATCAAAAGCTGCTTTTTTATATGATAAATTCTTTGCAGGAATTGGCCCTCCAAAATGTGTTTTTTTTTTTTTCATTCTCCAAGTACATTGCTCAAAGTGATCAAAATAATGTTATCATCGACAATTAAATCGAAACATTTTATCTGATAACCTTGTCCTAATAAACCTTTATATGCGTTCGTGCTAAACAACTCCAAAATATGAATGTTGATTTGTTTACTTACTTGTTTCCTCCAAGAAAGGAGCTTCGAAAACGGCTTCCTCTACGTACAGTGCCTGCCCTGTGCAGCACGTCTCCGCTGCTGTAATTTATTTTAGTCACATTCTTTTACTTCCCAGTTCCCGTTTCTCTAATGCTGGTTATCGCCTTCACTACGCATTGCCTGCTTGCGCACTCGTAAATTTTATTTTACGAACTTTAACGTTGGTCAGAGCGAAATGATTCAACATTCGCCACCTGGTTCGGGGAGGAAAACAACTTGACCAAACCCGGTTGAAAACGGGAACGGTGAAAGGTAACAGTCAGTAGTCGTGGCAGCAGTCGGCGATTGGTTTGCCTTTTTTCCGTTTCGGTTTGCTCTTGAACTCACTCGAGGGGAGTAATTAAATTTTCGCGAACTTTCGCGAAAGAAAACAGAAGTTGTGCAAAGAGACAGTGTCTGGCATGAGTGTCTCAACGCTTCGTAGACAACAATCGGGCAACGGGTCGGTGGCATTCGGGAAAGCTTCCGTAAAGTCATGGCCAAGCTGCTTACCATATTGGTAGAGGTTTTGTGATTGTGTTGGATCGCTTTTAGTGGAGCTAATTTTTGTATGCTTCTTCTGACGCGGTCGACAAGTTGTAAAGCGTGGACGCAAAGGGTTAATTTTAATTTGTAACTTTTGGGCAGGTGGTTCGTCCGAATCCCAGCGTGATAGCTCCATCCAATGAAAGGATGGCGCGTGAGAAAAGGTCCCGGATGGACGATGCAGAGAAAATCAATGAGGTTGCTTTGATTTGTTAAGGAAAAGATAAGTAAATTAATACTGAATGAAGTCTGTAAGGTCGATAGGGGAATTCCGGAGTAGGATGGCAAGAAATCTGATTGACATTTGTTCTAAAACAATAGTAATCTGTAGGACAGGAACTAAATTAATGGGATCATTGACTTTGTAAATGCTAAGAGCAAATTGTTGTTATTTTCCATTATTCTAATCGATTGGTGATGTCTTCATCTTAAATTGTGTTAAATCCTTTATTAAGCGATGTCTATTATCGATTCCATTAGAGCTCATTAAATGAAGCGTTTTAAGCACCAAGAAAAATATTCAGTAAAAGAAAATAAATATCTGTGACCGAGGAAATTCTGTAAAACTTCAGTAGGCTTATGTTATTCACTTATCCTCTTGTTTATTCCATCTCCAAACCATTAGTGTTGTCCAATTTCTTCCAAAAACATACATGTTTGGTTGGCAAAATACTGTACCAGAAGAGGAAAGAGCGAGAAAATCAAAAGAAGTCGAACTACCACTATAACTATTTCTACAAGAACGTTTCCACCTACGATGGTGCAGGCTTTTTACTTAACTCACGGATATGGAGATAGAAAGGAATGACGCTTTTCCTTGGTGCTTTCTTCACCTACACCCTACACGAGAGACAGAGAGAGAGAGAGAGAGAGGAAGAAGAAGAAAGAAAGCAAAGGAAGAGCCAGAAGGAAAGCCAACCAGTCTCGGCAGCACTCTGCACATTTAGCACATATGAATTCCGGTCATGATTTTACTCTAACGAGCCTAGACCACGTATTAATTTGTTTTGTTTTTTGTTGCTCTCGGTTTCACCTTCCATCCTGCTCGTTCGCACTGCGTTAGTTGGCCTGTGCTGTTTCACTTTTCTTTTCCATCAATTTGGACAACTTGCCGCTGTTCCATCTGTTGAAATTATGCTTTCCGGCCATGTTTGCGTCAGCTTAGCGCTCAGTTGTCACATTTTTCTGACATACTCACTCACACACGTACTCGCTCATGCACGTTGATCGTTCTCAGCAGGACCTTTTTCGGGAACCTTTTGCTTCCCGGTGCCGTTGACGATGTGTGTGCACCAATGAGCACAAACATACGGGGACTTGAGATCATGCCAGCCACGTGCCACTAGCAGATTTCCCGGTGTCGGTAGTTTGCCCGGTAGTAAGTTTGATCAAAAGATCAGGAAGGGTTCTGATTAAAAGAAAGTGAAAAAGTGATTAAAACAAAGGATACCATTTGAAGCTGCAGCAATTGCAATATCGATGCTACATTAACAAACATCAACTGGTTGTACGACTAATTCAATGATTTGTAAAGTAAAACCAATTAAACGACTGTTTGCATTAACGGTAGATTTAAATTAGTTCGTGACCTACTGTGATCTTGATGAGTGTGAATTCTATTTTAATAACTGCTAGAACTAGTTAACTGCCCGATTTTAAACATTGCACTCGAATGGACACTTGAATAAACAGTTGCAATTGTACCAGAAAATGCAAGGAACATAGTTTCACGGGCAAAATTTCTGAGAACAATTTTCGAAAGAACACACACGGTTTAAGTGAAAGTTTCTCACAACAAATAAACGGTATTTGATGCGTTGTATGAGGATATCTAAATGATTCGAATCGATGAGAAAAAACGAGGAAATCAGAGAGCAATGAAATAAAAGCTGGGAAAGTGTTGTTTAGTTCTTTAGCGCATTTGATTCTATCGAATTCTTCTTTTTTACAGTAATTTACAAAGCTTATTACATAAATTTGAGATATTTTTATCAATTTTTCCACTGTAACACAGCATAACTGTGTCCTCAACAACAATAGTCTGAAATATCCGAAACAAGCTGCAAAAGTAATATGGTGTGACAATGACAAAAGTTAAAAAAGATTTAATATAAGAGTTTAAATGAAAATGATTATTTACATAAATGTAGATTTCGAATCGATAGTTGTGGATACGTTATTTATACATCATTTTCAGAAAAAAAATCAAAGTTTTAACAACCCATAAACTAAAACTAATCTAAAAGAATTTACACACTTCAACATAATTTCCAACAAAGTTTTTGAATGAATTGAAAAACAAACATGCGTAAACCGACACGCTGCAAAGATTTTCAGAAAAATAAAACTCCACTCAAATGAGGCACATCCTGGGTCGCATTGTTATTTCTAACGACTATTGTGTCCACACTCAATATCTCAATCTAGAAAATGTTCCATCCAATACAAAGCGGAACGGGGACGCTCAGTCCTCAGTCCAACTCGGACGTCCGAAAACGAACCATTCTTCGTCGATAGCTTAGAAATAGGTGAACGGAAAATAAACATACACCTCCTGTCTGCTCCACCAGAGTAGACCTGTTATGATGAGGAATATTATACTTGGTAAGAGTTTTCCCCAAAGAAATCCAAGCCGAAGCCTCTGGTGAGTTTTCTCGCTGCCGGCAAAAGCAGAAGAGAAAGAAAGTTCATCATCTTCTCGTTTCAGCGGCGATGACTTGAGTGAGCAGCGATTACAAATATTTTATACTGGTAGCGACAATTTGAGGTCTTTTATTTATTAAAGATTACTAGAACCGTGGGCCGTGAGCTGGTGGACGCTTAGCGCATGATTGTTTTCGTTTCTATTGCAGTGTGCTTGTTTTGGATTTTTTTTTTTTTCGTTGGTTTAAAAACCACGTAAAACATGTTTCTTCGCCAGCCAAACGGGTGCTTGTGTTGCAGAGGTGACTAAGACATGACCGCTAGAAACAATATTTGCACTAGTGACGGTAACAATAGAAATCACCAAAGTACCCGAGAAGCGATAAGAAAACATAAAAAATTACCGCAGAGCTGGAAAAACGACACACTGGAACTGGGCCGCGCGTAGGGAAAATGCTAGAAAATGCTGCAGCATTGGGAAAAAGGTGATCCGGCATGGAAAAGCGCCCCGAAGGCGTATTCGAGACGGCAAAGTGAGCGTTGATGAAATTGAAAATAAATTTTTAATTTCCAAATCCGTCGTTGGTGGGTTGGTCAAATGTCGTGTCGGCAAATCATGAGCGAGAGCGAGAAAAAAGGCTAAAGGGCTCGAGCTTAGGTCAAGTGGAACGGAATAGTGGGAAAGGGAATTGGTGGGCAAGTCAATCATTGCTCAGCATCTTGGGATATTTTTCTAGGATAATTAGATAAATGAAAAGAAACGGTCACTGCGCAGAATGGTATCGGAAAGGTCCTGTGGCAGTGGTATCGGCTATAGAAAAGCGTTGATTTAACTACATAAACGTACGTACTGGGAGCAACAAAATGATCATGATGTTTGAAATGTTTCCAGTTTTGACTTGGTATCCTAATTGTTAAAATCTCTGAACTCTATTGAAAACTTTTCAACTTTTCAATAAGATTTTCCAATCAACTTTCCAAGGAAATCACCACGGAAAAGAATTGTCCCTAAACGCAACAGTTAAATTGTGTAAAAAGCCGCTCACATTATGGATTTTATGGCAGAAATGATAAAAAAAAGTAAAAATGCGGAAGTATTGTTGATTTAATGAGTATAATTGAGCGGTAGTTGCCTAAACCGCGTTAACCTCGGTGTTAATTGCTTCCTGCATTCATTTCTGGAGCAACGACGACGAGCGGACACGAGCTGACACACCGAAAATGTGGCAAAAGCACTCGAGCTCTCTCGGACGAAGAACGCCGGGAGCCGTAGTTGAATAAAACTGTTGAAAATTGTGTTGCTTGCTTGTCGACTCAAGTAGCGGCCATGGTACACTAGTCTTCGACAATTTTTGTACGCCGGACCTGAGCGGTTTACTCGTTAGGAGGCTTGGATTTTGGCAGGAAAAGAAGCACTCGCTGAATAGATCCTCCAGGGATTGCATTGCCTTCGGAGCCGGTTTTGTTCTGCGAGCGTCATGGTTTGCTGCGGGATTGCCGCATTTATTCACCATCTGAAAGGGTCCCGGCAACGGGCGTAGGGACTTTGGGATCTGAGCGCATGAAGTGGTTTATTACTCGCAAGAAAATGTTTAATAGAGTTCAACTGTCAGCGGAGCATAAATCGGTTCGCGAATCGGCGTCCTCGGTGGTGCGTTTCACTGATGTGGCATTAGAGGCAGCGATGTTCGAGGCAGCGAAGGATTTATGGTGCTCGCTGGAAATTTCGATAATTGAAAAGATAATTCTTTACATTAGTGGTACCAGCTCGTGCCGATGGTTTGCACGAGCTTAACCCCATTGAAGGGCATTGGGAATGTTGTGACGCTATTCGCGTACGCAGTTGAACGAGGTTTCGGTGGAAATAAACAGGAGGTAACATAAATTCCGGCAAATTATACAATATACCACTTGATTTATGGTTCGATACTGTGATTTACCGACCAACCATGAGTGTACGGAAATGAGCTTGTAATTCCTATCTGATTCGAACTTGAGAGGAAATCAAAGTGTTTAGCACCTTTACACAATGAGTGTCACTGATGAAGAAAATCTTTCCGGCTATGTACAAATAATATTTAAATTTAACAGCTATACCGACTAGCTCAGCTTAAATTTTTCAGATTTTTTTTTTTGTAAATTATCTTTCAAAAACGGTTGGATTTACGCTTGTTTAAAGGAAGCTTCCATATAATCTAAGAACTTCCTTCGTTCTAAGAATGCCCATGTCTTACACAAAAGTACGATTTGTGTTTGATTTTGTGTTAAACTACAAGCACTAGTTCTTCTTCAAGGTAGGTTAAAAAAACGAGATCGAGAAGGTTTGACTGCCGGAAGAACTACCGGATGAGTGGAGTCGTGATATCAAACACCCTGTATACAAAAAAGGGTGACAAATTGGACTGTGTCAACTTCCAAGCAATCTCAACCATTAATGCCGCCTACAAGATCCTGTCCCGAAACCCCATCTGCAGACTAGCGCCATTTGCCAATGATTTCATAGGGATCTACCAAGTAGGATTGGCTAGAGGAAAATCGACCAGATCCTTCAAAAATGAGCGAGCATCAGATCGCCACATGCCACTTGCATCAGCGACTTCAAGGCGGTCTACTATACCATAGATCAGTCTAAACTATAGAACTAACACCATACAACAGTACGGCTTCCCTGGAAAGTTGGAGCGATTGGTGAAGGCAAAGATGGATGGCGTTCGGTCCAGCATGAGGGCCTTAAAATTGACGCCGGACACGTTCCACTTTTACCGAGGTCTTAGGCAAGGCGACGGACTCTCCTGTTTGCTGTTCAACAACGCTCTGAAAGGTGTCATGTGGAACGCTGGCTACGACATCCGCGGCACTAACTAGGTTTTGCGAATGACATCGACATCATTGGAAGAACATCTGCGACGATGTGCGAGGCATACACCCGACAAAAATGTGATGCTGTCAGAATTGGGCTGATAATCAATGAGATGAAGACGAAATACATGCTTGCAGGGCTAGGATCTGTCCGTAATCAGGCCCGCCTGGGAAACACAAAATCAATTGATGGTGATGATCTCCAGATAGTTGAGAAGTTCTAGGTACGATCTCAACATGGGACAAAAACCATGAGCAGCAAAATTCGTGAAACGGAGGAGGAACCATGCCTACTACGGGCTCCATAGATTCCTAAGATTCAATGACTTCTACGTTTGTGATCGATTCGATGTGATCTCATTATATAACAATAAGAGCAATGTGATTTAACGAAGAATGTTACGCTGACGTGCTCGCTGTATCACTAACCTAAATGTATCACGGACTTGTGAATCTGAGGACTCTTCTTCTTCTTTTTTTCTCTTTAGCGTAACAACCAAACAGACCAAACGGCAGACATGACTGCCGTTTTACCAGCTTTCTAGATTGATTTTTTACCACCATAGTAGGTTAGTCACTCCTCGCTAAGGGGAGGTGATGCATTGACCAAAAAATAATATACTTAATTAATTGATCAATTTATTTATTTACTAACAATGTATCTATTTATTAGTGGATCATGCGACTTCGGTAAAGGAAAAAAAAGGGTCGTGTTGATGGACGCCACAGTGAAATGTAATTGAATCATAAAACATCATTTTAAAATCTAAAAGCTATTACAATCACAATCGCAGTCATGAGACTTTATATCGTTCATTAAATGTGAATAAATCGGTATCATGGTATCATTACGTTGGTTTTGAAGATTAGCCGTTAAAAATAGTCGATTAATTTCTTCTAGATTTGATTAATTGCTCACGTATGGAAAGGATCGATCCGTTCAACTCTTACCTAGTGATGGCAAAATATCCTAACTTAAGTCATTGCTACTTCTACGATTTTTAATTGTTATCCTTTTCCCATCCAGTTTCAAGAAACAACAATGTCCATCCATCCTCAAAATAACTCCACCTAACAAAGGTAGTTTAAGTTGGAAATGCACAATGTATTACCATTACATCATTTGTTATATCCGTAAGCATGCGGATTACTGTTTGTTTTGCATATTTAACATGGTGCTTGCTTTGTTTTCACTTACTCATCCGTCCGCAGAATAAACGGTCACTTCTCCACCATGGAAAGCATTTTCTTTGGAAGCTTTTCCAGCATGATTAATGTTTCGCGTCTTACCAAATTCAAGCATAGAAAAGTCACGAACCGCAAAAAGAACAAACAAAACGTTGCCCTGATTCCACGCCACAACGTAAACGCAATGTAAACGAAAAATCAAACATATTTCATAAAACTGAAATGATATTACAAACAACATACAAAAAAAAAAGTTACCTCAGATTGTCTCTGTAAAGGTAGGTTTTGGTTTTCAATTTATTTGTATGCAACACCCTCCACGAGTGTCCGCACGGAGCTCCCCATTAAGTCGTTTGATGTGCCCGCAATCGTAGAAATCGTATTCAATGTGGGCATGAGGAAACCACCATGCGGAAGGTTTGCTGTCATTAGAATACGTGTGCTTTTCGAAAAGGAATTACAAGATGCTCATGGAGAACTTCTCGAGAACAATACCATCGTCGCTTTTGGGTTTTTATTTCACGCTTTACCCACGCCGATCCAAACATTTCGAAGCGAGCTCACCCGCAGCTACAATAAACGAGAAATCATCATTAATTATAACGACTTAAGCCATCAAACGGTAGGAGGTATTTTCGCAGCCACCGAGAATGTTTGAAAGGCAAAGGTAAGAACGCAAACGCCATGCCATGTTTGCTTTCCGATCGGTAGAGAAGTGATTTTTTTTCGTGTTGCTTCACGTTCGCAAGACGTAAAAAATATGCTGATAAAAAGAAGCAGCAGGCCGGTATCACCTTCACGAGCGCACTAGGTGTGACAGCAGTAGGCGATGGTGCTGCACTGGTGAGCGAACGAGTGAGTGCACTTTTTCTTTTAGACATCCTTTATACCGAACTCCCAAAGTGGGTGTGGGTGTGTGTGTGTGTGTTCTAGAATGAAATCACGCTTGTCGCGTCCCTGAAGTGCAAACCCATAAATCTTGTGACCAACGGTGACACATCGGTTTTCGTTCACACGAGCAAATATCACGGACAAGGTGGCCGGAAGGACCCTGTCTATTTATCCCAAGTTAGGATTATCATGCATTTGCTGCGTTATTGAAGAGCAACGTATGTGAGAATCTTGGTTATCTCAAACATTTCAAAAGACATTTTTTATCAAATTCGTTTTCTATTTTCGAAGTCGAAGATTTTTACTTTTTTCCTTCGGTTTGGTTAGTTATGTTTAGCTTTTGTTGGAAATGAAATGATTGACCCTTAATTGCTCATATTAAGATCATAGTATACTTCAGCAAAGCACACTGATTACTGGCAATGACAAACGATCATACATTTATCACTTCGTTATGGTTGTTGTATACGCTAGTCAAGCGCTGGTCAGCATCACCATCATAAGGAGTTGATCATCTGTCCTTAGGGCTCGTTCGATTCGAGTGGTATAGTTATTATTCGCACCAGAGACACCATTAGAGTCCAACCGGTTGACGTCTTGGAGCTGCTATTCAGCAGCCATTCAACCAACTTCGTGGACATGTTAATGCAAGCGGAAAACACTTCAATCATCGTACGAGTAGCGTTCCAATCTACGCTAAGTTATCCGTAAATATATGCTCGTCGCCGAAAATTGAGCTCATCGCGTGGCAGCATCCCGAAAGTAGCTGTCAGTGCAGCCGAACAGGGCCGGGAGCACAGAGCGACATAGCGCGGGAAAGATTTATGTCTCCTATCGGAAGGCCATTATTCATTCGCCTGGTCAATGGGAAAGCCAAACGAGAATATAGTTGAGACTAATAGTGGACGGAATTTTCGTACAATGTGTCAAGTTGTTTACTGTCAAAACAGCCAGCACTAGCGGAACTGGAGAGCAAATGTGGAATCAGAGCAAATCAAGCCAGACAACCAACGTCACACGACACCATTGGAGCGAAAACACACGGATTTTTTCGACTACATTTTCTGCCAAGACTCGATGTCCTCCGAGATTCGTAAAAAGTGAAGCAATTGTATGAAAATATTCTTGAAATCTACTTTCGAAGGTGGTACAGTTCGTGTTCGTTCGGTTTCGGTCTGTAAATCCCCCATCGGGGAAGTCGAACATGCACCTTCCCGTTTCCGGAAGGGAACTCCCGCAGGATAAGGCAGGCAGAAAATGTTGATAGTGTTTCTTTCTTTGCGCCATTCTCGGTCACACGCTCCTTCTTACCAGCATGTTTTAGTCCCCATGCTTTAGCTCGACCAGTCTTTCACACGTTGTCAATGAGTGTTACACCTGTGATTGGCAACCGGAAATGATATTTTTACCGGCAACCATCGAGTAGCTGTCGGCCAAATTGCGCATTACCGCAGGGTACGCGACACGATAGCTTTTTGATTTCCGCGGGGCCACCCTTCGGTGGATGTTCGCAGAGCGCAGAAACGAGTGATGGTGTAATACAATCGTAATTAAATTTACGTCATCATGTGAATGGTGGAAAAAGCATCACAGATCACACATGGTTCGGGCGGTGACAATGTTTAAAATTAGTTTCGAAAATGGATATGATGTTAGATTATAAGAGTGCATCGTTTATCGGATGTTTTCTACTAATGGTAACGAGCCTCACGATAAGGACAGATCATGGTTGTTTGGTCGGTTCACTACTATTACAGTATTTGGAAAATGGATCGATTCATTCACACATCAAACGATGCAAGCAGTTGGAGGGGTAAAGGCTTTTGTATTCTGAGTGTGTGTTGTTAACTAATAAGCTTAAATATTTAACTCGTCTATGCACTTTTTCGGTACATTTTTACATTCTAATTAATGCATTTGCTAACAAGTAGTTCATTAATCGATTGCACCATAATAGAAGTGATACTAAAAAAATAAAATAATGATTTAACATCGAATTCAAACAAACAAAATGTTTTAAGCATGAGCAATGAAATCTGAAAGAAAATATCAAGAGATGAAAAGTTGCATACGTACATGTAATCCGATGCCGTGCACATAAAAAATCGATTTCCCGTACCGTATACATATATTTGGCTTCTAGATAATACGGTTTGATTAATAAAATAGTTTTAAACGATTTTACTTTTAAGAACAGTATCATGTTATTTATAATATTTTATTATATTTACACACTTCTTGTACTAGGTACATTCCAAGAGTGCCTGAGTTCATATTTAACGCTACGCTTTCGAACGTTATAATATGCACATATCTTATAAAAAATTTTTAAAATTTGTACCACGTCAAACTGGGCAAAAGTAAAACCAAAAATGAAGTGTAAAAATGTATGTGCTGCAATAACGTAACGTAACAAAACTTGACGAAACGTAAGTAAATAAAACCATACATTGTCTTTCATAGCCATCCATTACGACTTGCTAAACCCTGTACCGTCTAACAGAACCGCTATTGAATGAACACAACATCTCCATTTTATCTTCGGGAGTCGCCTGTAACTTAGGAATTTGTCAACTTAATGATAGAAATACTTAATATGAAACTTAATTTTAGTACGCTAATCTTACATCGCGTACGTTTGTACGTTTTGCAAGAGTTTTTACAGATATTTGCACTTCCATGAGCGATTGGAACTAAAATAAAACAAGAACCATAAAACTTCAGCATAACAAATGGAAGCAAATTCTTGCTCGTAAGAAAATATAGTCTTTCTTTTAACAAACAATATTGTTAGACTCGCAGATCTGAGAAAATGAACTACATTCTTAAATCATAATCGATCTCACCTGTACTCTCAATTATAGAATCTATTTCAAATAAGGTGACACTGTATTCTACACAATATATCAGAAGATTAAAATAGGTAAAGCGTAGGATCACTAATTTAACCTCTCGTAATGTACCAAAGCTTTCATGAAATGGGCATAAAAGTTATCCAAACTGCCATTTCTTAAAGCCAAAAGTGCCTAAATAAAGGTAATTACAAATTAAGTGGTTTGAGAGAATTTTGGAATTTGGAATCCGGAGATTCCCCAAGACAGTTAAGTGTCAGAATTAGATTTAACAAAGAATATTCAACTTACTCCACTATAAATATTCCCCAAAAACGGATCGAAAACTTTACGACCTTACGGGGAGGGAATGGGACCCTATTTGGTCATTAGCATTGAATAAAAATTATTTTTATGAAGAAACAGTGCAATCATTTAAATTCATCTCAATTTGAAAATATTCTAAATTGAGTTTTTATTTCACACCTCCTGATTTCACGTCGTCAATGAAATAATTGCACTCGAACGATGGTATTTAGCACCCTCACTCGAAACAATCAACAGTTTGCTCTCGGGAGGAAACTTGAACCTGAGTCATAATGTTGCGGATAAACTGTTCGTAGGCAGTGGGAACAAAACAAAGTGGCAAAGGCAAAAACGAACCTTTCCCTTCGTGCATTTATTTCGTGCGTTGCCACGTAAAACGATAGGGCCGCATGAATATTACTACTCTGCTTCTTATCGACCGTATGTGCCTGGAATAAGTAAAAACAAAAACTGTCTCCAGAACTTGGACCCAATGTGTGTGTGTGTGTTTGTGTGTCTGCTGTCCGTCTTTTGCCATCCACCCGAAAGGTATGCCATTTTCATCCTGACGCAACACAATTCGTCCGCTGTGCAAACCATATTCGCAAATGTTGCTGCTCTTGTGCGAACGAAATAAAACCCAAAAAAGGGTGGGGTTTGGCGGTGCTTCGGCGATGGTTAAGACATACTTCTGGGCAACCTTGGGTGAACAGAGTCAAATAGAGAACGCGTGTGGCAAACCGACGAAAAAATGCCATATGCGGCGAATGACTTTTCACTTTTTAACTGTTATGATTCTTTGATGGCAAATAATATTCAGGACTCGTTTTTGGATTCCGACTTCACCGGCCGTGGTAAGTAAGTGGTGGTGGTGTTTTTTTTTTTGCCTACATTGCCTGTGTGCTCTGCAAAACCCGCTTCGCAATTCGCCGCCACGTTACGATTCACTCTACTGATCGAGTTGTGGGATTTTCGGAGGAGCTTCGGTGGGTTCTTTACCGTCTTTGGTTGAAAATTGTCTTCCGAAAAGGAAACCCAACCGCGAAGGGTTTTGTTCGTATGCAAAGAGTTCGCTACAATAGTACCCAAACGTGGCCAAAATTAAAGAAACAACAGTAGCTGGGCGATACGTTTGCCGGTCTTTTTACTACTACTCGATTGGATTGACATTATTTCTCACTTTCAATGGGAAAGTAGGGGAAAAAATAAAATGTACTTTCATGAAATGGCCCCAGGATGTGGTGACAGTTTTTACGATCGTGGTTTAAGTCGTTCGGTGCACATTGTTTCTCGCTAATGCATTCCTTCGATACAATAAAGAAGATGCAAGTATTGTTTGAATTTTTTATCATCTATAAGTTTTTCTTCGTATTCCATTTCTATCATTGGGTTTACACAGGCTAGTTGGCGATCGATGTTTATTTAGTGATTTGTTGGGTAAAATAAAATGCAGAAGAATAAAAGTCACATTAATATTAAAGTTTATATTGATACAGCAAACCGTTTTAATATTGTTTTCAGTGTTAAGTGTTGAATTATTACAATAAAATCAACATATTGGTAAAAAAGAATTGGTAGAAAAAGATTGATCTGAGTAAAACTTAGTTTTTTTTTTAAAGCGATAAATTCCCCGCAAAAGTGAATAAACTAGTACTGCCTAGTACTAACTAACTAGTTCGAATGTGAGTAAATTAGTAGTCATTCTAAAAATATGTTCGAAATAATTGCATAGATGAAGTAGTGATTAACAAATTGAAAATTTAAATTATGTATAAAACCCTAAAACTTCCATACACGTTTTCTGATGGCTTAATTTTGCCCTTCGTTTTATTTTTGATTTCTAATTTAAAACCACGTCTTTCCCTTAACTTTTCATACGTCCTTATTTCATTTCTCATTTAATTTCAAAAAATCTGTTTTTATTTTATTTTCTTGGCGCATTAATAAAACTATCTTTTAATATAATGTATCAATGTTTCCCGATAGTATGGTTCCTTTCGTTCCATTCATCACACATGTGCTCTGTTTTACTTCTTGTTTTGTAACACAGTACAACTATGTCTCGAACTGCTTCAAAGCGCGCTCACAAATGGTTTGCTCATAAAACTCTAAACTTCATCTAACATCACATGGAGCGCAGAATGTCGGCTCCAGCATGGGACCGGTTAGGTTACTGTTCACATTTTGGGATAACTTTCGCTGTTGGTTTCAAAGCTCGATTTTTTATATTTCCAATGCCATTCTTCATTGGAAATAAAATAGCAGCTGTGAAATATTTTCCAAAGTTCGTAGTGCTGTCGAACCAAAACTTGGTCACTATAAAATAGCAACTTCTCCATCATTAGTTTATGGGTTGTCAATGAGTGAGCAATTCAAAATGAATAGTTTGAGAATCGGCAAAATTCTGCAAAAAAAACAATAAAAAAAAGTTTTCCAATGTTTTTCGAACCAACCCGTGGAAAAGTTATCTTAGTTTTTTTTTCATATCGTAGAAGTATCAACACAGATTGGATGCATTCATAGTGGAGTAGAACAAATGAGAGAAAATAATAGTATTGATATCATGGTATAACCGTTTAGCATCCGAGCACCTTAGCCCACATTTGTCATCGATAGTACCAAAAGCCAATATTTGCACATTTGCACCTCGCAATAAACTAGCATCGGAAACACATTCTGCACACCCACGACTAAATAGAATGTGGTCGACACCGACAGGAGGGAAGCAAGGTAAGTTAATTAAAGAAATTGATATAATAAATTTCCACGGAAGGCTCCACCGCAAAAGAACGATGATCGATTTATAGCACGAAAAGAGTTGCAAAACATTTAAACCAATTCAAACGCGGCGCATCACCGACACTTTGCGGCTTTTCGCTTCGCAAACGAGCAGCGTGCGAGCTGCTGTGCACAGCTGAAAAGCTTTTAATTTGAGTGCATTGATTTTTTTTTTTTCAATCAGAGTCGAGTTTGCTACACGATTCCGATGGCAGATGAATTTGGCGATGCAAGTTTACAACCATGGCTTACTGCAAACTTTTAGTTTTGTAAATTATTTATGCTGGTGCTTATTTTACACGTTTTTGCAAAATAACTAGAATGTATATAGATATCTATAAAATATTTTAGAAATTATATCGCTATTTTTAAACTATTGTATATAAGCGAGATACCACATTCCGGAAGGCCAAATGAGCCCAATAACACTCGTTACTTAATATGTTCTGAAACGGTAATGATGAATTCGACCAAAGTGTCATGGCTACATTTACTGTACTTTTATCGCTATTATCTTGTTCGTGAAATGTTTTATTTGTTTGCAACATAATGGTACTATCAATTCGCCGAACGTAATGTGGGCTGTTAGTTTGTCTAGTTTTAAGTACATAGAGACCAGTTTATTAAAACAGCACTGTGATCTTTTTGAGAAAAATTAAAATTGTTATGATTTCTGATTAAAATTGGTAGTTGGTTAGAATGACTGCTGGAATGACATTATGTTACAGTGAAAAATCCCATTATACTAATGTTACAAAAAACTGTTTGGAGTATTACTTGTTTACTCGTCGTGCGTAACGTTGAAGAATTAATTTCGTTCGTATGTTTGTATGCTCTTGGATATCCCACAACGAAAATCTTCACTTTTTAATGCCATTTATTTTGTTAATTTTACATATGACGGTGATCGCACCTCGAAGATGTTGTTCGTAAAGAGACGAGAGTAGGGTATTTAAAAGTCTTATTCGATGTTGTTTTTTCCAATTTCATTATCTTTCAATATTGTTACTTTTTATTTGCTTAGTTCAATAACAATTTAATATCATATTGAGCGTTTTTTAGTTTTCTTTAATGAACTAATTTTGCCTTTAAAAACTCGTTTATAAAACTAACAGCGTAATTTTGATAGTTTTGCTATCTTTAATTTTAATATTCCTATCTAGGCTAGGACAAAATCAAATAAATCCACTATCAAAAACCTCATCAAAGAAGGCGTAGAAAATTAAAAACATTCACTCTAGTTCTTGATGACATCTAATTAAATAGCGGCAGATACGATGACGAGTAGAATATGCAAAGAACCAAAGCTGTGTGCTTATTTTTACTTCCTTTATAACACAGCCCGTGGCTAGCATGTACACACGTTTGAGATTTTGTCAGGTTAATCGACATCAAAAGGTACATACATTTACGAATTGAATGAGTGAGAGATTTATGCAAATAATGGGTATCAAACATGTAAACTCCAGCTGCAAGTATTGAGATATTATGAAATAATTTTATTTACGCTATCGACTGTCGATACGCATGATAGCAAATACGAAAGGAAGTAGCGAAAAAGTTTTAAACTCCACAAGTAGCAGCACTCGACTAGCTGGCACTGCGGCCATCCAATTATAGCAAATCTAAAACCACTTCGAGTTTTGATTCCCCCAAACGTTTGCCCTTTTTGTGGTCGAATTCTGCAGAGACCGAGGCCGGGGTAGGTCAGCGAGCCCGGCCAGGGACAGTCGATGATGATTTCATGGCTGCAACGGCACAACACAATCATGGTTCGGATGCACCATGGGCAGTCGAATGTACATCCGAACCGCAGTGAAATTGGACCTTGGATCGGTGCGGGCCTGCTGTTGGGAGGACGTCTCGGTTCCGTTTCTTCTGAAATCTCGTCTGCTTGTTTTGTGTATCCTGCATCCATCGGTAGGAGAACCGGACAAACGCCGTGTGCCGTATACACGAAGATCGTAGCGTTGAATGTACCACTGAGTCTCTTGAGAAGTCTCAAAGAATTTTCTCAAGTATCTCATTATAATTTTTATGCAATATTCCCACTTGATGGTTTATTTTCTATAGACATCGGCCCGAACTCCATATCTCTCTCTATTTGTGCGTTTGTGATGATGCTGACCAATATAAATGACCAAACCTTTTCCTATTTTCCTAAATGACCAAACCTATCTTTATATTTATTTTCCTATTTTTTACTTCCAAAAACAACCATCAATAGAGCTACAAAAAAACCAATTTTTTACGAAAATGTAGACAACGTGTATGCAATCTTTTGCATCAAATTTATATTACAACTGTTGTACTTTTCTGATCTTACAAATTAAAAAAACAATCACTATTGCAAAAATAGTTCCATGAGCAGGAACAGATTGATTTTCCGACCAATTACCAATGACGGTAGATTTTTTTTTTTTTATAAAAAGACATTTATTGACACGTT
>KI915055.1:1887805-1917175 GCA_000473445.2 Anopheles farauti | reverse complement strand
ATACCTCAGTAGACTCGTCGACCATCGCGATATCCACCGGGTACTTTTTTCCATCGTGCGTGAGGGAATGTTTCCCTGCATGGGTCGCTACGATGGACAGTGCTTCGTCCTCCGTCTCCATTGTTATGAAGACGCAACTTGCAGCAGTATTTAGCTGCGCCACAGACGCCTTCCCGCCGATCTCCAGACCATCACAGAGGAAATCTAGTGTTTCCCCCTGTGACGGCCTTACCGGCACTTTCGTGTAATCGATACGGAAGGTACTCCTTCCGTATCTGGTGTTTTGGTCGCTCATTAGCGAGGCTTGCACTTATTTGGATCCAAAAAAACACAACTGTTCGCTTTGACGTATGCAAGCGGGCAGATGAAAAGAATGTTTTGACATTCTTGTTGAACTTGGTACATTGCTAGTTCTTGGAAAGAGTCTTCAATCGATCAAAAAAAAAAAAAGAAAAGTTTTTAAAACTATAGAAAAAGATTGAAACTATTTACTCAAATTATGTTTAGAGCCTTTATCAGATTTTTTTATTACGAGTGAAAGAGAATTTGATTAAATGATAGCAAATTAATTTTGTTTTTCAAAGCAGCTATTATTTTTTATTGCAATGTACACAAGTGTTCATATCAGATTATAAAAACAAAAGTGATAAAATTAAAAACTAGTTAACAAATGCGTCGTAAATTTAATCTGATTTACATTACTTAGCATAACAATTCACACTATCTTTGACGACGGTGGAATGAAATTCGAAATTAAAATCGAATCGTTCAACGCGTTTTACTACTTTTTTCTACGGCTCAAACTTGAGAACGGTTTTTGGTGAAAGAAAACACGCGTACGTCAACAAACTCGTGTAAAGTTCTTACAAAAGGAAACACATTTTCATTTCGTTTATTTGGTTCATATAAAAACACTTTCTCGACCATTTTTCACGATAGAGATTTTTGAAGAGATCAGGTAATATTATTGAGGTGATGATTCATTAATGTTTCCAACTTTAAATAGAGTTTTCTCTGCTTTGAATTAGTTTGTGGTACGTTTTGAGCAAATTTGAAGCAAACAGGATTTTTCTGTTACCAAATCTTTAATGTTAGTTTTAATTGAAAATAGTTTGAAAGTGCGTACTTAAATGTAGCGATTCGGCATGGGTGGATTTGAAAAGTATTACTTATAACGGGATTTAAAAAAACTTATAAAAATACAGTTTAAAAAAACATCTCCCGCACATTCCGAGCACGCATCGTCTAATGATATCCAGGGAATCATTTCCACCGCATGTGCTCATTATTGGAAGCGTCGCTACAGAGTAAATTGCATTAACAGTCCATACTAATTATTTTAACGAGATCCACAATCCCAACCGGGACCAGGAACAACAGCAGGAAAATGCTCACGGTTTGTTCTACGACCGTGGTACGTCCTTTTCGTGAAAACACGCCCTTCAAATTGCTCCGAAAATGTGGAAATATATTGCTCGCACCGGAATGGCGTGCGATTCGCATGCCACACGCTTGATCTACGCAGTGATACGGTGGAAAATCGGTGTACGTCGTGCTCGCACGCACGGACAAAGCGGTAATTGCATCGTGCTTATCGAAACGTGAAATAATGAACGTTTATTTTACATCGATTAAACTCCATTTCCATTATCAAAAGATAACAAAACAAAAGGCTCTGCGTCATGGCCATCGTCACCAGTCCCTGTCATTTGGCGCACGTTTGAACCATTTTCGAGTTTTACTTAGGATGGCTTGAAAGGAACTACACCTGGTTTTTTGTTGTTCAATCGATTGCGAATTCCACGATCTCTACAGTTGTACTATTGGAGTAATATGCCAATCATTTCACAACATGAACGGAACATTGTCAATAGTATCACATTACCATTTGTTGCAATATAAACACAGTTTTAAGATTCTCAAAGAAAATGTGGAAATTAATTGTCGATTTGAAGTTGAAATGTAATTTCATATATTTGCCTTTTAGAAATATCCATCCATGGATTGAGGAAGGAACTTTCAATCAGAAAACTAATAGCAAGCAAAATAACATAACAAAAAAAACCGTTATAACAAAACTGTTATAACGAAAAAGCCGAAACACTAATAAAGTATGTCTAGGAAAAATAAATAATATTTTGATAATAATTTAGTTTGTTTGATCATTGAACAGAACGCCGATGTCCGTAATTAACACAAGTTTGAAAATGTTCGTATTGTGTGTTATTAGTTGCAATCCGTATTGTGAATCAATTACTTTCTGTGGGTCGTAGTATAGCCATGGATTAAATTTAACATTTCGAAATATGTTCGCATTTTGAGCTACTTGCAATGAATACAATAAAAAACTTACAGTCCACCTATGTTAGAAAATGAAAGCCGACAAGGAATGTTTCTTATTAAAAGACATTCTGATGGGCAAATCATCTGCTTTATAACATTAAACACGTGCTAAAAGCGAAATGTTTTAAAAAATCCCGTCAAAAAGTACAACAAGTTGGGTTTAATGACTTCGGACTCCAATTTACTGTTTCGAATAGATATCGATGTTTCCTGAATAGGGATTTAGTAGAGATAGTAGAACTATCGTAACATTAAAATCATATGACAAGTTTCGTCTAGTTAGTCATTTGAAGCCTTAAGAGGTCACATGCTATATATATATAACTATATATAACTTATTTATGCTAAAAGCTGGCAACAGTAACCCACGGCTTCCAAAATAGAAGTGCCAGCTGGCTTGCTGGCGGGCTGGCAGGCAGGCTGGCTGGCAGGCTGGCTGGCAGGCTGGCTGGCAGGCTGACTGGCTGGCAAGCTGGCTGGCAAGCTGGATGGCTGGCTGGTTGGCTGGAATGCTGACTGGCTGACTCCTGTTGCATGCCCTTTGATACCGTCGCGGACTGCCGATGACACTGGAGCTGCGTACAGTGCATGGAGGCGGCTCAGGTGGCATGGTGCCCGTGGGAATGTCTTGAGAGCATTCCACAGGGCCTTCTATGTAACTATATATATCACTATTTTTAGTACGTTTACGCCATGATGTCACTATTTTAGTACAATCCATTGTATTTTTAGTACAAAGTTGTTCTAATGGAAACCATTGTTTATTTCATTGTCATATGTATACTTATAAAGGATTTTACAGAAACCTCTACTAACTAAAATGATGTACATGTTTTACACAAAAATTGAAATTTTTTTACTTATGTTTAGTTGAGGAGAAGAGAATTACTGGAGAAAAGTGATGATAAAATTGCTCACATGGTATCTAGTTTGCTTATTCCAATTACACTGTCATTTCAACCGAAAGGTAAAAAAAGGTGCATGGTGTTCTGAACAACTTGAAACTCAAGTGAAGCTTCAAGAAAAGCTAGTAAATTGCTCACCTCTTTCAGTGGAACAGCTTTGTAGATTGTTTGACGTACTATAATTCGATGTGCGATAGCGATAATAGCTTTAAAACCGAAAAACAACACCGGTGTTAAGTGCACTGCTATTAAATTAATCTCATGTAAGCAAGTTGTCGCTAGAGCACTTGCCTCGTGAACTATCAACCCAAACGTTTTATTTCGCCTGATCCGACGAATCCAAACGAATGTTGGGTAGGTAAGATGAATATTTATGCCGCCTAAATGATTCCATTGGTTTCACATACCAACGCTGTTGTCATTATCGGGCTGTTATCTTTGCGCTGCGACTCATTCCAGACGATTTTTTGGTCGAATTGTAAGCGACCCATCATTTTTGCAATTTAAATTTCCCGTTTACTGTACTGACCGGATCGTACAATCGTGCGTGAAACGAACAAATTATGGGCATAGTTGCAGCTTTAACTTTACGTTGTGCGCTGCATTTCATGGTGAAAGTTTGATGTTTCAAATAATGACAATAATGTGGATAGGTTATAGCTTCCATGGAAATGTGGAATGAAATTAAGTTTAAATTAAATAAAAAAAACGAGAAACGGTCGCTTTCGAGCCATCCTCTTTCGCGTAATTCTTGCCACCGCGTCGCACCGTAAAGCCGCAACGCTCGGATGAATCGTGCAGCATGCGTGCAGTGTTTTGATATGTTCGTAATGCGCCCTCTCTATTCATCCTCCAGTCGGAAAAGCTCACAATCACTTTCAACCACAAAACCTGCCCGTGACAGATACGGTTGCATTGTTACTTGCTGGCACTCGAAAAATTCTTCCCACTATTGTTTAACTCGAATCCGCAGCGAACCCGAAGCCGAATGATTTCGTCCGTTTGCCTCATTGACGCCACACAGGGACCGTGCCAGGGTGGGTTGGTAAGTTTTTGAGTTTGGGCAAGAGTTTGGGGTGTGTTTTACCGTTCGACGATGCACAAAAACCAACACCACCACCTTTCCGCGACTTCCGCAAGGAATCCTCCTGTACGGGCATCGCTTTTGCTTGGTGCGTTTGTTCCGTTCCATGGGGCAAAAGCAAAATGCCAGAATGGTCCATCTGACAAATGAGCCGTTGATGGTTTAACTCTCCAGCCGTGCGGTGTGGTTTAAGGGGGTTGGATGGACGCGGATGGAGAAACCCTTGATCCTGTTCATCCTTGCCTCATTCGCTCACACAGCGATCGGTGGATCGGTATATGATTATGCGTTTTACATCATAACCAACTGTGCAATGAGACGGAAATGGAGCATCAAACGGTTCAAGTGCAGACGCACAGTTTCGTATGTTGCCCGAATTAACAACCACAATCGATTGCCACGGCGAAGATACAATGCTTTTTTGGTGCTAGGTATTGTTGAAGCGAGCAGGTTGCGTTTGTGTACATTATTGAAATAGATTTGAGGGATTTGATGTACAAGCGAACGGACCAAATCTATTCAATTGATATATCTGCCTATCAGGATAAAATAGTTAGGAAACCGTATAAATACAAAACCCAACATACAGGATTGCAAAGCAAATTGAAGATAATTTATTAAATAACCCTTAACATCGACATAAATGACAACCTGTATTCGAACAATTACAACAAAATACAACCAAAAAGAACCAATATTCATTATTTAATGTTTCAATAGCTAACGATTATGAAATAAACAAACCAATTCAGTTAAAAAAATACCAAATTATTTGTAACCTTCATAAAAAAACAAAACATTAAAAGATAAATTATTGCCATGTTATTCAAAAATGTTGACAAACACTTCAAATCGAACCTTGCAATAAATTTCGAACAAGTACTTATTATTAGTACTTATGACTTGTGCTTTAATTTTTGGTGTTTTTTTTTCAAACACACTGTTAAGAAAAATCAACATATGTACCAATTTGCATCAAAGGGAGAACTCTGACCTTTTGGAAATAATCTGCATATATGAAACATATTGAACAAAAATAAATAATGCTCCATCATCTAAACTATTCGGTGAAATCTGAAATAATAGTTACCAATTATTGATGATTCACAATTTGTTATTTTTCAGTTCACAATAAAGTTGAACTGCGTTTGAAAATGCACGTCAATTTTGAATTCATTTGAATAACATGACCTTGGCATGCTGCCAATTATTGTTCCAGTACGAACGACATTGATGCGAAGGTTTCCTTTGATCATGATACATTTTCCGCCGTTGATTAGACAAGCGTTCTGATCGTTGCCCGCGCTATTTCTTGACCAGCTGTCCGACGAAACCGCGCTAGTGTTGCTGTCGAAGACCAAACAACATGTTCCGTGCGTCCATCACGCGGCTGTTAATATGGGTGAATTATTAGTAACGTGTGCAATCGATGCGTTTGCCAGCAAACAATTGCGAGTTCGTCAAAAATAACGCTTGTTACAAGGTGCATTCGGTAGGCTTTAATGTAACCTGAACACAACAATCCCCGCAAACTGCAGCCATGTGTGGCTATTAATACAGTCTAAGGCATATTGTTGACGCTCCGCTGACATATCACGCCGGTGAAACAGCTTGTCTGCGTCAGCTTCCTTGTCCGTCCGGGAGATTGTTGCAGGGGCTGCACGAATGTTTGAACGGCATGGACGGGGGGATAGGAGCTAGCTAACCCGTGCCAAGCGTGTAGTCTAAGCATTCATCACTTCGATCTAGTGTGATGTATCTCTATTGTGCTGTACGCAACAAAACATGACCAACGACGAGTGCTGCATCTGCTCGAACCTTGTACGAGGTTTGCGAGAAAAACAGGACCTATCGATATCGAACGGAATGAATATTCATTAAGCAAGGCTGCGTACGGTAGGGTTGCATATTTCAATTAAGTTCAAATCAAATCAACTTCCCCACACCGCTCCTCGCAGCAACTTGTACCCCAACCGTCGCCGCTTTTCAGTCCTTCAGTCGAAGTATGTGTGGTGTTGGTTCATGCACCTTGAAGGTTTTATGATTGTTATTAGATTTAAAATGAATTATAAATGCCAGCACCTCCGTCTGCCGGGACCGGGTACCGGGTGTGCTTATCGTGAAGGACACGTTTCCCATCGGTCCTGATGTCTAGCCGTTAGGATTGAAGAAAGTGAAGACGCGGTTTGTAAACTCAGCAGAGCCGAAAGATAAAGTTTATCACCACGTGAAGCACATCGACCTTTTGATCGCACAATTTTCTAGCGTAGTGGTTAAACGTAAAATCGAAGGTTTAACGGTTTATCATGGACACGAACAGGTGTGGTATGTGGAGTTGTTTGTTATCACTTCGAGTTTCTTGAAGCTCTTATTTGTTTTATCACCACTTATCCGGGTCGTTATACCAAAAGATAAAGTGAAAACTTCGTTCGTGACACACTGCGATTGGCCTGTTCTTATTGTAATTGCACCAAATCGAGAGCAAAATGTATTGAACATAGAGAATAAAAACAAAAAAAAAACGTACGAAATAAATTTCGGGAAATAAATAAGTGAAGATGATTGTAGGAGTCACCATAGTTGTTAAGATATTTTTAAATCAGTCTTCACTTGCTAGATATTAAATGTAAGAAACAACTTCTAATGGTGTAGAACTTAAGGCTATTTTCTTTAAACCCTTATCCAGCACACTGTGGTAACTATCCATATGCCACCTGCTTCGCCACTAACACAATCAACTTCATGCGAAAGAAAAGGAGCCATTGAACTGATTCACGATTTGAGTGAGTTCATTCACGTTCCATTCATTTCATTCGATACTTCCGTCTTTAACACGTTTATAAAAATACGAGAGAAAAAAAATCCACAGCCACCAGCGACCAAAAAAATGATCATGGCCAAGTCGACTGATTGGCTTTCCCTTTGGCGCGTTAAATCATCGAATGCAGGTGAGCACGAGCACCACGCCGGAACCGCGCCGTCAATTAACTTAGTTTACCGTCTGTCTATCTGACTGACTGTCTGTCTGCCTTCCTATCGCACGTTCCGTCTGTCTGGCATGCTCCTGTTTGTCTAGCGGCAGGTTCTTCGAATTCCATGCAACCCAGCGCAGGAAGCATATTTCCAGCCCGATCTTAGAACGCGCGGCGGTGAAAGTGAACCCACCATTCAAGCTCGACTTCCACTCGACCCACGTTGTCACCAACGCTACCTGTCCGGTTGTAGGTTGATTCCGGAATGGGAAGATACCGTGCCGTGGTGGCCGGAATGGGGCCAGTGCAGGTGAGATGAGCTAGGCTTACTATATCTGCGCCGGTTTTTAGATTCAAATCGTCGTCGTTTTATGTGGACGAAAAAAGGGGTTCGTACGTGCGTTGCATCGAAAAGTGGAATGTATTTGTATGGTGTGTGCGTTTTTTTTTTTGTTTGGTTTTGCTCCCTTATAGTCTAGATGTTCAAAACGGATCGGATGGCGACAATGTATAATTTTTCACACGAAGTCGGGGAGAAAATAGATATGTCTTTCAGTGTATCATATTAATCGTAAATATCAAGCGTTGCCTAGAACGCACGAATATGACGTCGAACTCGTTTCATAATTGCTTATTTCATGTTTGATTAAAATGTTCGTCTTTTCTTTAATTTGCTGCCTAACGTTAGCACCGAACTAAATTAACTTGTATTGTTGAAATTAAACAGAATTGTTTGCTAAAAACGGGATTTAATTAACACTTTTTCTGTTTTCATTCAGCAGCAACGGTCAAATGAAGTGTTAAATAATTAGTTAACTAAGCAATTAGATCGTTTAAAAATAATTGCATGCTATGAATATGCAATTATAATTTTCACTTTTATGGCCTTTTGTACATTGCTAAACATCGAACACATCTCGAAAAGTTTTGCTTTGTTTACATATCTTGGTGTATATTTATACCTTTAATATTATATTTAGTATTTGTTTCCCGATTTTATAGACATCCTTGTTTCATTGTATGAAATGAAGGACGGACTGGCCGTATTTGCTTTGGCCCTAACCATTTAAAACATTGCGTCCAAATGGCATGCTTTTAAATCGTCAATTCCACAAACGAGCTGGAAAAGTCTCATTTACCAACTAGCTTACCCAGCACCAATGAAAACAAAATTCAACATATTTTCTTTAACATTTCGCTTTTTCATCCTGCACTCGTAACTACAAACAGAGGGTCACAAAATTTTGAATCCATTTCACCGGACACCAGCTTTTTTTGTTTAATTCTCCATTTATTATGCATAGGCGGGAAACGGAAGCGTATGAATTTTGGAGCACAATCATTAGCACAGTGCCCGCCGTTGTTCCGTTGCGTTGAGCAGCACGTTTGAAAATGACAACGATCGTCAAGAAGTGAACGGAGCGGGAATCGGGATTTCGACCGACGAGACTGGGCTGCGAAATGCACGTATCGGATTGCGAATTGAGTTTTTTCCCCCCACATGGGCTTGTACATGGGTTTGTACCATGCGTTTCCATTTGTGGCTGAGGGTTGAAACGCCCTGTAGCAGCATGATCTATTTCAGTGTGGCCGTGTTGTATCATTTACGGTGACGGGTGATGCTGGTGCGCGTAAAACAAAGCAAACATTGGCAGGTAAAAAAAAGGCACCGAAACAAACGATGGCGCGATGAATGTTGATCCTTTTGGGACCACGGATGAGGATTTGCGAAAAACGGATTTTCGCGCTTCCGGAGTCGTGGGGTTGTAATCGATAATCTGTGACATTGATTCAGAATTGAAGTATCAAGTTCGGCCGTAGGATTGGTTTGAGGAAAAATGGTATGTTTTCATCACCGACATTTCGACTGCACCAGAACCGGTTGCGTTGGTGATAGCCGTGTAAAGTGATACAATTATCTGACCTGTTTTATTCCACACTTTTGAGAAGTTTTTGGGCCATAATGGGAAATATAATCAGTTTTGGAAAACATGATGGACATCATTTTTCATTCATGGAAACAAACAGACTTAATTTCCCAAAATTATAATATTTTTAATCTTTATTGAGTTTGCACTAATTTTGCTTTCGATTCACTAATTTTACAGATGGTTGCACTTCAGCGTAATGGTCAGGTGAGTGCTATAAGTATGGCAGTATGTGTAAGTGATGAGAAAAAATCCTTATGGATGACTAAAGACATATCACAACTGTTTGAAGAAAAAGTGTTCCGAAAAAATATTTTTATTTCGATGTATTTTATACATTTTGTTGCTTGAAGGTAGCTCACGGCTAATTGAAAATTAACAAACACCTAAGACTGAAGCAAATTAAGTAGCTTGAAGAAGAGAAGAGAATTTAAACGTGTAAAATAGTTGCTAGAGTATATAAGCAATAATTGCTAGGAATGAATAAAAGAATTTCTACAATAAAATTTAAACAACTTATTATGAGTAAATGGTGAAGAGTATCTACCAAAACAATAAATGCAGTCACTCTTACGAATGATTGTTGTAACCGATTGTTAGATCAATTATAATACAATACTCCAGAGAAGACTACACCAGGCATCAGCATACTGTCTTAAGTTGGCAAGTATTAACTATGGTAGAATCAACACGTTTGATTAAATCTAATAATGATATAGGTAGTTCTTGTTCAGTAATAATAGGTAAAGTTAGTTTATAAATGTGGAATGAAGATCAGTCTCTTTCATCTAGCAACTGTTGAGCTTTATCTACGCACAACATCCTTAAATGGAATTAGTGTTTTTTTTCAAACTTCAATAAAATTTGAAATGAAAATCGAATTTGAATAATTTAAATTTAAAATGCTGCGCACTGTAAACTATACAAAATGACTATTCCAGATAAATAAAACCTATAAACTAAAACTAATGATCAAGAGCATAAAGTTTCTTGGTTTATCGAGTTTCATTACACAGGATATTAAGTAACATTTTAATCCTCAGCGTAGATATCTTAACGCTACGTTTTAATCTTGTCTTAAGCTGACTTCTTTTAAAGATAACCTCGAAGAACCTTAAACAGCAGCTCATAGGGAGAGTGCCTAATTTACGCCTATACTCTACAAACCTTGATGGTTTAAAATACTTTCAAACACTAGGTCTATGTTTATAATCCCTTTTTCGTTAAAATGGAGATATTAAACAAAAATACCGAATAGTAATTCGTTTGACAAACCCGTCTGGTAACAGGATTTCACCACCATTCCCCATCAAGACTGGATTGTTTGTTTCGTTCATGAAGTGCTCGGGAACTACCTTTACTTTTCTACGATTCCGGTCACTTGCTGGCGATGACATGAGCACAGTAGAGGTATAAAAAGATAAAATGTTCAAATATGGTTCCACAGATAGCATGTAATTAAAAAATGAATATTAAAATTTAAAAATGTGATGTGTTGAGATTATTTTCATTAAAAAATTAACAAAATAAATTTTTGTTTAATGTTCGTATCAACAAAACTGTTGTCAGCAAATTGTCGATTCACTTAATTAAAATAACATTAAACCGCAACTTATAAAAAAAACTTGTTCAAAAAGCAAGTCGATAGTCCTACACAAAATTTCGTTGTAAAAGAAACTTTGTTTATACAACATATTTCTTCAATTCATGTTGGCGTGAAAGAGACGCTGTACACGAAGTAACGAAAAGTCAATGATGTTTTTCCTGTTCCACTTTCTGCGTTCGTCATTGCTGATTTAGCATCCGTTAGCTCACAGTTTCACCCGTGGACATCCGCATTGCCACCCATTCACGGGTACGGGCATCGTAGCATTATGATGAAAATTAATTAGGAAAACCTTCACCCACCCGTCGCGTCGATGCCGACTTCACTGGAGTGGTGGCTGAAGAGTAGCACGAGTTGTTGAAAAGCCACCTCGACAGTAACGTGCCTTCACGGTGCCATTCGGTGGGTAGTTTTATCCATCATGTAGCTTCCTTTTCCAACCTCCAACACGCTCCTGCCTGCCTGCCTTTCCTCGACGCTACATTTGCCACGTTACCACGCCGTTTTGTGACAGTGTGTTCAGCCGTGGTTGGGTCACGTTTAATTCACCTTCCGTACCGGGTATTGACGCACATTTTTCTTATGCTACATTTCATTGCACCGACACACAGTCATTGCAAATAGCATAAAAAAAGAATGAATCAGAAGATAAAAAAAAACACATACACCTTATGGTACGGGCGAGTATGGCAACCGGTGCAGCGCTCTTTCACCGATTCCGGGTCGGATTTGTGTTTGAATGGTACGAGAAATCCGTTCCATTCGGCCCATTCCCCGAGTGCCTTGAAATCGTGTAATGAAGTGGTGCCCCAAGAGTGTCTTTCTGTCGGGAATGAGATTATGTCGACTTTCAACATCACGTTGCAAGCAAATGAGTGTTGCAAAATTTTTAACGAGGATGTTGGCTGCTTCATTTTTTGATTCAATGGGAATGAGAGGACGAAGCGAGGAACCGCGCTCACTGCGTTTGTGTATGCTGCAACGCAAAAGGTTGTGGTGAGAAGACGCTTACATCCAAGGAATGAAGCGCTTCTGCATTCAATCGCGATGTTGTCACCTTGCTCCGTTCCGGAGTTCCTCGCACAAAGACTTATTATGGTGGAGTGCACCACATTCAGAACCGCCCGAGTCAACCGACTCCATTGACCCATAAATGTTCATTTGAATCTTAGAAAATAAACGTGCGAATGCCAATAGGTAGATGTTGTAATGTTATCCTAACAAGCATGATTTTAAACCATGGTATAACAGTACTAGCAGTCCTTATATTTGAATTAGTAATCTCTTCGCGGTCGCATTGTGTGTACTGCAAATTATGAGCCTAATTTATGATTATAGTAAGGCAACATAGTGCTAGTAGTTGGTATAGAGAGAGAAAGAGAGAGAGACAGCATGCAATACAAAACAACATACAAAACTATTAAACTATAATACTAATATAATTCAAAATTTTATATCATAATTGTTTTACATTTTTACTGAGTAAATGTATAGTACAAATGTCTTAAAAACATAAAAATTAAGGTTGGTAGCGTTGATGAAGTTATAATACTAATACAAAGGTGTGCAGTCTTTGAAGCTCCATTCCATAAAGCATTCACATAATCTTGAATTTTTAATACTCTATCTTACCGCTCCAGATTGTTTGCTCTACGACGATCGTCTCAACAAGAAAGGATGATCTGCATAAGGCGTACACGCAAAATTGTACAGAAATTTTGTAAGAAAATAAGGCAAGAAAAGCAGTCTGCAGCTCAACATTAATGGCGTCACTGGTTAGGACATCGGAAGATCCACCATATAGTCCTGTTCTCTTTGTAATCGAGTTTTATTCTTTTTATATTCAAAAGTTGGATTAGCATGTTTAAATGATCAATGTTCCGCTTAGGCTCGATTAGTCAGCGAAATGCAGTATCCAACATATTTGCTATTTTTTTAAACTCAATTTATTAGCATTTATTAGAACACCGGTCAAAACTTTTTTAGTGCACACATTTTAGCACACACAACGATAAAAAACTGTGTTCCGGCTCAAAAAACATAAAAAACGACCGACACAGGACCAAATGATATATGGTCTAGAACAGCGACAAAAAAGGAATGTAGAAAACTTTTCGAAGCGATTCGATTAAAATGAAACTAATAACTACACATTCACTACATCAATCAGTATAATGTTAAAACTTTTTTGAAATGCTAAGTTTTATTTAAACCCCGTAATGGTGTGTTACACAATATAATGCACTTACCTGCTTTGATTTCGGCTCAACTCTTATTTCTGTAAGTTCTAAATAAAAACACTTCCACTGTTAGTGTCAAACCGCTTTTGGCCACTTTTGTAAAGCAAAATATATATATATTTCAGTTCTGTTACGTTTCCAAGTGTTGTTCATGTTCCTGCTGACCGTTTGTTTGTTTATTTCTTTTATTTGTTCTATGATGTTGTTTTGTTATCTTTACACGCCGCAATGAGTGTTTGCAATTTGCAATCGGATTCTGATACCAGCATCGGCACTACTGCACTCCATTTTCTTCTAGCTATGAAACAATCCACTGCTGCAATATGTTCAATTGTCTTGTTTTAGCTTGCACGGGTTTGCTTTGCCATTTGCAAATTCGTATAATTGCGTTGTTTACTGCTCAACGCATTGCATACCACAATTGGCAAACATCTTTCCTACTGAATTATGGGTAATTTGCATTCAGTTGTAGTGTAGTATATGTCTTCATTGTTCGTCTACGAGGGGTTGTTTTGAAATGTCTTGGATGAAACAAATAATCACAACAAATCGGAACTTACAATTATAGGGTTTGGTAACTATGCACCAGTGAAAATTTTATATGTTTCGGGTTTTGATTTTATACTTCGTTGGTTAGTTAGCTCGTTTGTTGGTAATGTTGCTGGGTTGTTCCTGTTTATGTTTGCTGAACTGTTTTGATTTATGCTACCCCGGTACTAGGTATTAGAAAGAAATGCCTGCTTCGATCTGCGCCTGCTACGCTGTCTGTGTAGTATTCAGCTTTATTGTGTGTAATTTCCTGCTCTTGGCTCTGTCTTTTCGTGTTGTTGGATATTTTATATAAAACTATTTGATTCTTCGCTTGCTTCGCATATTATACAACGATACATTTTGACTTTGATTAACACATCCATTCATTAAACGGCATCGTTTGAATGAAACTGTCTTGCTTGCTCACTACAATGGCGCGCAATAGTGTGTACGTGTGTGTGTCGGTGTGTGTGAGTGTTTGTGTGTGTGCATTCGCGGTCAAATAGTTTAACGAGTAGCTTATGAATAGTTTGATTGAGTTACGATCACCACACGAAACCACGAATCGTAATTGATGTGTTTGATTTTCATGTGACGTTTTCGTATCCGCATTCGCCTTCTTTGTTTTTACCTGCATTCCATCAGTGGTTTAAGTTTATCATACTTATATACTTTCATAACATTACTATCAACCAAAATACAGTGCAACAGTTCACAAAACGAACACATTCCTAGGAGCGGTGATTGAGAAAGAAAACCAGAAGGTAGGACAAACAAAATTATTGCACAAGCGAAGAAGAAACGTATCCTTCCGCCCATTGCCTCGACGCTTTCTTGTTCGTCGAACATAAGCACCGCGGCATGCTCCCTCGCATGCTCCGTATGCCGCATAAATTCGATCATTTGTACCGGAATGAGAGATCTCACGATAAAAACACAATTTCGTTTTGACGACTGTTAAATTTGCTCCGTACGCTCCTGCGGGCCATTCACAATTCCCAGGCGGCATGCAATAAAACAGCAGTAATGTGTGTGGCTAAAGGGTAGCGCAGCTGTTGCCCCATCCCCGGTCCCCATTTTCGTGCGGTAGCGAACACATAAGCTATCTGCACGACCGAAACTCGGGGGCTTCGAGCTTTACGAGCTGCTTCGATATCGATGCGGTTTGATTTGGGGTAGAGAATAACTTTGATTCAGAATTTACAATACATACAGACGTTTTTTTTTCTGCACAGCACTGTACTGTTTGCTGTATCATCTTCATCACTGTTAAACCACTTGTGTTTCTGTTGCAAATTGTCTATCCCTTTTCTTCCAGATTAAGGCATATTTAATGTACATACTATCCAACGATTTGTGCCTGTTTTTAGTGCGATTAGATGCTTGCTTTTCTTAGGACCTTCTACATACCCAGCGGAATACTAATCCATTGCATTCGTTCATTTCCACGCGCTTTTCATACGCAATATGGGCCAAGAATAACTCACTCGCTTTCGGATCGGCGTTCTCGTCGACCAGGCTCACAACACAACATTCGATGGCATTTTTTACACTATAATTCAAACTTAACCATCTACGATCGATACGAAAGGCTGGATAAAAACAAAAAAAACTGCATTCATTTTCTACAAATTGCTATTGGAATACATTCTTCACTGCATCACTACTCTGCTACTATCCGACGTATTGCACGTAAACATGGGTTTATCATGATAAAAACTATTTCCCTATCTTAAAACTGACTGCGGAGGGGAGGGCGGTAACGTAAACAGTATCTCAACAAGACGACGCATCCTCAGCGCACGCCATTAGGTCGATCGATGCGACGAACTGAATGATGAAAGTCACCGTCACTGGTGCAGCGAAAGAAGCATATGCAACACAAGCGCACATACCGTTGTCCACCGGACGAACGTTGCAGTGGCACCTGGTAGTTGTGGTGGGTAAAACAAAGATGAAACAAAAATTTGAAAACAAAATACAAAGAATAGTTCGGGTAAAATTAAGTCGACTCCAAAACTTACCGCTTATATCCGCTGATTCGTCCACCGATTGGTCACGACTGGGTTTCGAATCACTGGACTTGTGCTGGTAACTATCCAGCTGATTGTATTCTGATTGGTAGCGGATACCTGAGGAAGCGATGTGGACCATTGATCAACCAAGATGGATTAATTTTACATTATTTTACTGGACTTTCATATCATACCTTTCTCGAAGTGGTTTATCGTCATCGTAGATAAACCGTACGGGGACTCGTACACTCGCGTTGATGGTACCGTTGTCGTAATGCTTTCCGTTGTCGAAGGCGGTATCGTTGTTGGAGGAGTTGAAGCTGTTCAGTAGAACAATAATAATAGAAATTCATTAGTTCCATTCACACCGGTGTGTGTAAGCAGACAATTGAAATAATCCTGTTCGGAAGAACTAGATAAGTAATAAACTAATTCAGTAAATAGACGACTGAATGAGTATTTTTTGTGAGTAATCGAGATTTAAATTCGAAAAACTTTGATTTTTAGAAACCAAATTTCAAACGGATAAAACAAACAATCATGAGAATTTGTTACAACAACATTAATTATTTGCATAAGAATTGAATTATCAACCCTCACAGGTTGCCTTTTTTACCTTAGTATGTTCAAAACATATGGTAGAAAAATAAGTGTGTTTTAAAAACACAAAATAAGTGTTTCAGCTGGGAAACGCATAGTAAATATTTACAATTTATTTTTTTACCCCTCAATTTGCTTCAGAAGGTCCCATCAGTGAAGATTTATCAACCGAATTGAGACAAAAATAGTGTTCAATATTTATAATGTTCAACATTAATGAGTGTTCAATACTCCTTTATTCCTGAATATGTATAATAACTATAAAGACTCTCCGGAAGTACAAGATATAATAAATTTGATCAGCTCTTTATAGGAACAGCGGCTATTTAACAGCGTTTATTTTTCACGCATAAAAGTCGTTGGATCAACTTTGAACTAACCGGTCAGATTGGAAATATATTTAAATAGTATGACTTTAATTTGACTCAGTCTGAGTAACAAAAGCATTTTCGACTTTTCTATTTTGTCGACAAGTGATACATGTGATTGTTCTTTAAAATAATGGTCAACTTTTAGTAATTTTGCTAATAATTCTGCTAGAACATGATAGACATGTTTTTTCTCTCGTATTACATGGACTTTTGCCTCTTTTTTATGCTTTAAAAATGATATGAAAGGAAACAAATTATTACCTAAATAAAAATAGCATAAAACTCTCTGAAATATGATTCGTGAATATAAGTCGCATACTCGTAAACTATTAACACTGCTGCTTTTGTTGATACAACCGTCTAGTCGCAAAAACTGATCACATAAACAAAGCACTGAACGAACGATTTATCGTTCATCATTTTAATCCACTTAAGGCACAACTTTGGCTTGTTAAAGACCCACAAATTGCTTACCTAACCTAACCGCTCGAGCTATCCACTAACTATCTACATCTCCCGAGACGGAGTGTTGATAAGTTTTATTCTGCTGCTTTGATTGGTGTCATAAAAAGTGCTGGTAGATTTAGCTAAGGAATAAAATTCGTCCCTAGAGAGTTCAGCTGGACGAGTTCCGAATAGGGTTGATCAAACCTTAGCACGATAGCAAGCGATATAAAGATGACAGCGTTCTTAGTTTAAGGATCTCTCGATGTCTCGAAAATAGATGAAGTAGTTTGAAATAGTTTCATAAACCTTATTTCAAAATAAAATAAATAAAAACAAATTTATGCCGATGTTTTTGGGTCCACTAATTTAGCTTTATAAGAATAAAATTAAATTCCGAACTGTGTATAAAAAAAACAAACATTGTCCCCCAGAGTCTCACAATCGTGTTTGTTCTGAAAAAAAGGACTACAAAAAAATAGTTCTGCTGCCATGAACTCGTCACGGATTGCAAACAGATCGTCATCACCGGGCACGTTCCGACGGGACTTTCCGCTCTGCGGCAATACTAGTGCGACTCTGTCAACCAACCTCGAAGCCACCGGGACGAAACGCGACAAGACGTGCAAATGAAATCCAGCCCAGATGGAACTGCTGCTCAAACAATCTTCGCCCCATCGCTCACCCACCATACCCACTCACCCACTCCCACCACAGAGACGATGATGACACACGTTCGGACGACATGCAATCGACTGTCCCCATGTACCACTCGTGTGCCGTTGTTGCCGTTGAGCTCTTCATTGTGAGACGTTGGTTAGCCGTTTCTGTGACAACCCTGCCACAGAGCAGGCGTGAGACGTGTGGCGGGTGAAGTATGTGGCAAATTACACACTCGAAAATATACACAAACACACACAGTCACATATGACGTGTGAGCTTGTTATTCTACACAATAACACTCGGGGAGGAGCCAGGGGTTGAGAAAGTTAAGCGAAGCTGTAAACCACACTAGGTGCTGTTTTGTGCGATGCACTTTGCCTGAGATGGGTGCAACAGGTTGCAGCAGCATTGCAGCGGGCAAGCGTAATAGAAACGATATTCTGAGTCGTTTTTGCACCCTCAACACGTTAGTTGTCAACAATGTGATATTTTGATCGTATTCTTTGTGTTTGTAAGTTATTTTCTACACAAACACAATTTTAAGTCGTTTTCATCAGGAAAATGTAACGAAAAAGCGCCAACAGCACATTCTCATCATACTCACAGTAAAGTCGGATGCTCCCGTCCGTGTCTCCTCGGGGATTCTTGGCGATGCATTTGTAGATGCCATAGTCGCTGTGTTGCACATCTCCTATGTGCAATCGCATCACGGATTTGTACGACGGTTTTCCAGGAATTGTTTCCGTACTGCAATGTAATTTAAATGTAATGTTACTAGCACTTCGTTAGGAGGGCAAGTAATTGCGAATTAATAGACATTGCGATGAAGTTTATTTTATATTCCAAGTCTTCCCTGAGGAAGTTAAAAAAGCAATTAAATATGGTTAAGGTTAGTTATGGTTGTAGTTAATTTTACTATTTGCTATTACTTTACTATCGCGTTTGATTAATTTCTGTTATTTTAAAACGTTAAAACATGTGTTATATTTTTCATTATATTTCGAGATTCGACATAATTAATGAATTGTGTCAAAATAATATTAGATATATCATTAGTTTATTAAACCGTGATTTAATAAACAATCGAGTCTATGTCATTATTTCGTTACCGTTATTTGATTGCTTGTAAAGATTAGGATGAGTATTTTGTTTCAGTAGATCATAGTGTTCCACTAAAAAGTTGTAATATTTATTCTTCATCTGATACATCTGATATTTCAAAAAGGCACTCTATTCAGGATTCATAGAATTCTGAATTCTTAAGCTTTTCACAAGCACCAAATGATTTTGAAAATAGTGAACTGACGTTGTAAGCATAAATAAAAATGCAAATTAAAAAATGGCGAGAAATTTAATGTTTCCACTTTTTTTAAAAGACAAAACGATTCGTTAAGATGAATTCAAATTAGAATATACGTTTAAAACAAGGGTTTTCACTATCTGTCAATGTTTTTTTAAAGATATATGTAGCACCATTCGCACGTTTTCATTCATAACTATGAAATAATTTAGCATTTTTTATATGCTTTACACAATGCAACAAATACATTTCGTGGTGTTGATTTTATCGTTACTAACAACGATATAAAACTACTTATTCATGTTTTTCCTTTACAAACGTATGCTTAATTCAATTAATAAAAAGATTTCAAGTGAAGTTTACCTGTACTTCTGAGAATCGTGAATCATCTGATCGTTTTCCCGTGTCCAGTAGTTTAGTGAGGTAGGATGTGCTTCTATATTACATTCTAATGTGGCATTGAATCCGAGAGGAACGCCGACCAGTTGATGTGGTATCCACAGCATCGGAGGAACTGGAAAGGCAGATGGAAAAACAAATTTGCTCACGTGTGTCCGCACATCAATCACTCTAAGGTCTAATTCCACACCACCGTTGGTAGCTACAGTGGAGCATATGGGCATGGCTGGTGACTATCAGTCTAAAATAAGTGACATTGAATATACCACGGATGCATACTCACAATCAACACTGACTTTAATACGCTTCGAAACACTCGGCGGCACACCGTTCGTTGCTATGCACAGATATGCTCCCATGTCGTACCGTGACACACGGGATAGTGTCAGTACGTCGCCTTCCCATTCAACGACCTCTGCGAAAAAAAAAAAACAGGGCAACGGCACATGGTAAGTGACGCGATAAAAATATAAAGCTAATCAATTAGCAACGGTTTCAACCGGTGCGTTGGCCCTAGCAACAGCAACCATCACGATACTTACCGCTGCTGTTACGATTGATGGAAATTTTCAGATTTTCATCGCGTTTCCACTTTATCGACGGCGGTGGACTTCCGGTGGCTTTGCAGCGTAACGTCACGTTGGCACCTTCACGCACGATCACGTCACTGGATGAAACCGAGTCATCGATGTTTGGTGGTACTGGAAAATACAGTTCGAAGAACAAATCAGTCAAAGGGCAAGTTTGTATGTGAATACGACGAAAGCGAGTGATTTCGGATGAAAAAACTTTTCCTACCGAACATCTCCTCTATTCACAATTCCAGGTCTTGCTATATGCGACGACTTTCAGAGTACCGGTACACCATCGATCAAAGCAGGCCACGATGGTGCGAGATTTTTGACAGACAAGGAAATCTCTTAAATCGTTCAATTACTTCCCAAAGCCTCTTCATTTTGTTCACTTGAGCAGCTCTCCCATCCCTGGTGACCGCAGCCAACCCAAGCCCTACAACTTTGGTGTGAACTTATCCGAAGAAGAAGTTATCTACCACGCAACCTTCTGGGTCGCACCCATGTGGTTTGCCCGTGTTGGCTGTGAAATCTCGCTTCCTTCGGCCATCGCACGAACGGAGTAAAAATCATATGAACCATGTCGCCTCCAATATCGATCTCATAAATAATGCAAATGATTTCGAATCAGTTTTTCTGCCACCGTCGGACGTCGGACTAAACACCGGCCAGCGAAAGTTTAAAGAGAAGGAACCATCGATAATCGGAAAATGCTGTGGACGGATTCCGGAGCCGCAACGAAAGTTTTTGCCAAAGAAGGAAGAAACCATTCACCACCTCCCACCAGACGACCCGTTACGCACTGCTTTCCTCCGGGGCGAGTGCATTATGCTTATTCAAATTGTGGGTGTGATTTTTGTGGATATGACATTTAATTTGCGCGAAAATAGTCTTCAATTTTTCACTTCAACTAAAGCGCGACAAAAAACTTTTGACATTGCTGATTTTAGAAGTTTTCGCTTACAGCGTCATTTTCGTTTTATTTTTCCAATCTTTTCTTTGGATTGGGACGTTTCTACATACATACCGGTGGTATATTTTGGTACAAGCTTGACTTTAAAGTTTGTGAATGGTGGTAAACTTTTTTTACCTTTACAATTGTATGTTTGGGATACAACTTTCCGATACGACAACTTTTTGTGGCTATGTTTGGGATACGATTTTGCATATTTTATTCGATCGATTTATTTGGAAGATTAAAGTACAAAAATCAAGCTTATGCAGTTCCTCACATTCTAATGACGCTTTGCTCGCATTTCTTAGCTATATGAACACAATATCCAACAGTGCAACAGAGAAATAATTCATGAAAAAAAGAATAATTCACCAGGTAAAAGACCATCTTCTCAAATGTACTACGAAAACCCGCACAACAAAACCGGCAACGAAGGACAAAACAATTTTCTTATTCCGCGTCCGTTTTTAATCAAAACTTATGAAAAGATAATAAAAATAATTGCAACCGAAACCGAAGCACAACCCTCGGTGGTCTGGCGTCGTCGGTATCGTGGAAAAGCGAAGGAACTGGGAATAATTCTCCTCGCACAAACGTGGCTATTATTGATTAAAACAACCCCAGCCAAGAGTGGCCGGATCTCACCGTGCCAAAACTAGACGGTAGGCAAAGGGGCTCGTCGGCGCGTTTTTCACGGAGCGAACATTTGTCAAGGGAGAAGGTCGAGACGGGGCGTAACGGTCACAGCGTTGGTGTTAGGTTGCTGGAAGTGCAGCTCGTGAAATGGTGCATTTCGGCGTGGTTGGAAAATTATTTGCAACATCTTTTCCACGGCCCAAGCACGAGCGCTAGCGCATTTCTTACGCTTGAAGATGAATCTGCCAACTTAAAGCATTGTGTTTTTGGGAAGCGTACTGTCGGCGGGCCAACGTATGACCTGGTTCTGCTCAGCAGGACAGCTAATGATTAAAAAAAAAAACATCGTATAGAATTAAAGTCACTTTGAGCACTGATGTTGTTTCGTTTCAAATGAAACCCATCAACGTAAAATACATTATTGTTCCTGGTTGGAAGTAACTTATACATTTGGTGGCTGAATGATGAATACTTTTCGGGCTCAAATACGGCAAGACTGATACTACGAATTCATCTAAACTGTTTTCCCATATCGATATGTGATTATGGTAGAATACATTATTCGAATACACCGGGATCGCATCAAGCTTGAGCGTGTATTTTAATACATCAAGAAGAATAATAGAAGGTAAACTATACATTTTAGAAAAAGCACGAACAATAGCTTGCATATACAATACAACATACGATACGATGGTTACTTTCATGATTGTAGTTGAAATAAAATTAATATAATTCGTTTTATCAATTTTGAGGAGGTATAACTTACAGTTTTCAAATTTACTAACCCAAAACCAACCTACACTGATTTGCGTCTAATGTTTCATAACGTACGACCGTGTTTTTTAAAGTAGGAAAGCTAGCTATCACAAAATAATCAAAAAGTTTATAGGACATAATTAACACTGTACTAAATTCGTCTTGTGAAAAAACATTCACATTGTACTAAATTCGACTTGTTGCTGAATCAAAGATATATTATTCATGTTAAGTATTTTCGAAATAACTTGTAGGTTGTTTCTTGTCAGTAACTAAATCACCCTGATAACGTTATTTTCGAAATCTTCCTGTTTTATTGCTTATTTCCAGCACCAAAAACTATTTCCGATTAAGGGAAATCATTCGAACACACGTCTGATTTCTGATTTTCGAGCCACAACCCATCGAAATAAGAGATGTATCCGCACGAGTCGAAACATCATTACGGGCTTGAGTCGCTCTGTGTGTCAGCTTAATCACTGTCGTTTCGGCGATCGACTCGTCGAAAACGTGCTTCCGTGGCGTAATTGAATTAACGTGCACTGATAAATCGACAGTAAATGACGAATATGATAGGCACACCCTGCGCACACCGGCTGCAGACTCTCGCAAAGCGAACAACATATTACATGATGAAGAGACGTTGAAGGACTATTAAATCATCATCTCCGTCACTATCGCAACCGAATGGGTGCCTCATCCGCTTCAGTAATATTTCGTTCAACCACACACTATAGCGACTACTAATGACAGGGTATCCTGGTTTCGGTTCACAATTGCTTCCATCCTTTCGAACGCTCCGGAGCAAAGGCAGCGTGTGCAGTGTGGCGGAAATAGGGAAAAAAGGGACATGTATCCTCAGCGAACGCAACAGGCCGCTGGTGGACACATAGTTGACGCGTAGATGAATAGATGAATGTGTCGCTCGAAGGCAATTAAGCCTTGCCCGAATGCAATCCATCCCCGGGACATTGGTTCGTCGGTTTCGGACCGATATGATCGATTTGTATGCAACAAGTCACTGTAAATGTACTTTCCTGTTGTAATTATTCCACTTTTGGCAGGTTCCAGCACGATGTTTGAGGCATCTGTGGTTTCGAGTGCAGTAGAACATATTCTCGTACAATGAATGAACGAGTGTGGCTTTTTGTGGATTTCACAAGGTGTGATGTAATTAACACACCTAAAAATTTGATACGGTTGTACACTAAGCGAGTGTTTCCTGTTTTCATTAAGCGATTAGAGTACCGGAATCGTTAAAAACAGACGTTTAAAAGCATGAAAATTAGCACACAAAAAAACAAATTAAAATAAATCAACTATAACATGAAAATATGGAATTATGGATTAGTTTTCCGTAAACCCGGTTAAAGCGTGATGATAAAACCCAATCTTTCCCTCTCTCTCTCCCACACGGTCTCAACAAAAATTAATTAAAAATCAATCATTTTTATCCCACAATAAACGGCGTAAACGTAAACAAAAAAAAACGAATTGCCTTACCCACAACATGCAGATACCCGAACTGCGTTTTTGCCGTGACCGTGTTGATTTGACACATGTACCGGCCCTTGTCCTCCTCCTGCACGTTGGTGATGTGGAGAAACCACGTTTTGTGCTTATCGTGCTTATCGTGGGTGACGCTGATGCGCGGATTGCGCGTGATGACGTGATTGTGCACGGTTAGGATGGCCGACTGCTCGAAGTGCATCCAAGCAACCTGTGGAGTAAAATTGACCCAAATTAATGGCGGATTGAACATTGAACTGCTTTTAGTGATTGGTACGGGCAGCAGTTAATAATTGGTTTAAAATAGGGAAAGGATAGGGTTTTTGTGGATTTTACGATGTAGTTTTCTGCTAATGGAACATCAGGCAATTTGAGTATAGTTAAAGTTCAGTATATTAGCACGTTAATATGTATATTGAACTTAGATTATCAAACCAAATCATTTGATGCGTTTTTTCGGGCATATTTTAGCAAATATCATTTGATTTTCGTAATATTACCAGCATGAAGATTGATTTTATTGCACGCATATTCCCAGCAATGGTTGGGTAAAGCAGTATTCTAGCCAAACAAGATAACCGACATTAACACGTAGTTGATGAGCTAATTTTGGTTCTCTTACACTGTTTTTTATTGGTTTATCATTTACACGATTCATAATTAATGACCCAGCAACGCATACTAATCGTGTGTAAACAGAACCTTCCCTCCTGTCGTCGTTTTTATTGTCCAATATTTATCATAAACAATGATCGCTGCAAACATAAATTTCCCAACTTTAGTCACACATTCCAAACCTGCCAAAATAGACATTGGAGAAAGGAGGAGAGGGGTGAGGTACAAAATAAGACAAACTCGAGCGCTAAATCACATGCCGCTAATGTACGGCGGTCACCGGAACGGACCGAACCATTCCAGTGCAGAGAATGTGTTGTCTTTTCCCGTGTCGCGCACACCATCGTATATTGATCGAGTGCAAAATGGCCATAATAATTCGGCATGCGGACGAAAAGTAGGGTGAATTCCTCCGGTCGATGGTTTTATGGCTCGTGAAGCCTTTCACAGATTACCTCCGCACGCTAGACAGCACCATTCAACGTCATTTCCCGACGGTTCAAAGATAAAAGACCGCACTGCAACGAACATCGCTCGTTGTCGGGACTGAAATTGGCTGCCAGGGATGAACCATAAGCAGGAACGCGAAAATGTCCTTTTAATTGAATACCCGGCGCTGTGGCCGGTGGCAGCCCGGTGTTTGGCAGCCCGCGCAATGAAGATGACGCCACAGGACGTGTAAACATATGCCACACTTGGCCTTTGGTCGCCGTCGCCCTCGGTCAACTGCAATGCCCACTTGCAACGGTGGAAAGAAGTCGGCTTGAAATTGGTGTAATTTAAATAAAACAAACATTACCGGGCGCGCTCCCGGCTGGGATTGAGCCAAGTAAGTTTGCCGTCAGGCTTTTGTAGTTGAGCTTTCTGGGTAATGCCAACGGTAATGCAAAGGCCCGCAGATAAAATATACCGCACGCAAAGGCTTTTGATAGCTTTTTTTTCTCCGTTAGCTATCCATTTCTGAGCTAATGGTGTGGAGTTTTTTTTGTGAGTTCTAAAGACATCCTGGTGATTTGTAGATAACAACAATTTCTGTTTTTTTTTTGTGCATTTATATCGCATAAACATATAACTGGAGGAATGTACACACCCATCTAGATCAAGATTTAATCATGCTTTGTTCATACTTTTCATCGGTGGTAGCTTGCGGCACTAAACCGTGAGCTTCATCCAGTATGGTCACTCTATGGCTTTTTATTAGCTCAAAACAATCCGTGATCATGCATACGAGACTCCACCTAACAACACATAAAGATTATGTGCAAAATGTCACCCCTCCAAACGGCGTATGTGTGTGTGAGTTCCGCTGCCACGATCGTATTCACCTCTACCACGGAAACTCAAATAACGATAAAGAGCATTTTTATGCTTTAAAAGTCTCGCCTGCTACGTTCAGCCTCTGGCACAGAGACACACCCACACACACACACACACACACCCTGTCGAAAGCGAAAAGCTTTGCGCATCACGCCATAATTAATATAGGGTAGCTTTAAAATTAAACTAATTTCAAACTGAGTCAACAAAACAGCCAACGTCATTTTCTTCCCATTATCGCTTTTGTGTCGACCTTTATTGTTTACATCTGGGGGTGGCCTGGGTGCCGGGGTGCGTCCGGATGTGCTAAGCTACTTTTATGGGTTCTCTCACCGAAAAACCATCGACGAGCATGATGGTCCCTTTTTTTTGAGTGAGGAGGCGGGGAGGAAGTGGCTCGCTCCGTCCCCGAGCCCTCCCTGCATAGCGGCTTCCCCTTCCGTCGCTGAAACGTTACTAATCGTGATTGTCCTTTCACACTGCACCAACCGTTTAGTGACGGCGTGCTTGCTGTCAACCGAAAGCAACACCCTCCGGGTGAAACTGTCTCCCGCTTGGACAGTGGGATGACAGTGGGAGAGAAAAATATGTTTTAAATATTAAACGCGTTCGAGAATGGAACAGCTAGCAAAACCATTGCATTTCTTCAAACATATTGTGGAAAAAAAAACTTAAAAGTGATAAAATAACCAGAGTTCGTTGAAATCTCATTTTTCTTATTTATACCTTCGCTCAAGTAAACGGTGCTTAGTAATGCATAACACCTTCCAAAACTGCAGTTTTGGGGTTAAAAATGAATGCCCAAATGGCCCGTAGTGTTACGCTGTGCACTGTGTGGGTATGAGAAACATGCCTTATCACTGCCGAACCATGATTCAATCTCAACCGAACGCTCTTCCACAATTTTCATCGGTTTTCTTTCTGTTCCATTTTCACTCGTTCATTTGAGTTCTGCCAGCCAGAAATTGTGTAATGTTTCTTTTGTTCCTGGTAGGAAACGGTACATTTTGCTGTAGTTTCCACTGTTTCAAGGGAAGCACCTTGTGAATCAACAAATGAATCGAACGTTTCAAAATTAGTATAAAAATTAATAATTTTCAATTTCTTATTCTAACCACAGAGTTAGAAACGAATCGCACTTATATATTGTATGTGAATTATGTTGTGGGCTTTCTCTATTGCACAAGGAATTTAACGCACCAGGAAAGTTTTAAGCGAAATCAATCTCGATGAAAAAATGAATGCAAGGGTCAATTTTTTTTTCGAACTCGAACTTTTTTCAACTCATCCTAGTAGCTGCTGACCATTCATAATTTATGTCCTACGCTCTCGAAACCGAAACCATTCACCGGTAACGAAGCGAATCGAACCGATCCTTGAAGGGGAGGTCGATGGAGCCGTGATAGTGTGAAAATTCTGCTCTCCCCGCACTGACTTCGTGTCCGATTTGTCTGCGGTAGTGTACTCTGCAAAACTTCCTTATCGGCTAATCTTCCTTCGATGCGATGGCGACACGAATACGGCACAGGCGTCCGCGGTGGCATCCCGCTACGCTCTTCACAATCCGAACGCGGAAGAGAATTCTCCCTCCTCAACAAAAGTAAACTAGAGAACTGGCCAAAGAAGTTAAACGCAGACGCGGGTTGGTGGTTTTTGAAACAAGTTCAGCTATACGAGCACGTTGTGATTCGAACCACCTTGCCTCGCGGTGGCTTCCCCCTGGACCAGCCCTACGGCCGGAAAGAGCCAAGCAAAAGCCATTACATCAGTCTAGCCGAAAAGTGTGCAGCAAAAATTTCGTAAACAAACCTATAAATCGTCTCGTCTGATGATGTGGAATGGGACTGGTGTGGAAGGGGAAGGAATTCTGTTCGGGAACCCTGAAATCCGGGACAACTGAAGCTACCGTCGACAATCGAGATTTCAGCTGTGCTCGGGTGGCATCGAAATTGGCAGTAGAACTACGTTCGATGGGAAATGAAAAGCGACAGGAATTTAGGATTCTGGAGTACGACAATGAGAGCACGAATCAAAACTGGGCCATAATCAGCGGGGAAGTGATTAAAGCACATTTTTGTAACATTTGGTGACTCTTTAATAAGGATATGTAACAAAGATAAGGGCAAAAATGTTGTGTGTACTATTTTAAATATAAATATCGATTATTCTTACCTTGTAGGTGCCGAGATTTTTCACCGAGCAAGCCAACTTCACGTTACGTCCTGCTGGCACGGTTATATTTTCGATGATGTCCGTAAACTCTGGTTCTTCAACTGCCAGCACTGTTGAAAAAAGCGAGACATAAAGAACACTTTTAGTGAACAAAGGCAAAGTTATCACAAGCGCAAAAACAAAAGTTCATAGTATCGGCGAGTAGGTACTGCAATAGTTAAATGAATGTTTTGAATAGAGTGGCATGCTGGTGGTTACATTTGCTATGAGAAACTTTATTCACCTTTCAGTATCAATGACATTGAGGACCATCAATGACATCGATTCACACTTACTGTTTCCATGTGGAACGATTTAATTTCTCGCTTTTCAATGCTCATGACCTTTTCATGTTATGTTTATTTTACCATCTAAATGTTGTAGCAACAGGTTTTCTTTCATCTGCAAAAAACTACTTACACTTTTCGTTAGCACTTTAAGTTGAAATTAATGAAATTATTATTGAGCTATTAAATTATTGCGTTTATTGAATTCTCGAAAAAAAATCCAAAGAGAGCTGCTAATAAAGTCTATTCCTTGTTTCTTCGCACTATGAGACAGGAACGAGAAAGCATCGTCACACATTTTTTTGTAATCGTTGACCGCCAAGAGCTGCTAGAACTGAACATAGTTTCGTATTGATGACATGATCGAAACTATTCTGTTAACTAAATGTACCTCGACGAAACCTATCATAAAGTTATTCGCAAATATCTCCATGCAAACGCAAGGGATTTAAATTTTATGAGTGGAAAAATAACATTTTTGATTTTTACGTAAATATCTTCCTTAACTGACAGAATGCTACACTAAGTGGTACCAAAGTTTTCTTCTAGGTTCGCACTGTTCCTCAACCTACCTGTAATCTTTCTCCTATATCTGTATTATTAAATCAATAAAACCTTTGATAGAAAAGTTTTAGATTATAAATTAATTCTTTGTAAATAGGAACATTTACGAATGACAATAACAACAAAGAACAAGTGGGGATTTGGTTGTGTTTGAAGTTTTTCTCAATTTTTCTACGGGTTTTTCTCAATTTTTCTACGGATTCGGAGAGAATCATGAGGACAGCGATAGAGATTTATAGTTGTTTTTTTATTTGGTAAATTTTTAAAATGGGTTTTCAATAATTTTAAAATTTCAATAATTTCAAGCCAAGTCATAAAGGACAAGATTAGTATTCGCAGACGGTAGTCACCGTGCTCGGAAGGATAAATTAAAGATATTCCACTCAAATTGAGCCGGTTTGTTATTTCATTGATTAAGCAATAGGATGAATTGTTTTAAAGTAGTCTTTATTGAGAATAGCCCACGAGTTTTTCTCAATTTTTCTACGGATTCGGAGAGAATCATGAGGACAGCGATAGAGATTTATAGTTGTTTTTTTATTTG
>KI915055.1:1865472-1887370 GCA_000473445.2 Anopheles farauti | reverse complement strand
CAAATAAAAAAACAACTATAAATCTCTATCGCTGTCCTCATGATTCTCTCCGAATCCGTAGAAAAATTGAGAAAAACTCGTGGGCTATTCTCAATAAAGACTACTTTAAAACAATTCATCCTATTGCTTAATCAATGAAATAACAAACCGGCTCAATTCGAGTGGAATATCTTTAATTTATCCTTCCGAGCACGGTGACTACCGTCTGCGAATACTAATCTATCAAATCACTTCTTATTACGAGCAAACGAAATGGGGGACCGTTTCGCACCGTATGTACTCCGCCACGTACAGCAATTTTCCGCCACGCTACCAGACTGCGGGAAAGATTGGTTCACAAAAGTTCACTTTCAATCGTAACCGATAATATAGCTCGTTCCGAGCGATCCTGCGGAAAACGGTCGACGACTTTCCCTGGACGAACCACCCCAAACGGAACAGGGAACTCCATTCCGGCCGGAGATCCCGTCGATCGACGATCAGGACCAAATCCGTGGCACGTAATCGTATGGATGGCGATGGCGAATGAAAGGATACAATTGTAATTCAATTAAGGTTGATACTGAAATGGTGATTCAACCTAATTTCGTTTCTTCCGTACACTTCTCCCGATGCGCCCACTGTGGGCGACCAGCGATGGTCACACTTTGTGAGACAAGGTGGACAAAAAGAAGAAAATGGAAGTTACATACACATTCGGGCCGAACCATTCGGAGCGGTGTGGAAAAGGTGCATCCTTAACTGTCTGCACGAAGAACAACGGTGCCCAGTATACCGTCACGGCAAGGGGATATTTATCTACCGCCCTAATGTCGCCCGTCGCCGACCGCTTGAATGCGAAACCGGTCGGTTTTGGTCGGCACTCGATAAAGGGATGGGTTACGGATATTCTTTTAATATTCCGGAAATGTCGACAGCCGAAGTAAATAAAATTAAAGGCTACAGCTCGCTTGCGCGTCCAACCGTCGCTGCGGCATTCAAGTCTACGAGGACGGTACGAGCGCAGGGAAGAGGGCATGTTCCTTTATCTCGACCCACACTGTCGTCGTTCGTCGTCGTCGTGGTAGTCAGCACATGGAGACGGCTTGGAGGTGGTTCGGCTTTTTGGCAAAGGAGTCTAATGAAGTCGATGAGTTCAAGATTGTTTTAACGAGCATTGAATTCAACCGTAGAACCGACCTATTCGGAAAACTTTTCCTATCCTTTCCGAATGCTGACCTGGCTAGAGAATTCCACTCGTAGGAACGTCGGTGTCCTGTAGCATTAACGTCGTGATTAAAATTTTTATCGGAAATGCCTGATTTTCGTGGGACGCTTCCAACGGTGAGCAAAAGAGGAAATTGATTTTCAGTCCTGCTTTAGAAACAGTGTGTTTGAAATTATTCGACGAGAGGGCGGAAAATTGTAAAGGCACCTTTGAAATAGTGTAACGTAAAGATTGTTAGTTTTTATTACAAACAGAATTTGAAGACCATAAGCAAAAATGGAAAAGCAAAAAAAAACGTTTTTGATATTCATTGAATTTGCACTACTTTGGTGTTTGTCATAAAATATTCAAATTTTGCTGAGTATTATACCGAAAAAACAGTTCATTACTTTTCATTGAACTAATGAACTTCAGTATGTTTATCTATTGGTGAGATGCTTAAAATGCATAAAACAGAAATAAAGTACACAATTTTCATATTCACGTACACAACACAGAAGAGTAATTCTTCTAGTTTCCGGGTATTGTGTCTAGCGAAGATCGAAATTTATGGAAGCCCCGTGGTTTGCTGTGCTTGATCAGACGCCCACCGCCTCCAGCACAGCATGCACGAATTTCACACGTGGTAAAAGGTGACACATCTCCGAAACATCCTCGAAAACATCCGGTTCATGGGGCGAGATGCAAGCAGACCAGCTCAGCCGAAAGATCACCGAAACGCGAAGGAAGAGTAGCATATTTTTCCAAATTAAGCACGCATGAAATACTTTTCCCATTCTTTCCTGTTGTTTCCAGCTGCCTGCCGTTCCGTCAGAACCCATGTCCTCCTTGAATACGAGATTTACTCGAAGCTTTTTCAATAAACATAAAGTTTTTGTTCACCTCTGGCCTTCTCGTTGCATTTGGGCCGCAAAGAACAGGGAGTGTACGTAGATGCTCGAGAAAAAAAAAGTGGCCAAACGAAATACACTCCAGTGGAGACACAGATAAAAAAAAAACATCTCCTCGTAACCGCATTTACGACAAAAATAGCTAGCACGGAACATCTAAAGGGACGGGAGGGAACTAGAGAAAAAAAACAACGAAAAGTTTGCACTGTAAAGCACCGTCGTAGTAGACAGGGTTTTTTATTTGGTTGTTCTCGGCTGCTTCTCGATTGCTGTTTCTTTCTCCTACTGGATCATCCCTTAGGATGAAATTTGCAGACCTTCTGCTCGGAGGGAGAGCGGTGCGATTGTCAAGTGCCATAAAAAACCGTGAACTAAAAAAGGGAATCGTGAGCTTTCGGTTTGTCAGAGTGTCGTTAGTTGTTTGTTGGCGTGTTGGTTTGGTACCGTGTCCTGGTGGGAGTGGGATAGCGTGGACGAGATCAGCTTGATTCCCGCCGTTAGACGGGATTGAGAATGTCGATTGTGGGATTTTGTCTACCGTGAAGTTGGTAAGTAAAGCTTCAATTGCTTTACGATAAAGCTAGGCGGCACTCGACGTTCAATTGTTTGATGTGATTATCTAACTCTGATTACGTGGAACAGTTCACTTGTTGTGTAATGCATACCTAAGATCACTTTGCAGAAGGAGTAGTAAAATTAAATTAGCTTTATCTGTGTTTAATTTATCGAACGAAAAACTATGCCAAACGGTGGTACCTAATAACTTTAGTATCTTAATAATATGAACCTGTCATCAAATGATAATCTTTAGACAGAAGAAGAAGTGTTCCGAGGTTAACGTTGTCACATTGTTTTTATGTTTCAAAATTTGCTGTCCAAAGAAACTTTCAGTAAAACTGCAGCTCATATGATGCACATTAAAAAACAGCCACTTCAATAATTATTATTTTTCCCCCGCCCACCTCCATGTTGCGCATATTTACATTTATTCATTTTCCGCTTATTTGCTTTCCTTTTCACGGAACATAACAAAACGCACGAAGGACCGAAAATGGGATTTCCACTAAAACCTCACACTCGCACCGTGAGGGCCGGATCAAACTTTACCTTTCCACGGTAGGGTCATATTTTGCGAAGGTGAGCTTGTCTTTCACTTTCCCACAAACTGACACGATTCGGCCAAAACGGGACGGCTTCGTGGCCCAGCCGAGCTGGGGGAGATTTATGCAGACGTACGTGCCACCGCAAGCGGAAAGGGAGTAAGTTTGCAAGTAGATTGAAAAATCCTTTTTCCAAAAGCCAAAACCAAACACAAATGGGCTACATGAGAGTATAAAAAAAAGTCGACCCGGCTCTACAAAATCAAATAGACACTCGGGAGCGACCGTTGCTGCCGGTTGCTGAGCAGGGGCTCGCCCCGATACGGAACGTTCGCCGCATGCTCTCTGGCCGAGAGAAGCCAAAGGAACCCGGCATCCGTAGCCAGAACCCACCGAAAAAAAATACGAAGAAAACGTACCGTACTGAGACCGTGTCGGTGGGCCCCAACTGCTCCATGCATTATGATTTTTACGTACTCACCATTTCCATATTTCGATTTCCTGCTGTCAAACGATGTCAAAAGTATGTTTCCGCCAAACCACAGTACGCCGGTGAGTGTGTGTGTATATGCGACAATGGAAACGGAAAAGCAGGGCAAAAACGACCAGTTAGGCTACAAAAAAGCCACAACAATCGAAGCAAGCACAGCTTCGGTACACATGCTCACACTGTGGCACCGTGTCGACAAAGTATAGCGTTCGGTGGCATAAGAGATATTGATTGATTTTGTTAAAAGGAACCATCCCACTTCGGCAACCACGCTGCTTTTTTTATTCACAATCGAACGCAGAAAGGGTGTATTACTGATTGCTGTAGTATACCATAATAGCAATGTGTTGAATAGCTGCTCGAAGTAATTTGATTAATGGCCAACACTCAAAGCTTAATGGTGGGTAGCAAATGAAGAGCTAATCAAAATCACTCAATGCTATTCGAACTCAAGTATTGCTCAGAGAGCGAAAGGCTGCCAAAATACCATTATAAATATTATTAACATAAAAAGATAAATTTAAAATAATATTAAAATAATACTAAACAAACACAAATGCAACAACAGTTATTAAATAGTGCTAAAATCTTCTTTCCTAAACTAAAAAAAGCAGTATAAATAATGTTAAACCGATCCTAACCTAAATGATTTGCTGTCGACTTGAAAACTTCACTGGTAAGTTGATTGTGTTGCGAAGTTATTTAAATAAATTATAAATTATTCAATAAATAAGTTTAAAACACAAAGAAAAAAAAACATTTAACTTAACACATACATGAAAGATATTATAAATAATAATCAATGACATTTAAGCTTCCGTCTCTGTAATCATTGTTGCATATTGTAAGCTGCAATCATTATCATATTCATTATGAGAAAGATTAAAGCATCAAACCTCTATGAGCAACTAAAAATGTCCATACGATCTGAACCAGCCTAATAGCAATACGCCTCTCGTAATTAAGGAAAAAATGTTGAATAACCAGTTAAAAAAAAACATTAAATTTAGTATGTGTGTTTTTTACAATTTTAAACTATTGCCTTAACAAACTATGCTCGACGTCACTTTTGTCTTCCTGATGGGACTTTGCAAAAATTGCGATAAAAATGAAAGTCTAACTAACGTAATATATTATAGTTGGCTGTATACAACGGAATTTGAGCTGATTGCAAATGAATAGGAAAAAAGTGACAGAAGAGAAACACAATCTAATCCAAACCTTGAAATGGTAGAAAGTATTAACATCCTCGTTTTGCGCGATCTTCGGAAAGATACTAATGACAACGTATGTCTTTCCTGACACACCACTCAATACCGTACACCACAAAAGCCCGTCATGTTGGGAACGTCAAAATAGAACGATCTACGCCAAGATCAATCATGTTTCCATCCTGCTTTATCTGCAACCATCATAAGCTGGCAAAAAAAAAGAATTCAGTTTTTTTAGCCCAAAGTGTCACATGCATTCGAGATGATAAATCGTACCCATGGCCTTTGCAGGGTGCTGGTGCTGGCCACGCCACGTTTCACGCTCCGAAGGTGAACATGGAGAGAATATTTATAAAATCACGATGAAAACCAAATCTTACACTCTGAAACTCACCCCTTTTTCTGCGATCTATTTCTAACACCAAACGAAATGTGTCGCATTCCTGCTCGCGTCGCCCGCAACACGTAAATCACTGCTGCGGTGAGGTAACTGCACGGAAAATGTTGTCACTTGTCACCGGTGATTAGTTTTTTCGGCGGTGCAAATGATCGGTGTTTGAAAGTGAGTGTTTAAAAAAAAAAAAAAAGTTGTACACTTCATTACGCACAAGCAGAAGCTACTTTCATCGACTTCGAGCAACGACAGTTAGCTGCCCAGCACGTCAGTGAGACGAAACTGTTAAACGAGTGAAGTCTGGCGCCAGATTTTCGGGCAGATTCTTGCGGTAAACGCATAGAACAACGTCGCTGGATGTTATACTACTGCTATTTTCTTAGCAGTCGTCCAATGATTGCCTCCAAATACACGGCTCCAAGATTTACGACCGAGTTATGAGTATATAAAATAAGATTTAATTACCAATACTTTCCTCCGTTCTTCTCCCTGCTCAAGAGCACAGTCCTATCAATCAGCCATTGGCGATACATGTTTATCATCTACACGTACACACCAACACACACACATGAGCACACCAGCAATTTTGGTCTCGAATTTTGCTCCCGCCAAGCCTCACGCGGCAACACACGCAATGAAAACATATTCTAATTCGCAGCGGCTTAATTTTCCCGGCTCGAGAGCCTCATCCCTCGCCACCGTTACGCAATGTTTTGCACTTACACTTACATGAACAACTCGAAAGAAGCCTGTGCTGCCTACGACTGCCGGGAAAATTCCCCTGTTGGCTTGGTGTTCCCGTGTAGCCCCGCGTCGGCTGGCTTTTGTTTCGAGATTTGTGCTAAATAAATCAAACCACCTTTTGAATTGTTAATGGTGCCTTCATGCGTGTAATTCATGTTGGAATTTTTTCCGGTCCATTTGGTCCGCAGCGTCGGTTAGGTTTGCGAGCGCAACCATTCGCTTCCATTCAAAAATGGACGCACACGGAGAGCGTAAGTTCTACACTGATGCTGTTGCATTGCGGAGTTTGATATGTCTTCTTGCGGTTGATGTGAGGATTTTCGTAACTTTGTTGTGAGCATCTTAATGGGGGATCATTAAAAAAATCCTACAGTATTGTAATAATAGCAAAAATGTTTGTTTTGTTTTACGATATCTGTTTTTGTTTTGTTTGGAAAATGTTTTAAAAAAATACTAGTTCCATACAACACGCCCTCATGGGTGGATCGGTCCAATCTGTTCCATTTTATTACCACAGAAGAAAGCACGCGACCATGAAACGTAATGAAAAAGTAAAACAAACGAAACGTTACGGGAAAGACTTCCGTAACGGGTTACTTTTGGATTGCTTCCCACAAAACGTACAATATTTCGAGTAGACTCGAGAACACCGCGAAGTCGACCGCTTCTAACACACCCCACTACGCTGGTTCCGGTGCTGAACATTACCCTCACCCGGTCGCTAAAACCGCAACAACTGCAGACGCGACGCTTTGGTTTGGCAGCGCATTTTTTCCTCACTCACGACGACAACATCCTCGCATTTCTGCAAAGAGCGCAAAGAAAGAGAACACCGATGGTGGAGGAAGGAAAATCTTCAACCTTTAACGGTAGTGACTTTTGCCCGCAGCCGAACAGTCGAATAATTTCACTAAATTCAAATCGACAATTTCCTCCGTCGCAGGTTGGCGTCCTTCTATTTGTGAAAATGCGATGAAACAGTTAAAGCTACCTTCACCGAATCCCGCCCCGGGAGAGCGTTACGGTGAGCAGAACGGGCACGGGCAGCAGGAAACTCATTTTCCTTATGTGACCTCTCCCTTCCCCACCCGCCTCCTCTTTCGAACGCTATCTGCTCGTCCCATCTGTCCCCTGTCTGTTCCCTGTCGTGGGTACTGATGCCACGCAGAAGACGGCGGCCTTACGAGCAACGGACATTATGGGCTGGAAATCAGACATTCCCGCCCGTTCGCCTGTTCGCCGGCGAAGGATGAAAACGGAAGCGCACTTGCGTGAATTATGTTGGCACACGATCACCGAAAAGCTAGAGCTCAATTTGGTCGGATAACAGCTTGAGATTTCCGATCGAACCGATATCGGCTTGCCGATACACGGCTTTCCTCTCACCGGACAACCCCTGGTTTCACGAGCGTTCCCCAGAAACGTCATCCCGACTGCTTGCGCCCGACGAGGAATTGCACGTGTTTGGCAAAGATAAGAACTTTCGTTCCACCGCTGTTTCGTTGCGGTTCGAAATCAAAATTAATCCTACAGCACATGTTGCGTTAAAATGTAATAAATTGATAGTGGCGTTCGGGGCTCGATTTTTGTTCCGTTTTCTTTTTTTTGTTTTGGTTTTCTCTTCCTTGCGCTCTGCGCCGCCCCAAACGATGTGTCGCGTCTGTTGGCGCCAGTTGTTGTCGTAGGACGTGGCAAACCTTTCTCCGGCTATCTCCGGCCATCGCTATTGCTGCTACTTCTTTCTCGAAGATGACGCGTTTCAGTTCACTTTAGGATAAATCAATGCGAAACGAGCGAACGGACGGATTGCAAGCGCCGTCGGGACAGCTCATAGGAGCTCTAATTGCCATTAGCATTCTTCAGGGTGTAGGGTGGAGGTTTTTCTTCTCAAAGGGATTGTTTTGCCTGCAACAGTGTGCGTTTGCAGCAGGAGCGCCAGCTGGAGAGCGCATAAATAATAACTTTCCTCAAGCACAGCGCAATTTTGCGAGGGTTAAAGTGAGTGAGTGCGATGCAATTTCATCGTCACAACATATTAAGCTAATGCGACGTTCAATATTTATTATTTTTCTCCAGTGAAATAGGGGTGGTAGATAATTATTTCAACTAATCTACGCGACCTATCGCGGTCCTTTATGAGGAAGGCACTATTTACATGTGCCTGGAGATTTATTAGAAACAGAATGGAATACTTTCTAAACATTTGGCTTACTGTCCTGCGAAATCTGAAGAAATATTTTTAATTGGATGTAATGTTGTTAGTAATTTGATAATTTCCTTGAGCATAATACTGTTCGATCGAGAGTACAGATGGAGCAACAAACATAACAGCCAAAAAAATGTGGCTGCTTTGATTGTTTTTTGATAAATTTGGATTTTTGTTTGAAACAATTTGATGGACTAAACTTTGCTTAGTAATTGAGTAAGTAAATAAAATTGAATTCAAGCACAATTTCAAATTTTATACAAACTTATTAAAAATTGAATGTTGATTTAAATTGTGTCCTCTTTTCTGACAGTTTGATCGGTTATTTGGGAAACCTAATATTTTTCGATTTATAATTAAAAGAAATTCAACCGTAGGAGATGAATAGCTAAAATTTATCGAATTTTCATCTAATTGGTCAAATCAAAAACACCAATACAATGCACAATGATAAGATGTACTCTTTAACCTATTTGAAAACATACAAATTACAATAAGGACAAACAAATTACATGCAATGATTGAAATCGCATATAAACCTTCACATCTTTTTAAAATTTCAAATGCATTAAAATTTTCAACATTCTAAACCATTAAACAATGCTGGGTTAGGATTTCACCCTCCTAATAATCGTGTTTCTATCTTCCTTTTGAAATCAGCTCCGGTTCGTTGTTTGTTTATCAATCCGACATGAGATGTTGCATATTATTTTACTCAACATGTGACGATCATTGTCTTACTGTCAACATCGCACCGCCATAACGGTGGAGGATTAATGATTTATTTTTGTAGACATTCCGCCCCATAAAGACGCCGATCGGTTTCAGTGCGCACTTTTAAACCGATACGTATGGTAATGATCCACCCTTTCGTTCGATTATGGGGACGGTTACGGTCTGCGATTGTAACAATAAACAATGAAACCACGTTCCAAACGCCGAACGATATCATTAGACTAAATGAAAACATCCGCTCGCAGTGGGCAGAAACGATTTCATCTGAGGGGATGCGTTGCCTTGCTTAGTCGGTTCTGTTTCAACTTCCTATTTGCTTCTTTTTTCGTGAGCGGACAGGTTAACATTTTCCATTTTTCTTACAACCATTTTCTTCACACCCGACACAAGATTCGACACTTCCAGCTGCTACAATATGCAATCGATCACGTGCCCGTGTGGCGTCGGAAGGGATTCTTTTCTCGCGAGTGAAAACTGTTTACTTCGCACACTTGTTTACGGCGCAGCAGTCAGTCAGCCGACGAGGATTTTGTGTTCTTTGCTTTTCTCATGGCTCACGGTCCGGCGGATTATAGTTTACAGCTGGTTTTTTCTTTTCTCATTCTTTTTCTTCCCTTAAAATCCCTTGCCCAGTGGATACAAATCCGGTAGATGTGTAGAATTTCCTATTTGCTTTCTTTTACCGTCGTCCGCCATGTGTGACACATCAACTCGTCGCCAAACGATAAAGGGTTCGAATAGACGTGCGGCATGCATCCGGCTGGCCAGTTCGAGACAGCAAAAACATGCCGCATTGTATTAGTTTCTTAATTAGACCAATTTCGAAGCTGTTAGAAGAGATGTCGCACACTGTTGATGTGGTTTCGAAACGAAACTAATAATGTGATCATTAATCGTCCCAAATGACACTTTTGGAATGTCCTGGAATAAGATCAAGATTTCCGTTTTTTATTCGTTTCAACGAAAATATGATAAAAATAGATTGGATGAAAATGTTTTAAGCGTTTAATAACAATAAATTGCGGTAGTTTCTTTATGATTCTAAGCAATCAAAAAACAAATTATTGGACTAAAAGCGACTAGCAAAAAAGTGAAAAGACGCAAATGGTCAGTAATTTTTAATGTGTATAATAGTAATGCTAAACATTACGATGAAGTCATCTAATAAATTATCTTCTATCGACATAGAGTTTAATATAGAGTTATAACTGGTATAACTAACTTCCTGTACCTCACTGGCTGGTTGACAGAGGAAACCAAATAAGGCCAGTAAAACACTCTCGTCCCCTTGATCGGTCAAGCAGGACAGACGAGCCGACGAGAATAAAAAGACCGACTAAAGAGCAACCACCTCGATTTTAATTATAGTTTGAGAATTTCCATGTCAACCTTGCACTAATTCGCATCCAATTGTTTATCAAACCATCACTGATGGTAAATTAACCATTTTTAATTTTCTTTGGTTAGTAACTTAACATTTCACCACAATATTCAATTTTTACCCTAACGACAGATGTTTTAGAAAACTTTTGTGTTTGCAGGCTGTATATTCCACGGTTTTACTTAAGATGTTATAGTCTAGCTCGGATATATGGATGCTCAGATACGTTCTGGAATTAGAATAAACATACTATCAAAAACGCATTGTATCAATAACACAGCATCAGTCGAGTTTCATTGAACAACGACACATGTAACTGCTGACCTACACTAAGAAAATTTTCTAGAATTAGAACTGTTTCTAATTGTGTCACTGCTTCACACGCTACGAGACACATGTTTGTGTCTGCTTTCACCTGATAATTTTCAACACTTCTGTGTTAAAACGTGGTTTCACCACGTGTAAAAGGACGGAACACGAGTTCTTTACCTATTGTGAAACCTATCTTGTTGATAGTTGGCTTGAATTATTGTTTTTCAACAACATCTCGAACTCGTTAATGTACAAATGGACACTTGAAACCTGTTGGAATATTTTCTAGAAAAAATAATTATTTTAGCACAATTCATACTAATTAATCATGCTAATATTATTCTAAAACAATGGCAAACATTCTATCACAAACATTCTAAAACGTCGTAAATTGGAATGATTTACCTTTTGCATCACTTGGCTATCCTACAGCCAAATTGATTCTAATTTCACTCCCAGTCTTTTAACGCCAATACCCAATTCTTCCCCAAAGATTAAACTCCGGCAATTGATAGAACAAACATCAGAAACCGGCTGCACTAATGCAGCTAGCATTCCGAACCCCTTCCACCCCACAACCCGTTCCCGATGGTGTTGGCGATGGCGAGACGACAAGACGATTGAATTAAAACGCATCGACATAACCACACAACAAACAAAAATTCCTTCCATCCACTACGGTACGCTCGGCAATCGAAATGAATCGGGACGCGTTGTCGTATTTGCTCGACGCTGATGGCGATGTTTCTATTATTTATTGCTGTCTTGCTTCCCCTTTTCCAGAGGTGGATCGAGTGGGTGGACCGGCTGGTTGCTGGTGTACCGAAGTGGCCCAGAGAAGATGGATCGCATACCCCTGCGGGCGGGACCAAACGCTACGAATTTCGGGCGTCTCGGGACGACGAGACGTACTCATGAATGTGTAAACATTCTGATCCGTCCCACCAGCGGCACCGGGACGGGGGGCATGTTTCCCGTCCGCTTGGGTGGCGAAACCCCTTTTTACGGTCCGCTCGTCGCTTGTCGTATTTCCATCCGATCCGGACGTGGGACCGAAATCACTTCACCCGTTTTCGAGTGGGAAAAAAGGACGGAGTGTGAACGAGTTTTCCCCTGTTTAACCTCGGAACGCGAACCCCGGGAGCCCTTTTTCGTTTGGGGAGACCGGTTGCGTTATTGTTGCGCGTGTTTTTCCGTTTTTCCGTACCCCGGCGCGCTGGTGAACGGTGAACACTTTTCACACGCCGACCTTCAACACCGAAACGGCGTGCTAATCGTTGCCGATGAACCTACCGGCATGCGGAGGCATGGAGGCAACAATCAGCCCGGCAGGTGGGAGTGAGGTAATTTATGGAAATTATGAAAATTGTTAAATGATATCCCGATACATTCGTACCCGGTACGGTGCGTGCGTGGGGGCGGTATGGGCGGTTCGGTTCGATCCCGTGTTGCAGGAACGGGTTGAAAAACTTGTTGCTACATTATGTTTGTCATCGGATATTCCAACATCCGTTTGGCTGGAAATTTTCCGCACCTTTACCGCACCGTTCGTGTGTGTGTTTTTATATGTCCCTTCCGCAACTTGACGGTAATATTTTCCGAAATAAAGCATCAACCACACCGAGCGCCTCCCACCCGATTTGCTTTCAGATTTATGGATCTCACAGGATTTGGATCTGATCGCAGCGAATTTTATATTAATACATGCAATAATCATCATCGGGCGGAAATTTCTGAGCAACATTCAGAAATCATACCAACTGAGTGTTAAATTAAACTGTGTATCGAGCAAAATTAGTTTAAAAAACTATGGTAGAGTGACAGAATTCTTTATCATAATAATCGAATAATAAAGTTTGTGCTCTTCATCATAGTAGGTCAGTGCTCAGATATGATAGTTAATAGTGCTTCATACATGATTCTTCACAGTTTCGTTACGATTCTTTACGTTTGCTGCGCTCTTCATTTCTCGTGCCATTAGCAAATCAACCGACGGGTGTCACGTTGGGTGTAAATTAATATATATGAGCAACGCTTGACAGATGGCACAAAAAAGTCAAAGTTAACACGCACTTCTTCCTCACACTCTACCCCGGGATTCGGGCGCTCGTAAAGTGGAGCTACACGGCGAGAGCGTCTGGATTTTATTAATAAGTGAATGAAAATAACTTTTTAAATGTCAATATCAACGAACCAGCGCCCTTCTTCCGCCTTACCCACGATCGGACTTGGTCGGGCATCGGTCGGTTGAAACGAAAGGAAAAGGTCGCGGAAAGTGGATTGATGTCAACATTTGAAATCGATTCGAGCGTATTCATGACAGACACTAGTCGGTTTGGAACATTCGCGAAATGCCATATACTTGTTGAAAATACAATGAAAGCGAACATGTCTAGCTCATGATAAAAATAATGAGGTTATGATGTGTTACACATAGTCCTAACGTCGTAAAGCGCATTTAAAAGTATAATGTTCAAATCTTATGTGTACTAGTACGATTATAACAAAGTTCAAAACATCCACACAAATTTTCATTTCAAGTATTAGTCATTCTTCTATCAATCAACAAATGCTTTCACACTGTGAAGGAAAGTGTTCCGTAGAGCTTATGAATCGTTACACCCAACAATAGCTTAAAGCTATCGATCATCATTGTTCTCAGCCACACTGAGTATTACAGAAATAATAGGTAGAAGGATGCTCAGACAAAACGATGCCGGTCCCGACGTTCACGTTCATCTCACTTGTTTATCTTGACCACGACCTGAGCATAATATGACCTATGAGATGAACTAAGCTAAAAAGATCGTCTTGCAGCTAGCTTGCAACGTGTTGGGCTGTAATTCCATTCCTCCAACTTTCTGCCTTTCTGCCAGGCAGATATTTCCGGTGCACAGCAAAACAATACCGGTATAAGGGTTAACTTTCCCATTAGAAGGTTGGAATTGAAATAGGAGCATACGATTCGATAGGGCAAGCGGTGTAATTTCAATAATCTTTGCAAGGTTTACAATTGTGTTTCTTTTCGATTATTCGTTGTTTTACGCGAGAAACTATGCTTTATAAATTATTAGTTTTGAACACTATTGCCTGACATAACTATTTTTAACTTTCAAATGCCAGTATGGGTTCATCTTACTTTGCTAAAAAAAATATATATTGTTCCATTAAACCAACTGAATCAATTCGCTGCTGATTGAAGGTTTACGAAAGGCTTATTAAAAGAGTTGATTTTCTCAGAAGTTTATAATATAGGACAGCATTTTCCAGACGAATCTGGTCGAAATTTTTCGCCATTCTCGGGGATATAATAAAAGATAACCTGTAAAACATTTGATTTTGTTTATAAATACAAAGTAACTTAGGTAAACTAGTTTAGTAAAGGTGTAACTGTGGCAATCTTTGCAAATTTGACGTTAGTTTGCAAAGCCTGATTTTTTCTGAATTACTTTTATCAAACAGATTAAATCATATACCTTTTATAAATAAATTTCCAAAATAAAGTTTTTTTTTATTTTTAACGTACATAATGCAACTTCACCACTTTCTTGTCGAATAAAATCCAAACTAAGCAGGACCTTTAAAGATCTTTGTAACTCACGTTCTATTTTTCCTACTCCATCCGAAACACCATGCATCCAAAACGGTTGGCTCTAATGTGATGAGGGGAAGAAAGTTTTGCAATCTATCCCAAAATTTCACGTGACTGACGCGTCTTTAGCCTGAACCTCTCCACCAACGAACGACTTATCAAAACAAATCTTTTCTAAAACCACACCACCACCTGGCCGTTGGATGCTTTCGTTGTCTCAACTGAACCCCATTCGCGCCAAACACACAAGTCCAAAGTCCAAGTCGTATCAGCCGGTCGTTATCACTGCAGTCATTTTTCAACCTGGCTATGGTGTTGGAGGTAACCAACACAGCCGGCGTCGACTTTACCAATTCATCGGGGCTTTGCAAGTGTAATCCTTTCCCGCCTTCCCAGGCCTTTCCGGCACACGTGGCATTTGTGGTTTGTTGTGGTAGACTTTGTACGCAACAAAACAAGGTGGATCACCGCTGAAATGGTATGCCGGTCGTGTGGCATATATTATCGATTGTGTTGTTAAAGTATCATGAGCGGATATCTCAACGCAATCCCAACAATTTCCTTCCTTACCATCTCCCCTCCGCACTAACATAAGTGTCGAATTCTCAACGCGAGAAGTATTTCCGAGAAACAAAATAGTGTCTCGTATTTGACTCCGATCCAACGGTGTCGTAACTTCTTCAACTGCTTCAAAACGGTCAAGAAATGCCACAGACACAAATAGGTGACAAACATGGAATGCAAGCGGAATGCATTTCGGTTGCACTTTCACGCCTAACTCTTGCCACGAAGCGTAAACGGAAAGCGGAACACACCACGGAATGGGCCAGTTGTAGCGCAGCCGTAAAGTCTAGCGACATTCGAGAGGCGTTTTTTTGTTGGTCTTGTTTGTTTCACTACCCCGCCCTGTCCCGTCCCATGTAGTCCCCGTCATTCGATGCTAATGTCACCGAATGTTGGCTTTTTAATACATAAATAACGGTACGCTATTTTTAGCACCGTTTAGCTAAACGAGTGTCGTGTTTTATTCCTCCCTCCTGGCTATTCTCTTCGCCATGCGAGACACCGGACGGAAACCTTCCTACACACATAAAAAGCAGCAGCGAGGAGCGGGAATGTGATGCCAACTTTATGCGTTCAAACATTATGATTTTAATGAACTCCGCTACCTCCAGGGCCCGGTCACGGTCTGCACGGAACTAACCCCGAGGCGGCAGGCAACTACATCCTCGTCGACTCCGGCAACATCCCTCGGAAACGGTTGCAATGGCACGGTGGCATGCGGGCTGCTCCTGCAGCATGCACCATGATCCGAAACGATGTTTGAACCTTTTAGCGGTGGTTTGTCATCCATCTGTCGGGATCACGCGCGTCTCTCGCGCGACAATGTGTGAGCCGACTCGACAGAAGACGTCGGGAAGAGGGGCGACGCTGATCCCAAACACGGGTTCGTGGTTATGCTCTGCTCAACCGCAGTACCGTGAAAACCGAGCGCGGGAGAGAAGGTTTGTAAATTAGCTAAATTTAAATTCGATCACTGCAGTGTGGCGTTCGAAAGGACGCTTGAAGAACAATGACAACAGCAACAAAAAATACAGATGCGTACTCGTTTGTTCTCATTCGGTCGAGTCACTTTCGCATGGTTTATCTTTCGCCTGGCATCTGCTGCATTGTTTAGTTGGGTGCAGTACTTGTGCCACTTTTCTGGGAATGTACCAAAGACAAACGTTCCTCATTACAGCTACTGGGTTAAACATTGTTAAATTGGATTTTATTCTTAGCAAACCTTTCGTTTGTGATAGAGTTGTAGAATAAAGACGGTTTAATTATGCTAAGTCAATGCCGTAAGTTTTCTATTCACGATGGAAAATTAAGGAAAGCAAACTATATCAAGAAACAGTCATGTTAAAATTGCAAAAAAAGTAGAGATCATAAAATGAACGTTCGATATATTTCTAAAAAAACCGATGAGCATCAACCTTTCCGCATTCAGGATTGGAAATGAATCACCGGTTTGTCGGTAAATTTTGACTGTGATAGAACGAATTTCAGGTTTATGGGTTACTCGTATCTCGAATTTCGATCGTCATTCCGAGATACGAGTTTAATGGGTTGAAAAGCAATAAACTCAGGAATTTTGATCATCTTTGATTTTTTTTCCTCTAAGCTAAAGCAATGGACGGCTTTAACTGTCGTTCGGAGTTATAAGAAATACAAATTTTTTATCTTATATAATTTTTTTTACATTATGACCACAGAGAATAACTGACTTACCGAGTACAACCACAACCCAGGAAAATATAAGTTATTTTATAACAATTTTTGAATTTTGTTGTTTAATACTTTCGAATTTTCAAACACAGACATAAATTTGTTGCTTAAAAGAGGGATTTTACATGAAAGGATACATAAAATGAGACATGTCACATAACATTTTATTGGATATTGCATATATTACATAACATTTCATTAGACTATAAGTTGCTAGATCATCAAAGAAGAGAAGACGAAGATAAAGTTACCAAATATATTGCTGAAATTGCTGAAAACTCGAAAATGTAAACAACACTATTATTTAGAATTGTCAAGCTCAGAAAAAGATATATCAGTTCAGCTTTACTCCTCTTAAGTAGAAATGTATTAAAATGAATGAAAATCTGATTGTTGCCAAAATGATCGCTCAGAGGTTACATTGTTAAAAGTAATGCATCAAATAAATGTCGTATTCGTAACGTAAACATTATCCTATGCTGTGAGTGCCAACCCCACCAATATCATGCATTTTTTATGATTTTTTTCCACCCCATAACAAACCGTCTGGCACCCAACTGTGCCATCCACGCCTGTGCGACGTAACTAAACCAATCCACTTTGCACGCACGGGCATTATTAGTGGTGCAAAGAAAACAAAACTAAGGTTTTTGCCTGTTCTTCAAAATCTGTACTTACATCTCTCTAAACTGCTCCCGCAAAATGCCCTCTACCGGTTTCCGTAAGGAAGGTGAAATAATGTCGCTAGTAGCAGCATTGGACAAAGATCCTGCCATAATGTATGTGGACCGAGCCGCCACCGAGATGTGCAACCGACAAAGAAAAGAAATGGAATGGAATTGAGTTGAGTTGGCAACAACAACAACAACAACAGCAACAACATCGGGAATCAAAATGAAGCAGATGGTTTTTGGCGAAACGAAATTACGCCATTGTGTTGTTCCCTTTATGTATTATGCATCGGAAGGATGCTGTTACGTACGTGAGAGGGTGTCACTTCCTGCGGCGCTAAGATGACATTTCGTCCCTACCAATTACCGGCTCAACTTTGGTGGTCCGAGTGAGAAAAAAAACGGTTGCCCGCAGTGTTGTGCCAACGATGGGAAGCTGATTGGCAGCTTAACCCTGTTGCCGATGGTTGCACACCGATTGTTTGAACGCTACACAATATGTGCAAACAGGAACAGCAAAATGAAGGAACAAATGACGGATGATAGTTATCTTCATGAAGGTTAGACACTATCCGATCGGCAGTTGTGATTTAGCATGGACGGTTTTTTCCATTAGCCTTATTCTAAATCTCCATTGGTGAACTTTGATATCACATTTGACGATCAACCTCAACCTTGACATGTAAGTGCTATTTTTAACCATAATTTGATTTTGTTGTACATTTTCTATTGATAAAACTGTTAACAAATTACTAGCTTAGATATTTGGCTAATTTTCAATAAATTTCTATAGAATTCACATGATTCATAGTGATTCACATATTATTATTCATTCTCATTCATATTCATTATTCAAATACTCATTTGCGAAGAGCGCAAACCGTTCCTTATAGATAAATTATATTAAAGCAACAAAAACAATCATCTCGATTGGCTCAATTGTCATTAACGTGCAATAAAAACGCAGGTCATGTAAATTGTACTACAATTTGGAATTATTTAACCTTGATTGGCTTGATTGCTTTGAGGAGCAGAATTGACTGAAATGATCTTAAGTTAGTGGAGAAATTTTACTCGGAGCTCTATCCTTGATTTGAACAACAACGTTGATTGGAAGAAAGTGTTCGCGTGCTATTGCGGATTTAAAGTAACGCACGGATTGCAAATAACGAACAAGTGTCTTTAAGTGTAAGTCTGTCGTCTACAAATCTGATTATATCAGTATCATTTCGAGTCGCAATTTGGCGATAAATTGTGACATTCTGTTTGTTTTTTTTTATGCCAATAACTAAGCTAAGCACTAAGCCAATGAAGTGCGAAGGTTTCAATGGTTATTCACTCTTTGGTTTAAATTAATGATAACCACACCAAAATACAGGAAAGATTTCTAATCGTTTGATGTATATAACCCATCCTACCAATCGTTGCCATGGTTCCTTCCATAATGAGAAGTAGCGTGCCGAGTGAGTTTAGGCAGCGTGAGAAGTGAACTGTGAGAAGTGAACTGTGAACTTGTGAACTTACTTATGAGCATGCCCATCCGTAAATGTATTTGAGGACTAGGTTATATAGTTGTCCGAATTTGTCAATTTCTCTGTTATCTATTATTTATGTTGCTATCGATATGTCTTGCTTTGGTTCAATTATTTTTTATTTTTATTTAATCAACTGGTTTCAAATTTCAAACTCGCTTGAATAAACGATAACGTTAAATTATTGTAATCAGATTATATTATCAAGGATACTCTGCACTTGTCGCTGCAGCACAGTAAGTAACAACAAAAAATTAACTTAAAGACAACTAAACGTGTTTGAATGAGTTTCACATTAGTTGATTCAGGGCAAACTTGCAAACTTAATGTTTTTAGTACATATCGTTTTTTCACATTGCCCATGATACGATTTTTATTGCATTATTTTTTCATACAAAAGAGTTGATAACATGCAATCTTTTCCTGGCAAAGAAATTTTGCAATATTATTAATGGAAAATATAGCGATAATGAAACTATAAAATGGATACTATTTTTAAGACGCTCTATTTTTAACTACGTTTCAACTTCAAATTTAAGGATTAATTTTCAACACGTCTATGGTTTTTTGTTGCTTGTTCTCAAAAAAACCCGTCATGTAACACCTTCCTCCACTCCCAACTGCACCGTTGGTGGAACAGAGACTTGGTGCGACAAAATCGCACACGCCTTGTGCCGTGAATTGAATGCATTAAAAATTTATCCAATAACTGTGCGCGATTGATGAATTCTGGATGCTCGGGAGAACGGTTGGCCAAATATCTTGAACACCACCACGAAACGAAACGTCCACAAATCGGAAATCTATTTTCTTTCTGTGAATGTCATTCCCGTTTCGAGCTGAAAGCAATCAAAAGGAAAATATAATCGGCTCCACCACACGAAAAGCAGCAAAGAAACGGGCACAACAAAAAAAAAAGGCGGACGACTTTCGCCGTCGTATCGAAACTTGTGCAGCACAGTACTCGACGTACTGTGGGATGCATTCGAGGGTGCAAAATTAAAATGCACACCGCTCGGTGCTGCACTTGCGAAACAAAAGTAGCTCACCGGTAACCATTCGGCTCGGATTCAACGACTCTCGTTTCCGTTTGCTGAAAATTGGAAAACTATTGACATTTATTTGCACAACTTCGGACTATCGGTGTGCATGTGTTTGTGTGTTTTTTTTTTTTTGCAGGAAAGTCACACAATCTTGCCGGAACGGAAATGAGACCGTCTCTGTATGCCTTTTGCATCGAACTGATATCTGAATTCTGGACACGAGTCGTAAGAATTTTTGTTCTTACTGCACGGGTACGACGGTCATCTCGTTCAGCGTCACGCTACTTGGTGTTGGTGGTGTCGATATGTCTCCAGCGCTAAACTTCAACCCCCCCGAAACAGGGCGCTATTTTTGAACGATCGTTATTTATTCTGCTGGTTGCATTTTTCTTTCCTAGCGTTTCTCTACGTTCCGAAAATGAAAACGTCCAATCTAACCGCACCTAAGGCGACATCGAATTTTCTCCCGATCATCTCTTCGCGTTGCAATTAGGCGCGAGGAGCAGGGAAGCTTGGTGGCGCGTGCAGGGAGTTTCCATCGGCTGCGACATGGTTGTGGCAGTTTTTAATGTTCGCTTGTAGCTATTAATTTTCAGCGGCGTTAAACGATCGCAGATGGTGTGAGTTGCGGCGGTGGGCGATAGACGATGCGGCGATGCCACGACGACCTTCGATCGCAATACGTAATATGCTGACAGTTTACATGGTAGCTGGTTAACTGATGGGTGATCATCATCGACAGATGGTGGTAATGATACGATAGCAAGAAAAAGCATATCAATCAAGCGAGTGGATTGGATTATTGTTGCAAATTAAACTAATTTTGTGGTAAACAGTACATGAAAACAATTAAATTTCTATCAAGGTTTTGCTTTTAAGAGTGTTTTTGTTGTAGTTAAGTAATATTCACAACTGAATAATAACATTATCAATTTGGCAACGCATGTTAAGCGATGTTTGCAACAACTATTGCAACATTTTAAGACACTCTTTTTGATGATTCGAATAATTTCGATTTTGGATTTTTGAGGAAAATTGTTCGGAGTGGCCTTTTGGAGTGTCCTGACGTGAAGCTGAGTAAGCAATTATGTGTATTTTTAGTGAGTCGAAATTTTTAGTGTTAATTGTTCAAGAGCATCGACTGCATGGAAGACTCTGCAACAGGCGATACATGTCATCGTCCCCAACTATGGCCCGTTATTCTTGTCCTTCCGTTTTCCTGAGCTATGTGGCATAAGTCCAGATAAACTAATTCCTATCCTAAGTTTGTTAACAAATTACAATAGCTGTGATCGATATAGATATCTTCAAATGTTCATTGTAACCCTTGTGCTTTCATTTACCCTCTCTTACATGTACTGATATTGTTCACTAGTTTTAATATTGTTGTAAATAAACATTGTTTTTATAAAAATGATACATGATGAATTTGCCTTTAGTGATTGTTGGTGAATTGTTGGTGTCTTCTTCATTAAAAAAAAAACCTATAGTTAATTAACATCTTTCATTTGTTTTCAACTCATTATATATGAACGTAACAAACCGGAAATCCAGAAATAACGGAAATTTAGCACCAAGTTAATGCGTGACCCAATAGCGTCTTGAAAGTTATGAAAATGAAAGAGTATGTTCATTTTAACTTAAATAAAAACTTAGTAAGTAGAAATTGTGTTAAATCTTAAAATAAAAGTTGGTCAAAAATAAAAGTTCGTAAAACTGAATTACAAAATACTACCAACTGTAAAAAAATGGATTACTTTCCCCCTTTACTACAAAATAAAAGAAAAGAGGGAAAATAAAATTATAAAAACATCCTCAACTGCATCCATTCAGTTAACACACTGAATTTTTCCCGTTGTGCCTCTATTTGTTTTAGATTACTGCAGAAATCGGAGAGTGGTACTACAGTTTTAAAAACTATTAATACAGTCAATCACAAAATTGAGCGTACACTTATGATGAACTGAAATGATTCCCTGTTTCGAAGGGAAATCATGTTTTTAAGTAAAATTTTTTTATGTAGTTTATTAAATTAGTCTTTTGCGCAAATAATGAGCTGAGCAGAATGTGCAAAAAAAATGTGTATAATTTTTAACTAGCGAAAATCCCAAAAATCTCC
>KI915055.1:1685530-1863497 GCA_000473445.2 Anopheles farauti | reverse complement strand
AATTGGGACTTTTTTGTTTTGATTAATTTTTTTATTTGATTTTGTTCTTATTTTTTCTTCTTTTGTCCGCAAAACAATAGTAAAAAGGATGAATTTTGAAATGCATAATGGTTTTTTTACATTAAAAAAATTTTAAGTCTAGAAAAACTAAGTTTTTCTCGAATGATCATTAGTGTACGCTCAATTTTGTGATTGACAGTATAACTAACACTCACCACAGCTTTCACCCCAAAGAGCCATCACATTATCCAAAGAAATGTAAAATCGCTTTCGTGCCTTCTTCCGTCCGATAATCGTTCCATTCATTTGTGTATTTAAAGACTTAAATTTTCCTGCCCTTCATCGGTCGAGACATGAAGCCTACCCATGACGGTAGTGAAAGTTCGTGCAATATCATTTTTCACCAATCTTCCGCACGCCGCACAGAGCTCTTGGATGGCGGAACCGCTGAGCGGAACGAACGGAAGAATAATAAACCGAGCAGCCACACCGCCTGCTGCCACCGTTATTGTAAGTCACCAACAAACAAACGAACGGTTGACTTTTCGACGATGCGTGAACTTATCGGGCCAAAGGATTGCGAAGCATGGCCACGCGCGTTGCGAAGGAAGAACGCACTATGACAATGGTAGAGTGGGGGAGAGAGAAAGAGAGAGAGAAAGAAAGAGAAAGAGAGAGAGAAAGAACGGGCAGGAAAAGGCTTTAAGAGCAACACGTAGCACGAGGGATTCACGGATGGTGTGACGTTCGCGCGGGAAAGCGGCTATTCGTTCGATTAAATTATGCAGAAAATTTCACGAATTTCAATTTAATTTTCCAATCTTTTCGCTTCACACCTAATAATGGTTAATAGAACGACCGAGGCACCGGGGCCCGACATCCGAAACATTCCACGAATGGGATGGGTAAATGGTGCACACGCGGTTGACAAAATGCGATGCCTGCGAATGTTTTATGTATTGTTGCGAGACTTTTGCTTTTGCTTATCCTGTGGCTGGTGAAGTAGGCTCGAGTCTTCCGTTGTTCATACCGTTTCCATTCCATCACATCCACCGGGGAGTTTTCCGGGGAGTTTCCAAGTTGTCAAAATCTTACGTGACGACGTCGATCACCGTTTTGTTGGGGGTTGATAGAATTGGTACGATGTTGAAATGACAAATAAGACATTACACAGCAACGCATCTAACTTGAGCGTGTACCGGTGCTGATTCAATTTATTGTATTATAGGACTGTATAGTTTTACAATATTATCAAAAGAGAAAACTAACTTAACAAAAATATGATTTTATAATAAGAGTGCTAAATTTCTACGGATTTCAACAAGGTAAAAAAATCACTTTAAATTATCCTAATTTATATTTTTACTAATTTTGTTCCTCAGCCATTTGAAAACTGATTTTTGCACTGAAATTTTGCATATGCTTTGATATCAAGGCTTATTGAAAAAAGTATTTTAATATTTTTATATTTATAATTATACATTTATTTAACCTAAGTTAACATAAAATTTCGTTTGAAATTTTAGAACATTCTTACTGTAAAGAAAATAAAAAACAAACATGAATAACATCTTTTGAAACAACACAAAGAACATGAAATGTTGTTTTTATACGTCCAACCACATCCTGAGACGCGAAAAACGTTTGCTTTTCCAAAATATCATCATAAAATCATAACACATCTTGGAACGTGCAAATTGGTTTGTAACATGTTAATCTCCGCCCTAAGAATAGCCCTTAGTACCGGTCCATAAATCCAGGACGAACAGGATGACATTAGCCAAGGAAGTACCACAAAATTGGTCGCTTTGCCACCATGCACGCCTTCCTCTCCCATTCAGACGTTTTAGTCTACACACCGCCAGGTAGCATCGATGCTTGTCACATCTTTCGCCAGAAGAAATCTGAATTAATGAACTCGACAGATTATCCACCTGGCCCGAAAGCAAACGAGCTGTGTCAGAAGTGTGAAAGGAAAATCATGGTTTCACATTTGATAAGAAAAAGCTTTCTTTTGGTGCTTCATGAGACGAATTTTTCCGAAGGCAAAATATTTACTTTCCGCTGAGAAACAGCGAGAGAGAAAGAGAGAGAGAAAGAGATAGTGGAGAATGGTAAATATGTTTCTATTCCTTTTAGGCAGTGTACACTTTCTACTAACATATCTCGTGAAGACGGTACATCGGCAACAGGACAACACCAAAAACTGGGATGTCTGCTCGACCTCTGCATTGGTCATTCCAGTCAGCCGGTCAGTCGTCACCCTGTCCAGCCTCATCCCATCGTGTGACCCGCACGGTTTCTAGCAAAGATCGCCCGAAGGTGGAAGGACTTGAGCTCTAGAAAAGCATCTGCCAGCGGTGGTTTCTTAGCTCCGGAGAGCGAGCCGAATGGGACGGAATGAAATTAAGCATGAACAGCATAAAGTAAAAAAAGAATAGAAAAAAACATGCGAAACGCTGACCCGAGCCGGGTCCTGTGGCGATTAACGCTTTAACTTTTCACGTTAAATTTGCAAAATAAACATTCGACCTGAGCGCGGTGGACGCCGGGCGCAGCGAATGCATACAGATCAGCTTTTTATCCTGCCAACCGAAATGTAGCTGAGCGACGTCGTTATGTAAACTGCGGTGGGTGTCTGTGTAAGTGAGTGTGTGCGTGTTTGCCGGGCAGGTTGGCTGCAGGTTAAACCATAGCGATCTAGTCGCCGACGACTGCGAACAACAACAACAACCGCTGGAAGGAGGGTTGCAAAAGTTATCTGTGGGTTCTTCGTGTGCTTTTCTCTCCGGTCGTCCCATTACGATGTACACGTGTTTTTTCCGCGTCTTTACGCGCGTTGTTTACTTTTTATTTGCTTTAGAAGTTGTTGTGTTTTTTTTCTCTCGCTGCAGCTATTTGCCAGCTACTCTACCGCACGCACGCAGAACGTCCAGGGTCGGTGGAGTCTGATGAATGCTAAATGACCGAATACATATTCTCCTCGAGTTGCTGCCTGGCACTGGGGAGACTTGTGGGAATCTCTTTCTCCCTCTCTCTCTCTCTCTCTCTCTCTCTCTCTCTCTCTCTGCCTCCCTCCGGTGGAGCTGGTTAGGTAGGCGAAGCAATAGCGTTAAGCGATGGATTCGATTAAATTCTTCAGCGACGAAACAAGATCAACATCAACTGCTCGGTCCTGGGGCTAAAGTTTGTGCAAGCAAAAGCAGCATCGCCACTTCCCGTACGTGACGAAGGAGGCACGTCGAAACTCAAATCAATTGCAAGATTGGTACGTCGGGTCCGTGATGGGATAATGTTGATTACGATGCCGATCGCACCTCGGTGCAGTCAACATGCGACAATGGCAATGACGACGATGTGATGATAACGACCTGAAAGGCGCAAGATGCGTATTCGGTGATTATGCGAGCACTTGAAGGAGATTGTTATTGCCAGACAATCTGCCACTTTGCATTCGACCGAGCCATCCCGGCGAGAAGACAAACAAATGCTCCCAGTTATAGTGACACATCCCAGTAGGCAATCCTATACTTGAAGCGTATAGAGCGAGCGAGCGAGCGAGCGAGAGAGATGCAGGGGTGCGTGCAAAAGAGAGAAGGCGAACAGACACACGAGTGTAGCGAGTGTGAAGAAATAATCCCACCAATTAATTGCCACCATTGAAGTCTAATGAATTTCGATTTATTGATAACGACAACAGCTGCCCCAGAAGATGCCAAATTGGTCCTCCAGGATAAACTACGGGTGATACACTACGTGTGCCGTCCTGCTACGTGGAAAACATTCGCTCGCTCACACCTGGCTGATTAGATGAGAAAGAAAATTTCTCACGTTTCTGCCCTAAACAAATACCCCAGAATGCAGGCACACCAACACAGACACTGGATGCACCTTCGTTAGGTTGAAATCAGGTCAAGCTTGTTGTGCATTATTCAATTTGTGCCAAACGCTGATGCCGAGCAGGGCCTGAGCCGTCAGTCGTCCAGAGCCCGAAGCTTACTTCGTGGGAAGTACTCTTAATCGTCTTTTAAATAGTGGCCATTTATTACCCAAGTCGATTGAAATGCCCCGGTACGTATGGCAGCAAAACGGCGACTTTACAAAATCGATTTCATAAAACACAGCTCCCACACTAAGTACAGCTCACGCTAGCGCACAATTTATTCTTGAAGAGTGTCCTCGAACGAAAAACGGAGTAAGGTAGGCTGGTTGAGAACAAGTGTCCCGCTCACCGCTCGACAAATAGACACCGAATGTAAACATTTCATCAATGCTAACGAAGTCACGAGAAAACAATGTGCCACGGATCGACCGACATGGCTCCTGCTGGTGCCGCTGGAGAATTGCCGGCCTGTAACGACTACCTCTTCGCCTGTCCTTACCAGCACCCACAGTCGTTCCGAACGATTTCCGCCCTACTACAGACCGGAGGCATTCAGAAGAGGCAAAGAAAAGTCAAACAAAATCGTAGCCCTATCCCGTGAATACTTCATGGTCGATTTTAGCCCATCGCCGGTTCCAAAGAAAGGTTACCAAGGCTCGAAGGTTACCAAGGCTCGAAGCAGTTTCGACTTTGGAGCACAGGGGTATCGAGAGAGCAGAAGGCTTTGGTTTTATCTTTTTTTTTTGTCGTTGGAAGAAAGTCACCGCCGACTAGATGGGAAAGTATGGAGCGTATTTTTCTAAGCGGATGTTTAATTAAATCAACAAACGAGTGGTAATGTCCAAATCGGAGCTTTCGGGGACAATGAAGATGTCACTATTTTAAAAGTAGAGTAACTTTTCTCGATATGTCAGCAAAATCTTTGGAAGGGTTGGGTGGAGTTGAGAATATTTACGCGTATGTGGATATGTTCGTAAAAAGCACCTTGTAAAACACAAAGTTAAGATTGTTTGCATTGAAGTAAAAAAAAAAACTAACACTCTGAGAATGTAATTTTTTAATAAAACAGTTTCCCATCATGTTGCGAATGTACCGGAAGTTACTCACCATTCGATACCAAGCCACTGTTCGACGATGGTGACGGACTCCCGTGTCCTTCGGGAACCAGTAGCGCTATCAGCAACAATTTCACCGGCACGAGGGTGGCCATCGTGAGGAAGGCCCCCGCACTGTCAAAGGGGGCCATCCGTGCTAGAATTGGGCAATGTACGTACAAGCGAGCTGGTCCTTGGGCAATATGTTCACCTACGATCACTTCGATCAAGCTAATCCGTGTCAAAAGATCGCGATTTTGCTATATGCACTGTATGCAAGCTATTTGGATGTTAGGTTTTCCCAAGTTACTTGATTTTGGGCTTCGCAGCTTCCACCGTTATGTTTTGAGTAAAATGCGTACGTTTTCACATGCGAAAGGAAAGGATGTGCTTGTTTTCTTTCTTGTGGCATGCGCGACGCACTTTAAATATTATTTTATTTTTTATTTACCCAAACCGTATTTCGTAATGGATTGACAGTTACGCAATGCTTATTTTTCGTTGTGAAAATCAAATCAACAAATCACATCATGCACTTCACTACACCAATGTTTGAAAACAATTAACTTTTTTCTCGCACCTTACTGGTTTTTCATTGCTACCGAGAGAAACTATTTTTGCACCATCATTAGTATTTGTCGTTCGATTATCACAAAACCATAACTTTTATCCATTCTGTATTCTCATACACGCTGTAAGCACACACGGCTAAGCTGCCACCCGAAAAATCGTGTACGTGCGTTCCGATGGTTCCACTTTTGATGCTGTCACTAATTCGATTCACATCCAATCGGGTACGTTTGATCGGTACGTTCGATATAGGGGTTCGTGTTTCGCTTTTCTAACTTCCCAAAAGCCCGTCAGATTAATCGCGACCGCGCGACAACTCCCGTAGAAAAGTTTTGCTTCCGCACGACGCTGCAACCGAGACAACACTGACTGAAAACGCATGCATTCCGTGTGCCGCATCCATCCGAGAGCACTCCACGCTCTGCGCGCTGAACATCCGCACTCGCATCGTCAGCACCGTCAGCATCATCATCGCCATCATCGCGTCGTCATTGATCTCACGCGGTTTGGCACACGCGGCGAAACGAATACACGCGCCGCGTATCGTGTGTTTACTTTCGGAAACGTCAAACTGTACGCGTTTTCCCTGAGAAGGAACGTCTCGCAGCATCCCTTTCGCTCGCTCGTTATCCCGTGAAAATTCGCTTCGTTTGTTTACATTCTTTCGAAACGATCAAAGCAGCAAATGTCAGAGTAGCGCTGGCTGCCTTCGTTCGGATTTTCCCCTCCGTCAGGAGAACGCACCACCCGGTCTCGTTTTTGTGTGCCGATGAGGAGGGGAAAACCAGTTTTCCCCAGTACATCAGGCACACACAGTGTTTTGGTTTATTGCGCACGTGCGTGGTAATAAAAACGAAAAATAAACCGAACCATACCCACATCGGATACACTAGCACTTTCCCCTGCTTTGGTCTCTAGAGTATCCTATTTCCGGCACAAGACCCGTCCCTTCCTCGCGCGGTTCGGTACCGTTATGTTTTTCGCTCTATCTCGTGCAAAATCGAGCCATTGTTTTGGTGCCATTTCGGTCATACTCACGCGCCCACACACTACCGTTAAAAGAAGGCTAGAACGATAGGTGCTGTTTCGCTTGCTCCCGTCGTGTACGATCCGTAAACCAATCAAATTCATTCGATTCCTTTTTCCCAACCGAAACCACCTGCACCCCCACCGGTGTCCTTCCGGTTGCCGGTGTCCTTCGTGTCCATTCGTCGTCTTCCAATCTTCTCGCACGCCGGAAACCGACGAAGGAGGAATCCTTGCCCAGAAACTGAACGTCTTCGAATCGCGCATTGCCACCATGGTGTCCTTTCATCTCATTTCCTCTTTTACGCGATGCGTAACAAATTCGCCTACTATGGTCTCTTTCCTCCCAGGCACATTCTTCAGCTGTTCTAGCTTGGACCGTTTTTCTTCGGTCAAACTTGGCGATGGAGCATGTTGTGCGCCACCGGGTTCAGGTGCCTGTTCACATCTTTTATTTGATCGATTTTTATGTTCATCCCCACAAGCTTTCGTGCATTCTCGCACGGATCAGGTGTCTTGGATGCTGCGCATTTTTCATGCGCTCTACAATGGTACGATTCGTCAACCGCTCCTTAAGGTGGAGTGTGCTGCTGCTGGGATATTACGTTCCGTGCTTTTATTTTTTCCCATTTTCCAAGGACCACATGTTTCTGATCAGCCTTGTGAGTTCGTGCGTGGTTCGGATTTTCCTGGGGAAACTGTTCGGATCCTCCACCAGCAAAACCCAGACCGTTCAGAAAGACATTTTTTTGCCATACTTTTCCAGCAGCAGTCAGCCATTCTGTGGCGTGTGGAAGGTGTCGTCAATTTGCCAGACCAGACTATGAAGACAAGATGGAATGCAGACTCCCCGCTTTCGTTCCGGGGCGGTTACTCAAGGTAACATTGACCCCCAGGACGACGGGCACGTCATGGATGCATTTGCCCAGAATTATCGTCTCACTGGGCGGATAATCTACGTAGTCGCGTAGTCGGCATAGGGTACGGGAGCTGTCCACACAGCTGAGATCCTCTTTAATGCTCGATGCGAAACAGCTGTTCTAGCAGACGAAACATGTTACTGCCTGGAGCTTCTAGGGACACACTTAGCTTGCACTAAGACGGTTTGCAGTCTTTTTATATCACATAATGAAACAATCACGAACGATTTTTCCATAGTTTAGATGTAGAAGGTTTGTACCCATCCCTGGACTGTTAATTGTACTACCCAAATCGATAAGCTTTCCAACCATTCATGTCATTTTCTATAGTCGAATTCTTCTGTATATTTAATTTATGTTTAAAGTATCAAGCTAAAATTGGAGGAATTGTGCCAAAGTGTTTGAAGTTTAATTTTTCCTCCAAGGACATCAACCATTTTATCTTAGAAGTGAAGATTTATCGTAATGTTGAGTGCAATTTTCAGTAAATCTAGAAACAGTTGAATTTTATCAATAAAGGTTAATGCAGCATATTTCATCTTAGATCGAATAACCTACATTTGAACTATGTTAAAAGCTTTGAACTGCAACCTCCAACAACCAACAAACAAATGTTGAATTATCTAGAACATTTATTAAAATAAATCCAACGCTATTAAGTTCGTTGTGTTGTTGACATATCTTACCTGATTATTTAAATATTCAGATTGAAGTCCTTTCTTAGCTAATAAAATGGATAATATTTACCATATCTACTTACATAGCTCAGAGCTGGTATATTAATGATACGAAACATTTAAAAAACATAATAAAACGTCAATTAACAAATAAACGACACAAAAGAATAATAATAAGAGTCAGAATGAATACGAATGGATATGAAATCTTTTTTGCTATAATCGAATATGAAGTGTTTAAAAATGAGTTTTAAGATAGTAAATCTAAAACTGAAGCAATTTCAACTTAATATATCACAGCAATTTTAAGTAATCAAATTAAACAACAATTTGAATTAAACATATTTCATTGGAAACTCGTTAACAGTACGTCAAAGTCTTTATTTTTTATTGTATAAAACGGCAACATTTCCCAAACAATTTTGCAGTTGTACATTTTCCTTAGCTAGCTTGCACAATTCTGTTCGTTTTTTTAAAATCACTTTCGAATGACTCAACCCAAGCTGCTCAACATTGACATAATTTAGTGAAAAAGCATACAATCAGATGGTAAGAAAATCATTATTTTTATTGTTATATGGGTTTATAAACAACGTTATATTTCATTTTTGATGTGTAAATCAATAGCGAAAACCTTCTCTGTGGCGTGTAACATAATCCTTCCGTTCATCGTGGAAATAGGTTAAAGATTAACTACGTGCAATAATGATTGTTGCATATTGGATCGATAAGAATATAACTGCTAAATACGACGATAAGGAAATACAAAATCATTAAGGGAAAAAACAGTAAAAAAGGTTAGGTTTTGTTAAAACCAAAAGCACTACGCAGTATTAGCTTGAAATAAACCTCTAAATCAACGATGATTCAAATCACAACTATTAACGTTTTGGTGCCTTAAGATAGGCTGAACAGTTTAGGACATCTCAAATAAAATTCGTTCTTCAGCTCATAAAAGGCTTCAATCATTAATTATATTCCCATAAAGAGCCTGTTTCATCAATAGGTATACTGCGAATACTTATGGAGCGCACTTTAAACGGAGCTTTTCCTCGCATAAATTGAAGAAATACAAATTCAACAAATTCGTAACAGTATAATACGGCAACCGCTATGACATTGTCTGTTTAATACAATTTCATTTTCCGATTATTCAACGCCATGTTTTTTATTGGAAATTAGAAAACCATCAATTAGAGATGCTGGCAAAAGAGGAGGAGAAACCAAGAATACTTAACAATTATTGCATATTGAATAAATTATTGTTTTTATAAACAGATAAGGAAAAACGAAAACTCTATTCCAGTCAAGAGTATTATTAAAAATGTATCCTATACTTTGAAGTGATACATCAAGAAAGTCATGGAATAGATATTTATATTTGGAGGCTGGAGTTTTTGGAGGCACTGTATGTTAAAATATTTTTAAAATTAAATCATAATTTTTCAGTGAACTGTATAACTATTTGCGCGAACTGTAGTATTTCTATCATGTATAACAAAAACTGTAAAAATATGTTTCATTAGTTATTTCACTTTCATACATTAAATTAATGTTTTAGCTGTTTAATATTAGTGAACAATTTTATACTTGTGGGTGTTATACTTTTTAATGTTTATTTGGCTACCTCGTATGGGCTAACGTACTCGTATCTAGACCTATTTCAACTAGTAAAATTTTAAAGCGGTAAAGAAAACCAGCAATACTAGAAAATAATACTGCAATAATTTACTCTTAAATAAAATGGTATTTACTCATTGCCGATGATATTAATTAATCTAAAGGGCTCCAATGAGGGGTGGAGCGATAGTTTTCACAGAAATACAAACATGCATAAAAATACATTTCTGTCTAGACCCTCTCTTCCTTGCAAGAATTTACTAAACGGCTAACTAATGGCCATAACGAAAAGAACTTCTTTGTTTGACGTCGACCATTAAAACTCATGTAGAACTGTGCATGCTTTTTGTTTTTGTAATTTAGTTTAGATAAAACTAGCAGAGAGTAACACTATGCTATACACCTACCTACAAACAAAAATATTATAAAAACTTCTTCAATGTCGATTTCTCCCCCTAGCTAGGAGTGACTAACCAGCTATGGTGGTAAAATCAATCTAGTAAATCGCAAAGAATGCAGCTATGACTTCAGACGTTACGCCAAAGAGAAAAAGAATATCATCTTCAAAAGGAAGATAGAATAGACATGTAAAACTTGTTAAATCGATTCTCCATATGCAGGACTGCGAACACAGCTGTGAGTACAAAAATTCACAATAATAATGTTACTTTTGCACAGGGCATTTGAAGGGCTAGTGTACCTGTTGTTAACAAACTTGAATGGCAGTGTCACAAAAACATCTTCTATTTTTTTAACCAATGTCCAAAATATCAAATTAGTGATTTATGAACAATTATCAAAAACTTTTACCGTTCTTTTTATTTTCCTCGTTTTAGGCACCCTAAGTAGTCCGGAAAAAAAGAAAAAGTTGTGAATAGAAAAAAAATTTTGAATACATTGTAAAAATACTAAGAAATACTAAAAACATGTACTTTGGCATTTTTAATGTGATAGATGGTTATAGATGATTATTGTTTTTTTTTTTAGCAATAGGCCGTCCCTAATAATAAAAAAATTGTTTACAATCATGCTAAATTATTAACTCATCGGTCTATTCAAGACGTATTTTCACATTTTATAGCGTAGAAGTAAACTAGTACAACTGTCTTATTTTACTATGTAATTCGTATAAAATGTTGTGCAACCAAGAAAACGACCTTAATTTACATAATTTGGCAAACAAATTGACCACAAATCCTCATAAGCGAAACCCAATGTTTGGGAACGGTGAAAAATGATTTTCATCCACAAGAAAACAATTCATTTAGATTTATTTTCAAGTCAATCTTGTATTTTCCGCGAGCACAACAGAAAAATCAACGAAGCCAACCGGCCGCCGGTCGTTCGTAGCGCAAAAAACGTAAACAACACGGACAGCGCCTGCGCGCCACGAACAAAACCTACCGAGGGCCAACGCTAGTCAGCTGTTTAATGTCATGACAGGTTTCCTGCACCCCTACACATACACCCGCTGTTGCATGACCCAACGCCGTACATGTTGGTTTTCCATTGTGTTTTCGCAAATTTTGCATATTGACTCACCATCCGAGCACGAATCACACGTTTCCGCTCTAGCGTCTCTGTACCCTCGTTAACGTCAAAGGATATTCCGCCAAAGGGTCTCGATGGTGCGTTCGTGAGTGTGTGTGTGTGTCGTTGGGGGTGAATATTTAAAAAATTACTACGTTCAGTGCTCTTTGCGTACAGAACGAAGGGGCCAAACGGCAACGAGGTTGAAGGGCAACGGACGGGCAACGAGTTGTTGAATTTATTGATTACCATAGTAGGCTCCGCAGGTATGACTCGTTTGTTTGACGTTTCCCGTCGTGCTGGTGGATGTTTCGTGGGTTGTTTTGTTTGTTTCCGATAATGCTATGGGAAAACTGATTTGTGATAGAATGTTTTAATAACAAAAAGCATGATTAAAGTGTTAGATCAACGTGAGATGGTGTGGTTATAATAATAAAGTGTGTATCAGGTCGAGTATTAAAACGCAACAAACGTCACATATCACAGCCATGGATATGCATCGAATAGAATGAGTCATTGTTGGACCGATGGAGGATCTGCGAACGGAAGTGTGTCCATTCGCTGCTTCCTAAGTGGTTAGAAGATGTGAAGGAGTGGCCGGTTTCTATCAATACCCCAAACACCAATCCAGTCTGTAAGCTTTTATCGTGCGGACACAACTTTTCCGCAGTATCAAACACCATTTGCAGCAGCACGGCTCCACACGCTTTTTTGTCACATGATTGCGAGCTGCATGCAAAGGCACAGGCGACGGAAGTGGAAAAGGTTCCGTTTTTCCCGTGCAAACCTTCCCGTGAAGCCAATGCGAAATGGGCAACTGCCTCAAAGGATGCCTTTCCGACGACACCAACGAACGGACGAGGTAAGTGTAGGTGGAAGGGCGCCGCACAGAGTGCTGGATTCTGTTTAGCAATTTTCATTTGTCTCGACCATTACTTCAATCCACCGCCTTTGAATCCATTTTCAGCCGGACGCGAATGAATGCAAGCGATAGTCAGTACGAGGTAAGCAAAGGTTGGCAAAGGCTGTACATACAAACCTCATTGCCCACTTCCGCTAGGTTTCCATGTGCAAGCGCCACGCAATCCAATGGACCAGCAAAAGCAAGAAAATTTAATTAAAAATCCATTTGCAACAGATCCTGATCGACGGAATGCAGTGCACGGACGGGCGACAGGAGGAAAGCGAATTGCAAGAAGCAATAAAAATCAAATCAAACGTAAGTGTTTCCTGCCGGATATGTCCTTGACCATATCCGTCCGCATTGCCGCTAACCCTTGCTTCCGCTTCCGGTTCAATTCATCTTCGCAGGGCAAATCAAACTTTTTGAGAAAGTTTTGGACGAGAACGAATGTAGACTACGCAAGACTGAACAAAGCAAAACACAATAATTTTTCGAAACGCGCCGCCACTGGTGACGGCGCAGGGAAACATAATCAGCAACCAAAAATGGGGTAGGATTGAAAGGAGAAAGGCTAAAGTGCGGGAAATGCTAACCAAGCTTTCGTGCTCTCAGATCGGACATTCAACTGCAGTGCCTCGATGCACATTCTTTGCTGCTCGTGTCGAAGGATGGCCATCGGAAAACGAACAACAACGGTTACAACGATTTGCAAACGGACCAAACCTCCACACCGGGCAGCTCGCTCGATTTGGAATGGGAAAATGATTACGGTTACCAGCACAGCCAATGGTAAGTGATTTAGATATGGCATGCGTTTCCACGGCAACGACAGTGTTTTTTATTTTTCTACTGCTATACCCAAGAGGAATCGTAAAGCAGCGGTGAAATATCCATAGTACGATATTTTGTTAAAACACTCAGCCAGTCAGTTAAATCAACTGACTAGTTCCAACTGTATGACAAAACTGTAAAGATTTTATTTGAATAAGGCATGGAGACGCCTGATACTTAGATTTTCACCATCGATTGTGATAGAGAGTATTTGTAGACTAGTTTTGTCGATATTCCTAATAGCAGAAATCCTAAGAAGGATTGACTTTTTACCGAACGAAAAAATAATGATGAAGAAGATTTATAAAGAGCATCGAAAAAACGATGAAATGATACACATTAGTAAAATCGTAAATAGATATTCTACAACATAATATTCTACAATATTTGGTCATTTAAGGTTATCGCAAGAGGACGATCCACAGATGGGAGCAGCACAGCTGCACAGTTTTCCTGTCTCGGTGCAGGAATCGGTATTCAAAATCGAAGAATGGTCCACACTCAAACGTAGCAAGGATCGTATCAATGCGCTACGTAAGCTTGACCACCATCAGCAACCTTCTTATCAAGGTCACGATAGACGGTCAATCCGTTTGGTGGCAGCTAACAGCAACTCCGCCGATGCGGACGTCGCAGGATCCCTCGAAAACATTCGTCTGGTACCAAGTTTTCGACCATTTTCTTCCTACGAGCATCGGGCAGCATCGAGTCTAACAAGTGTGGATAGACTAACACACGGTGGCTCGTCGGACCTTTCGCACATATCATCGACACCGGAAGGATCGCTCGAGTGGGACATTGATCAGGATCGCCAGCTGAAGTCGGAGAATGAATCGCTCGATTACGATACGAAGGAACTGCTGTTAGAGATCGAACAACTAAAAAATCGGGTTCTCAACGAAACGGGAGCCACACTGAAGGAGGACGACCTGGCGAGCAGCTGATCGGAGTTGAGAGGTGCAGATGATTTTGATGATTTCGATGATTTGTAAAAATCTTACAATGTTCCATGGCGAGAAGTTTATCGAATTGATATCTATCATTACGGGAGAAGAATGGAAAACTGAACAGATTGCATCATAGTCGAGCCTTGTACAGTGGAAACCAGGGGGTTTAGAATATTTACTGCGTGTTTGTATCAATGTGTTAGCACCATCGTCAAACGTCTAGGGCCGCTCGATGCCGCAAGTGATCGAAATCGATTCCAAACAGTATATATTCAAACTACGTTACACGTATCTCGCAAGCAAGCAAAACACGATACCGATAGCATGAACCGAACGGTACCAGTTTAGATCCTTCTCCTTATCCCCTTCACTATATCAACCCATTATGTTGAAGCGTTCCTTCGTTTTTCTGCCGCCGAATATATTCGCGTTGTTCTAGATTCGATGGCAGGTTTTACTTCTTCCCTGGTTCGCGCCTTTCTGTAAGGTGTTAATGGCAAAGGATTTATATATACACCAAGTTTATACAATTACTCTCAAATGCCGTAACGATAGCAACCTTTGTTTCGACGTTTGATGATGATGGTTTGTTAGCATATAAGTCTCGTTCTCACCTAGCGTGGTCGCGATAACTAGAGTGTCCTTCCCAGTTTTCCAATAGTTGTATTGTCGTGTTAAATATTTTACGTTTTACTACCATGTCTCGTCGTAGCAGGCTGTTACAGCAGAAGAAGTAGGGAGTAAAATCTCACTAGCAGAACAACAATAACAATGAAATGTGCATTTGTTGGCCTCTGTTGTACGGAGTGCGAAATACATACTATTTAGCGAATGAAATATATATACATATATGATAGAATGATATTTTTCCACGTGTCCTATGATTCTTTGCTGGGTTTTAAACGTGTTACCAATCTAAAGTGGCCGCTAGAAAGACATCAACATTATGCTATTAGTATGAAAATAATGCTTCTTTTATTTTGCAAATTCGAGTATTTTTTCATTGATATATTTCTCAAAAGATTTAATTTGAACATCCTCTGCACTCCACTCTGCACAGTCAAATTAATTTCTGTTATTTTTTTTTATTTATTCTAAAAAGAAAAAATACTGCAATTTTAAAGCATCTTTTGAAAGCATTTTCTTTTATTGAATTGAGGAATTTATTTAGTTCGGATAAATTTAATTAAATCGTTCGTAACCATCTACTGCTAATATTTACAAACGATTGGATGATAAGGACACGACAATTCGTTTAGTAATTCTTTTAGTATGTCAATTTATTGTTTTCATTTTTGTAAGACCTCCACTCCATGCTGCTTATTCTGCGCCACTAATTAGTTTCAAACCTATTCTTATGCAGCGTCCCACACGTTAGAACATACACATGACGGGTGTATGTATGTTTGGGAGTTGTGTATGTGTTACATGGTGCAAACAGCTATTCGTTAGCACTAACTGCGTTCCGCACAAACGGGTTTCCTCCGTTTCATTCTACACATCTTTAACACATTTATTACTTCAGTAAGTCCTGTATGTATTCCAACACAAGGAAATAATTATTTTCCGTTTACTCCACCTTATGATCCACATTCTCTACTATTTTTTTTCAGCACTGTCCGATCCGGCGAAGATAGCTGTTTTATTTACTTGAATTGTTTTAAATAACTCTAAATGGTTCTGCTCATATTTGTAGCGTATTGGTAAAGGTAATGTTTACTTCGTTTCAGTCAAGTATTGTTGAGTTTTGATTGAATTTAAAACTGAAATAACTTCATTCAAACCAGCGGGACAGATGAAGTCAAAATTCTAAAAATATTTTCCATGCTGGTGTAATCAAAACGATGTCTTACAGAGAATTCATCTCCACGTTTCTAGCGAGTGCAAATAAATAAAAATAACTTTCGTACTTTACAATTCTGCGACAATCCCAGTACTGTACTTTACCCTTTAGTTCTCATTATGTATGTTGGCAAATTGTCTTGCTTTCACTTTTCGAAACTCGTTAGAGGATTGATCGGTTCATGACGAGTCTGTCTCGGTAGTATAATTCAATACTACTAGCTCAAATGTAATGGAAAGATACTTTGTGAGTCCATTTCTCGTTGGATGATGTCAGCGTTAAAAAAAAGAAAACAAAAACAATCAGGAACAATCAACAATGTGATACACCTTCCGGTAGTTAAAGACACTATCTTTTAAAAGATGTACTAACCCTTGAAAAGTGTACCCAACATACAGTATTCGTCTTATAAACAGTAAACAAGAATTTTAGTCTACAAAACATGACAAAAGGCAAACGACCTACTCAACACACAATGCATTCAACATGACGAGAGAAAGATTCGCTGACAGGATAAGATAAGTGAACACAGATGTCCTAATAGAGTACGGTCATCTTGGAAGAGTTACCGGAAGCTCGGCTACGAGAGGGATGGAAAAGATGGAAAGATGAGGTTTAAAAAATCATATGTAAACGCGCATACAACAGTGTGTTATCTTCACTGTGAATGTTGGAAGAATGTAGTAAAATCGTTACCATCTCTTTACTAAATGCATTCACCATATCAAACTATCCAAATTTGTTTTCACTAAAACGATGCATTAGACCTTCCGTGAACGTGAAAAAAGGAATCAAGTTTTAAAAATTGATATATGCACAAAATATAGCCTTTCGTTTTTTCCCACAACTGCCTAGGGAATGTTAGAAAATACTTTGAAATGAGTTATATTTATTTTTTCTTTTAAGAATGAAATTCTGTATTTTTTCACAGACGGTTGGATTATGTTAGATTTCCACATACTATTTGTTTTTGTTTTCACGGTTAAATACATGTTGATTTGTATACTCCACATAGAAGAGGAAAACTTAAACAGTTACTCTTGTTCTGAAGGGGGTAAGGTTTCTCTTTTAAAATATTGCATATCAGATACCAAAAAAAAGCAGTTCGAATGCATTTAAGTTTTAGATTATCTACAAACAATTGTATTTCTCATCTATCTATTTATCCTCTTGAATTTATCAATGTGCATAATAATGTAACCAAATCAAAGTATTCTTAGGGAAGAGATGTTCACGTTCACGGGAAGTTGCTTTAGCCCATAGCTTCGATCAATTGCCGTATGAAATTAAATACAACGAATATATTTATGCCATTCAACTATAATGCAGATTTCCAAACATATTTTACACGATTGATTTTCAACCTGAACGATGCATACAATCGAAATTGTTAGGATCAAATTATTACATTACCATTATCGAGGATTACGAACAACCCCAGAGTTCTATGGAAATATGCAAATATGTACAGAAATAGTTGATGAAGTACGCTTCGATCAGATAAGTGATCTCTTTAGAAACGGTGTGTGCCTAGGTGTGCATGTATATTAGGTTGTGGTGTTGTTGTGTGGTTAACCTCATGTGAATATACATCTGCAATGCAGTTTCCATAACAATTGCAATTCTACACACGCTTGCTCTGTACTACGTGACACGCAGTGTTTTGTCACCATTGTTAGATAGATTTCTTTCATCATCACTTGCTGCGTCGTTGGGTCGCACTAGCCCATGTTCTTACTGTCTAATTAGCAAAAACAGTTAATATTGTCATAAAAACTCACACTGGCGTGATGTCCTGTTTGCTCAACGCACCGCTCGTATTGTTTATTTATTAATCAAGGGCTTCCCGTTTACTCCTTTTACTGTTCTGCTTTGTCAAAACACTCAATGTCGTAAGAACAAGCTACAAAGGTTGGGTGAACTGCACGTTAATGAATTTCATACTCGTTTTTATTAGGATATACTATAACATAGTTTTAGAATTGTCACTTAAATATTCTAATCGTTTTACACCTTTAATATGTGATTCTTCATTCTATCTTTTATATATTATTCAGTGTTTTCTTTATTATCGCTGCACTGTGCAACAGAAAGTGCAACAAAACATTATAACAAAAAACAAACTAACTAAAAAGTACATGACATCCTTTTTCAATGTTGCCTTCGCTTATCAGAGTTTTGGGGGAAACGCGGGGATCGATCGTTCCATGATTGAGCTTCTAACAATAAAAAGGATAACGAAAAAAGGTACGGAAATTCTTGAAATTCCAGAACCACACTCCTCTACGCTGGTACGAACGTGTTATGAATCACTATCTCATGACTATGAATGTCGCATAGCTGCCACATGAACAATGACCTCACCTCAACAATGAGAGTAGTTACACTGCGCTACGGTATGGAAAACGAAAGACCCACAATGGGCTCTACCGTTTTCTTCTGGATTCACTGAAAGGATATGAAAGGGCAGGAGATACTCAATGGGATTTGCAACGAATGCGGTACGAAAGTAGTGCACAACAATCACCCTCACATTTGTAGAATCTATCTGGGTTGAATAGTTGCCACTTACTATGTCATTAGTTCGAAAAAGGTTAATACAAATTAGTAATTTTTTGAATGGGGTTTCTACAAAAACTATTTCGACGGTTAATCAATACGCTCCCCTACGGTACGCCACTTACGGTATGTTGAACCCGTTTGACCCCTACCGTGTGTGCAGTTATTGTACTGTGGAAAAATACTATCGGTATGCAAAAGGGAGCTACACCACCGAAAGTACCATTGATATTGATAGAGAGAATGTAAAAAAGAGAGATAGGAAGAGGGAGGGGTTTGATTTTTACTTATTCAAACAAACAAAACATCATCATAATACAGGTTGTTACCACGGATTTAGTTAGTGTGTGTATACTATCACACGCACACATTACCTTTGATAAAATATTTTACATACTAGTAACAAACGAACGATTTAGCACTAGAAAACCATTCCATCACCACCACGTCAAGCCTATCCACACATCCAACCGCATCCGTCCGGAACAGGGAGAGATAGAGCGGTACGCTCCGTTGGGAGCTGGCACCGGGTACCAGAACCTACCGTGTCACCTTGTCTATAAGCGTATTGATTCGCGTCTCGGAGAAACCGGGTACGAGCTTGTGGATGATTTCCTTCACGAACAGATCACTCACGCCCGGACTACTCCGTTCGGCGCTCTCGAAGGCTAGCCGTAGGTCTCCCATGTCGGAGCCACTGCTGTAGTTTCGCTGCATCTGCAAAATAGAACCGTGCTAGTACACTCTTCCTGTTGCGTTAAACAAGGAGCCATTCGATACTTACCTCAGATAGAAGGGGGAAGATAATTGCCTTAAGGCAGCCACTGTTTGTCGACGACGCCGTCGTTGTTGTCGTCGTCGACGATGATCGACTCGAACTTTTGCTGGAGTTATTATTTACATTCGTAATACTGTTGGTGCGCGAGTTGCCATTGCTGTTGCTGGTGTTGTTGTGGCTCGGGGAGTCCCGTTCGCGCCGCAAACTGCTGCTGCGCTTCTCCGTCTCTTGACCCGCACCACCGCCCATACTCTCCGAGGCAACGATCTTGCGCTCTTTATTATCACGATCCTTTTCCCGATGGTCACGCTCTATCCGTTCGCGGTGATCTCGTTCCCGTTCGCGATCACGCTCCCGCTCTCGGTCCCGCTCTCGATCCCGCTCCCGTTCTCGTTCCTTCTCGCGATCTTTCTCCCATTCGGCTTCACGCTCCAGGCGGTGATCGCGTTGCTGTTGCTGCTGCTGCTGTCGTTCTAAGCTCGCTTCCTTCTCTTTCTGCAGATGCATGGCAGAGATTTGATTCTGCATTTCGCGCTCCTTGCGCGAATCCACAATCATGGGGCTGGTGTTGCTATTGTTGGTGGCATTATTGGCTGCGATCAGCGTCGACGAGGACTGATGCGATGGCGATGAGGACGTTCGTGGCTGGAAAGCAAAAGTGCACAATTCAATAAGCCAACTCAATCGGTACTCGTGCGCGCAATTACAACTACCTGACTTGTTTTATGTTGGTTCAAATTGTAATCCCTATCACGGTTCGAGCTGACTCCGCCGCCAACGTTGCTAGTACCGTTGTGTTTCACCGGCGATCCGAGCGGGTCTTCCATCATATTTTTGTTGAAATTATTAAAATTCAACCCCTTCACCGTCATTATCCACGGTTCGTCGAGATCGCTATCCTGCTTGGAATCCTCGCTGCAAAAGAGGTTTGATACATCGAAAACATTAATATCATGCATAACATTAATATTACCGTTTCCGCTACTTACGAGTCCGAATTTTCTGACTCCGTTTCGCTCTCCTCGCCCTTTTGAGACTTCCACTTTTTGTACCGATCGATCAGATCAATCAGGTAGGAATTTTTCTTCGCTTTTTTGATGAACGGAAACTTTAGCAGCTCCTTTGCTGTAGGTCTCTGTGTAAAAAAAAACACAAAAAAATCAATAATTATCAAAGCATTTCAGTACAGCCACAGGGCTCGGTTAGCTTACATTTTCTGGATCTTTGTTTAGGCACGCTTCGACAAAATCTTTGAATGGCTTTGTGTAGCTACCAGTTAGCTGCGGTGGATTGTTCTTCGGAATGAGAAACAGCACCCGCATCGGATGCAGCTCGGAGTTGGGCGGCTCGCCCTTCGCCAGTTCGATTGCGGTAATACCTAGCGACCAGATATCGGCTTTGGAATCGTACATGGACTGCTTTATCACTTCCGGTGCCATCCAGAAGGGCGTACCGACGAAGGTGTTCCGTTTCGAGGTGGTATTGGTGAGCTGGCCAGCCACACCGAAGTCAGCCAGTTTCACGTCGCCCAGCTCGCTCAGCAGCACGTTCGCTGCTTTGATGTCCCTGTGCAGTTTGCGTTCGGAGTGCAGGTAGTCCAAACCTTTCAGCACCTCGCGCAGTATGATGGCGATATGCATCTCCTCGAAGAGACCCGCCTTCATGAGGTCCAGAGCGGATCCACCGCCGAGATATTCCATGATGATCCATAGCTTGGTGCCCTGATAAAGGTAGGAAAAAACATAAAGAGAATGTAGAAAGCAATAATGAAAACACTTTCGCTAGGAGACGCTTCATGAGTAGTGCGATGTTTTACGTTACAAGGAAAAACTTCCGAATGTCTGGCGAACATATAGATCAACTTTTTTCATCTTACGGGTTTTTCATTGAATAAATTTCTCCAGAAAATTATTTTCCTAGCTCAACCGAACGGAACAATATGTGCCTCAGACGCTACACGATACTGAAACGCATTCTACCTCACACGGCATGGGCGCGCCGGCATCCATCTTCAACCGGAGATGCGACCTCCCTTTCATTGCAAAACACGTTATTGCACAGTGATGTGGAAAATTTAGTTCATTGTTTGTATCTTGCGCATATGAATACGAAAACCCGACACGAAAAGCTGGGCGAATGGCTGTGCCATCTTTCGCTTTTCACTGGCATTGAAAAGCGAAACGTTACCATTAATTATGGAAATGGTGAAAGTGGAATTGAAACACGTCAAAGCGATACAATAATCATCCTACACGTAAAACCGATCTATAAGGCAATCGTAGAAAACGTTTGTCTTAGCATGAAAAGAAAACAAGGTGGAATTAATAAACAGGAATGGTAAAATCCAAAACCATGAGGGCTTTTTTTAATTTAGTTCTGAAACTAAAGTATGGTTTGCATATTATGCTAGATTGATAATAACAAATTCAAATAATTAATAAAAGAAAGATCAGTTCTCATTATTTTATTCGCTTTTCATAAACGGTGCCACTGATCTGAAGAATTCGAGACCACACAAGCAACGCGTGTCAACCTCAAGTTTGCAAGTAGAAAACATCGCACTTACTATTCTATAGTATAGCACGGTGACATTTACGTACCACCACAAAAGGTAGCACAGAATCGCGGATACATACATTAAAATCGCACCGACTTCGTGACTTTACTCTGCATCGACCAACCACTCTGCGTGCGGGATGTGGTATGGTCCACTCAACGTTGAACGGTAGCAATCAGCAGCGCCAACATACGCTTGGCTGGACTCAACTGCATGAGTCATACCCCCGGCTTATACTGCCGGTGGTAGTTCTCCACCAATGGCAATGCGTTCGTATTAGGGATAGGCCCAGGAGAATGTCACAGAACGGCTTTGGTAAAAGTTCCTAAAGCAGCTGCATATTGTCGCGTATGTCGCACGATTGTGGTGCGATTTGCGGTCGTTATTAAAACAAACACGCACCACACCAAACGGTATGCCCCATGTATGGGAGGGGTCGCGCGTTGTGCTAATTTAGATATAACCGATTTCACCGGTGGGACCCCTTGCAGGCGGAAGAAGACACTTAACACACGCAGGCACACAATACACCCTCTCTCTCTCTCTTCAAATCCCCTCTTCCCAACCGCCTCTTATCCATAATATTGCCACTTTCAAAGCGTGCACATCAATCTCAACGACGTCGAGAACGAACGGTTGTTGCATACTGTGGCGCCGCGTGCTTACGATACTCGTGTGCCTCTCAGGAATACCCTATGTTAATTATGCATTTGAATATACCGAACTCATTTCTAGTTCGTTCGCCTGCCTAGAACGAACTCATGGGTGCACCGAGTTGTTCTCATCGGGCAGATACTCATCGGTCGCGAGAAAAGGTTCAGTTTCAATTGACATTCATTGCACGAATCAAGCACGACTGACGAAGAGTTGATGACGGATTAAAGCAAACGCTCGTGTACACGAGGTCTATACGATTTCAGCTTTCAGATTCCATTCTACGTTAGAAGCTACGCTTGGCGTTCGAATACCTCCCTTAGAAGAACATCAAACGAATCCAACAACGTCCAAAAGTGAGCAGAAGTGACATTGTTTGACAATTTTCAAACTGTTATGCAGTTCTCCGAACGAGAGCACAATGTAATTACAGTCTGCGTCCGCATACGAGTTATTATAATAGTATCGTTTTCGTGTTATATACATGTAGGCTATTTTTGGCGGAAATCCATCAAAATGTGTTACTATATCCTTTAAATAGACAGAACACTGTTAATTAATGCCATTGATACCATAATGTTTCTGATTGTACCCAATACATTGGGTCGATTATTACACGAAAAAAATTTGAAAAAGATTCATAATGTATAAGAAAAAACTTGTTTCAACTGCATAAGACGAATACTAAGCAATAAACCTGGATATGATTAATTTTTGATAATTGAATTAAATTTTCAATACAAAAACTGTACAACTTCCAATCGAACATAACGATTTATTAAGTGTTAAATTAATCCTGTCCCTGGTGGGTAAAGAAATTGTACGTGCCCTTGCATCACATTGAAAAGATTCATTATAATTCCAGCTAAATGATAGACACCCACTGAATACTGCAACCAAACAAGCGACAATCCCATGGTTGACAAAAAAAATCGATTTAAATTAGCAATCTAAAAACACGATTGCGTCCGGACACCCATAACGAGATGTGCTTGTTGCGGTCATCGGTGGGAAGGGGTTGTATGCTAATTTTCATATCCAGATGCGAGGGAAGGTATTTGTTTACCGTTGACCGAACCACCAACCAGTGTGGAGTGATGAAGTATTTTACACAGCAACCCCAAGAGTGATTGGTAAGCAAACCACCTCCCTTCTTCAAAAGACGGATGTTCAGAATGATGGGTCGGTTCATATATGACATCTGGTAACTGATTAGATCACTATCACCATGTTGACGTCAGTCAAACTGGTCTGCGTCTGTTCGCTGAAGAATGTTGTGGCGAGCAAATCAAATAGTCTCATTCATTATTCGTATACAGACAGTGTGAGGGCATACGAGAAGATGAAATTTCTCCCGGATCTGTACAAGCAACGTGAAGTTTGTGAAGAGCATGCGGTAAACAGACGGTTTTTATGTGCACTATCATTTACTTACCTTAAGATATGAACCGAAATATTTGGTGACGAACGGCGAGTCACATTGCGATAGCACCATAATTTCCTGCTGAATGTCCTCGATTTCATCTTCCGCTTCTTCGAGATCGATGATCTTAATTGCAACCACCTATTGTGAGTGTACAAAAGGAGAACGTAAGAAAATAGAACGGGTTGGGTTAGAAGATTTAAAACAAATCATCAGAACCATTCCTTCGTAGGTGAACGGTTCGATGATTACAAATTCATGTTCACAGTTCGCAAAGTCATGAAGCTTTTAGTACCAGTGCTCGGAAAGATAGCTCCCATGCTACTATCGCATGCAGGGAAACACTATGGCAGCAGCGTGCTTCCAGACCAGACAATAATAGTTCAGCTAAATTTACTTCTTTGAGTACATTCCGAGAACCGGATCGTTCGTATCCGTGTACCGAAGAAAGTGCTGTCGTCGACGACGACGACGACGAATGATGGTGGAAGGATATTTATCACCAACAAACTTCCACCAGACACAAACCAACTCCCGCCAATTGTGCGGTGCGCAGTGCAACTTAGTATAGCTGTGCTCCTCTTTTCTCTTACCTGCTGTGTCCGGTTGTCAACACCCTTAAACACTTCACCGAAGGATCCTTTACCGATACGCTCCTGCTTTGTGAAGATAAGCTCCGGATCGACTTTCTGTGAGAGAAAAGGGACAAGAAGAAGGAAATAGGATATTAGACCCGTTGTCAACACACACAACTCAGACTCCCAAGTACCAACGACCGACTTAGTCGGTCTCGCACAAACGACGCTACCGACGACGCTTGGTCCATGCGACTCTATGAACGAATACCGGCCACATAGGCAAACAATGGAGACTTGACGGCATGCAATGCACACATAGAAACATCAACTAGGACTAGGAGTGTGATTTAATTAAAAACTTTTCAATTAAAATTTAATTCGTTTAAACGGTAGCCTACAAAGCTTCACATGCAGTTCCTTACCCACAACAGGCAAGCACGCCAAGGTGAAACACAATGAACTACATGTTACAATAAGTCATGCAAAGCTCCCGAAAGAATCAAGAGTTTTAAAAGATGCATGCTAAAAAAACTAATAAAAAATAATTATAATATTTTTTATAAGATTTTAAACTTTATTAAATCGTTGAGATAAAATTACACCCCATTCCCAAATGCAATAGGAAACGTGAATTATTTTTCACAAATAAAGTTTATGTTTGACGAAAACGCTTTCGATAATCATCCTTCTACGGCAATGTTTGATAAAATATCAAAGCAGCTAGACCTGTGATTTGTTCGATTCCACAGTCTAAATATAGATCTAACTGACGTAGTTATCCATCTTACTCTCTTCCTTTTTACAGATTCTAGCGTTCCGAGCCTCAGCGAGAACGATTAATGGATAGAAGGAGCGAAAGAAAGCGTTCCTTTCATCGAATATAATGATGATCCTCCGGTTCAGCTAGGCCAACAAGGACCTATTGCTCACGGCAGTATAGTAAAAGTGGTTAGAAAAGTAATCAACTTCGCCAATCGTGCCATCCACTGCATTCCATCCTATTGTTGAAAGGTATTAACGACATGTACATGACGTCATTTGTTCAGAACGTATACAGTACAGCACCAGCACGCGCCGGTTCTGTCTTATAGGAAATTGAGGCCTCCTAAGCCATGTTATGACTTGACACTTTCCAAAGGCGGCGCTCAAAAACGCATACACTCCTCCGACTTGTCGTGGTCGGAGGTGCAGCTGCGCTAGGTGGGACATAACGTAGGAGATTCAACAGTTCAATAGCTACCCTTTAGCCTCCCCGGCACAGTCTCGGGCCCACGTTCGTGGGCTGAAATTGTGCATCATTGGTGCCGTTAGAGGTAGCGAGAAATTGCCAACGAAAACGGAGTACAAGGAAGAAAAATGAAAGTTAAATTACTCTTAATGGCTCCCACAGCGACCAAGGCTTTTTGATCGACTACACACCATTAAGTCACGTAGTGTCTCATACCCTCTCCGTCAGATGTTGGGCACTCGTAGATCAAACCAGACAGCACTGGAGAGCCGCCCGTTCGGGAGTAGATTTGTGTTTTGGTACAAACCGAGCGTGAGGTTTGTGATTTTCGTAGTCCTGAGCACTCCTGCGCGTCCATCGAGAGGTTCAAATTACACGGCATACACAAATTAAGTCGAATCGTTACAAAGTGGAAAACAATAGAGCTGTGTAAACGCTACGCTTCCTAGGGAGTGGTAAGCCTGAACGGAGTGCCGCGTGTTTTACATACGCTTCTCTCTTTCTTGACACTCGCCGTTATTGAAGCATGCAATTACCATAGGCTCCGTAGGTCGTTTTCCTTAGCGCACTACCGCCTTTGAAATTGCACAAGAAATCATACTTTGCGGGCGTGACATCTTGGCTACGGTTTTGCCATTGGAACAGTGTAGCTTTTTTTCTGCCCGACCACACAACTATATGCTGATTCATACTCAACATTAATCCGGTAATGCCATACTCCATAACATAAAGTTATGTGTGCCAGCAGGGCAAAGAGTTAGGTAATAGGCAACGGAAGGAGCAAGAGGGCGAGAGACCCCAGCACGCGCTAACCAATGGATGACCAGGAATCAAACCGCATTGAGACGCATTCGCGTAAGGCCCTTTCACTATTCAAGGTTTAACTGTTCTGTCCAACTGTAGTGCACTAAGGATAACGATCAAATTGTTCATTGTAAAAGTAGCGCTTTGTTGCGCTCACTTCTAGACCACATACACACAACACACACGTACAGTGCAAGCACGAAGCTGTTGCCACTGCAATCGAAGTTCATGACGGTCCCATTATGTTCCCGAACCGAAATTTTGTACCGTGTCTCGTAAACTATGTCAAGGTGCGGTTGAAGCAAGCCTCAGCAGACGTACTAACGGAGCATAGGCTTAGTCGTAACAGAAAACCAAATAAGGAAACACGACGATTCTTTCTTTGCCAAACAACTGACATTTGTTCATCTTGATCGCTCCGAGCCCTGCTGATGGTGGTAGGGTGTAGGTGGTGGCAAAACAAAGGCCCCGTTATCTTATCACGACACTAGCGAGCCACCAATTACATTGCACACGCTGTATAGACGCGGCGTTAAGTAGGTGTCGTGTCCACGGAGGTTTGTCGCTGCACAACCCCAAAAACATGATAAAATGCTACCAGTGATAGGATCGGAATGTGAGGTGACGTTTTCATTTCGTGTCGTGTCTTATCGTCTCATGTCGCTTGCGGAAGGAATCACGGATGGGTAGCTGCTAGTTCGTTCGCCTCAGTTTGCCTACAAGCTCATTTTCTAATGATATTTTTATCGGTATCTCCCAAAGTTCTAGTGATGTGATGAAATTAATTTGTAGATTGACCTTTAAAAGTATAGATAACATGTTTATCATTTGCAACGCTTCAGATCGAAATGGCACCCGACCGACTTCAATCGATTTTATTATTTTGCTACGATTCTCCGTAATTTGTATGATAAGGCTTTCGCAGCACATTAATGGGTACGATAAAATGCTCGTAACAATCGAATAGCGTGAAGCGTAATATGTGACGTTTTGTTCAACAAGTGATTCAAATCTTAAAAAAAAAAAACAAAAATATATTGCATTCATAGATGATTATGAATTTGTATGAAATCAATTTTGTTTGCTAAGACTTTTTAGATGTTCGAGTAGAAAACAGAATGCCACGAGCATAAACGTTTCTTAACCTGAACGCAAAAGCACACAGGCAATCACCATATTTACATTCTGCGTCCTTGCATAGAATACGAAAATATGAACACCGCCAGACAAACTCACTTTCAAACATGTGGAATCAAAGAGGAAACAAAAAATGATACAACCGTGGTGATTAGCAGTCGTGCTTCCAAATCGGAACTCAATCGTAAAACCATGATCCGTACGGATGGGTTTCTGCTCCCATCCGGATCTCTGGCATTCGATGCGGATGCCGGCAGCGAACGTATTACTTTGATATTTGTAAGATAAATACCTACACCATAGCGGGTTGGAAGGGAGCACAACACACCAACCACCAACCGCTTGCAGATCGAGAAATAATGCCACGAGAGAAGTAATGATGAAATCTTCCGTTAGCATAATGTTCGCTCGGGGAGCAACATGAAATGGAAAATCACAACTTTCGATACACCCCAGTCGTCTCCGCCGACGGGTTCGATCGTTTTGCCTTAGTGATTTTCTTATGCTACTACCGCACAACGAATGGCGGTTGTTGTCTGCGATGGGCGTTAGGTTTTCCAATCCACCCCGAAAGGGAAAGGCCTACAAAAAGGAGGCGGGCGGCAAAAAGTGAAATCAGTCGTGTTTAGAGTTTTGCGTTTTTAGACAATATTAGACATAATTCCTCCCTCTCCGGTTCGCCGGCTCCGCAACGAAAGTCCGACGAGGCCAATTCAAAGGGCGAGCTGGAGGACGGGAGCGGAGCGAGAAAGCAAAGAATGCAGCACGCGCAAAAGAAAGCATCGATAAATGTTGAGCGTGAAACAAAAAAGGCAATGAAAAAATTAACCTCAAAAAACAGCAGATTTTTCAGTGAAAATTCCAATTATAGCCATTTCGTTTGAGAGACGGTTGGGCAAAACGTTTAACACATGTCGATGTTCATTCGGTTGAACGCTAACGCTACCGTTTGCGGATTGAAATATTGGGAAATTGTAGATACAACTATAAAATAACATTAGTGCAGAACACTAAGAAGTACTCTTTTTCTTTTCTGCAGTAGAAGGCTGTTCCAGTTTGGGATCTCTACCAATAAATTGAAGCAATCCTCCGTCTCCTTTTGGAGTAGTATCACTTTTGAAGCAGCAGTATAACAACTTTAATTTATTGCAATTCAACATCGAAGGCGGCAAACGTACCTATCGTGAAAAGGGCAGATAAATGTTCCGAAGATTTGATTCAACGATGTCGATGATGATGAAATTCAGCCGCCATGAAGGTTTTGACTTTCGGTTTTTAGTCAAACTGCCAATCCAATCGGTCCCATTTGCGCCGTCACCGTCACAAAAGGCCGACCCCCAACCCAAGCCCAAAATGCAATAAGATTCCGTGTGGTATCCGATGCTGATGGGATCGTTCGGCACAGCTGACGAAAAGGTTACGGCTTCAACAAACCCGTACAGAGAACAGCTGGGCAGATCGATTCAACCAAAGTTTCGTTTTAGTGGCATTACTAGGTGGCATTACTGGCAACAGCTAATTCAGTACATCGATCTAGTACAGGACAGTAGGCTGCAAGGTTTTGCAATAAACACCTTAATGAAGGTGTGAAACACCTTAATATAAAAGGCCGAAGGTAAACTATTATCTTACAATTTAAAAGGCGAGTAGCAATGAGTTCTCAAACTCATTTGAATTGTGTTCTGCTGATTAGTGTTGTTGTATAAAGTGTATAAAATATTGATTGCCTTTGGAGCGAGGTACAAAAGCACAACACAACACAACACACTGTATGCTCTATATATAAAGATAAACACCTCTTTAAAACGATCTGCCCAAGTTCTAGACAACTTTCTGAAAAGCCTGCTTAAAATTCTAACATTGTCATTGGACTTTAGTCGCTTTCCAACGTATTTTTGTCGCTGACTAGAAAAGGCGTAAGAGTATATTGGAAACTAACCATCAAATCATTGCAAAATGACATGGATTGTGGAGTATTATTATTGATTATAGACTAACTAAAAAAAGCACATATGTGTTCTTAGCCCAATTCTAACAGCTCAAATGTTACCGCCGTGTTAAGTTCTACCATCGTGTTGATGAAATTTTGTTTTGCGCACGATTTGCTTCTGCAAACTGTCGTGGTTGCTCTACTTGGCTGATACCATTAAGGCAGACACGCCATCACCACCATCAGTGACGTAGGAAGACTTCCACGATCCAATTAGCCAAGACGCGAAACCTTGCAACTCACCAGTTCTTCCGGTTGTTGTAGAAGAGCACGACCTCCACCGACACCATCGCCGACGGCGTGACCTATGGGTGACCGTGGACCCACCATACCGTGCTGCTGGTTGTGGTTTGGGTTGTTGTTATGCTGGATGACCAGCGGCGGCGGTGACCGCCCGTTGCCGTTACGCGTTTGGTGTGGCACAAAGTTCGGTGGCAGCGAGTGCAACTGTGGACTGCTGCTGCCACCATTGTGATGCCCATTACTTAGCTCGTACATCGATAGGGGCCGTGGAGGTTTCATCCCGTGATGTTGAGATTGTTGCTGCTGCTGTTGCTGCTGATGGTGCTGGTGCTGTTGGGGATGTAGTTGATGGGGATGGTGGTTGTGGTGCGGGTGATGGTACCCGTTACCATTGTAGTTGGCACTCGAAAGCTCCGGAAACGATGGAGCCTGCGAGAGGGGCTTTATGTCGTAATGTTGATAGCGATTTCCGCCACCGTCTATTACCCGTCCTCCGCCATTCCGTTCGCTAGCCCCATTCTGGGAAGTCGGATGGGGCAAACTGTACGAGTTCCGATATCCTGGCTGGTTCCAGTGCGGATTGTTCGGTGGGAGTGTTGCGGTCGTACCGTTGCCACCACCGTACATCATCGGCGGTTGATGGTGATGGAGAGAGCTCGGACCGTGCTGCATCGCTGCAACACCGATGTCTCTCCACATCTTGCGCGCACGTTCCTCGTCGCGCTTCATGTGCGCAGAAATGTTGTGTGCCCTCGCCTCTCAACACGGCTCGAACACTTTCGCGGCTTTCGTACGTGCTCTGATTACTCAGGATCGTGCGCACATGATCGTTTTCCAGCAAACGGACATGCAAACGTTGTGGTTGTTCTCTCACCGGCAGGAGCAGAATTCCCGACTCACAGACAAAGATGCGATCACTTGCGGATGTTTTCAGGCGCCTTGAAACAGCAACCACATATTATCGGACTAAGCTCTGTGCGTCACAACACCAACGCCACCAACACAGGCAATTCTTCTTCGCGGAATGCGGCAACGACACAATGATCTTGGATCTCCAACGCAACATGAACCCTTGGCACTTCTGCACACGGCTTCGCGTGCACCTATGTACACACTCGGAATGTGCGACACAGCGGAATACACCTGTTGCACGTGTAAGGAAAGCGGTGAGGTATTTTACACTTCACTGATTCATCTTCAAGAGGGCTCTCCTCATTCCGCTCCTATCTCGCGTAGTGTTTTTGGTATGTCACACTGCCACAAATGTCAGCTAACTTTACGCACCGCTTCACTGATTAGATTAGGCGAGAAAAAATACCGTTGAATACTGTTGACGTAGATGAAATATGAGACGTGTAATACACCACCTGCGTTGTGTCTTTTTATTCTTTTCTCAAAGCTTCTAGCTTTGTAACGTGATTGGTCCGTAGCCGGTGCCTACTGTCTTTGTACAGCAAATATATAAAGAACCCACTGAGTTCTACCATCATTTTTATCTCAAGGCAATACGATTGCGAGATTACACACATTATGCTGTTGTTTAACAATGCAAGGTTTAATTACAGTCGCTCGAATAAGCAAATATTTGTAGAGCTTACACAGCTCAGCTGCAGCTAAATAACGCTCGTACCCCACTTGTTAAAGAAATTTAATTAATAACGTCTCCACTCGAGTGTAATATCACAGAATAAATAATAACTCCTGCTCTAGACAAACAAACGGTTCGGCTCTCAAAAGGTGTTTTTTATGTCGCATATGTGATTCTTTATAACCTTGCAACAGAGAAGCAAACTTCAAAATCTAGCCCACCAAACCTACCGAATGTCAACTTCTAATGATGATTAAGCGGTTGTGACCGTTCTTTCCCATTCCCAAACCTCCGACGAGTTTGGCTGGATTTCACTTCCAATCATTTTCACATTTCGTGTGTTTTCCCCTCAATGCAACCCTCGAAAACGTACACCCCACTTAAGTAGCCACCTGGCGACCGACATCAATCAACAATCTGTGCCACAAACGAAGTGCGTGAAGTCCGGACCTGATCAGCGGGAAACAAACGGTTGGAACAGTTACAGATCAGATGTAATTAAACACACCGTGTGCCTTTAGAAATGTGTGGGCTTGTGGTGTGGAACAAGCACACAAAAAAAACAAAACAAAAAAAAACGCGAATGAGACCATGCGTCTTCGCCATTGTCGATAAATGGTTAAAAATCAATCAGCCATATCGATCATTACAGAAATTTACAGGGAGGGAGCAAAACTCCTCGTGCTATCTACGCCCTTCGAAAAAGCTGTACCTTGCCAACGGCTTATACGTAGTGACTGCAATAGCGATGTGAAAGAGGAATAATAAACAACACAAACACACAGACGAAAAAAAAACATGTAAACGATCACTAACAGCAATAAAGGTGTCTGTGGTTAGCAAAAGCCTGGGCCAGAGCAAAAGAAGCGTTTTTTAAATCGACGCTAACCGCCGATGGTCCATGCCACAGTGTGGTTGATTGATTTTACGGTCGAAGGAATCGCACTAGTCGAATTTCTTCCCACCACCACCACCAACACCAACACCATCATCAGGCCAAACTGAAAAAGCTAAAGAAATTCCCGCAGTACGTGGTGCCCGTGTATCCCATCCGCCCGGGCGTTACAGAATTATTGCGCTCTTTCCTTTGGGCTTCCACCAATATCTCGTTATGCTTCAACCTCATTTCCATGATTAATAAATGAGGATGGAAATTATTACTGCCAGCAGCAGCCGGTCGAACGTGTGCGATGGTGAGAACATTATGAACATTTTCATCAATTTCGTTTTAAATACGGATGCGCGAGATGGTTTATCTCCTGCCCTGTCTGTGGCGACGACGGGCTGTCGTAAATAATTCCGTTAGTAGTTTTCTTATGCGTAAATGACGCTTACGATGGCGACAAAGAGGTGGTCATAATCAAAACGAAAATAATTCGGAAGTACAATGCAAACGTTGAATTATTAAGGCAAATGTGATCATTAGCATCTCTGACAAAGTCGTTACATTTATCTATAATTAACAGAAGACAAAAGTCTGTTCGTGTGATAGCGTAGGGATATTGTTAATGCCAAACACAATTTTCAACCCCAATCAACTCTAAAGTTTGTGTGTGTGTGTGTATACGAACTGATTTAAAATTTAAATAAACACGTGGGGAAGGGGTCGTCGGTTTTCGAAAAAGATCAACTTCTGCGCGTAAATAAATAATGACGGTCCATTTTCTTCACACTCCTTAGGACTCCATTTTCAATATATTCCACTTTCCCGACTACTGGTCGTCATGATGGAAGAGTCATAACTTATTCACAACACTATTCCCGGCTGTGACGACGAGTACGACCACTGGGCATGTCGCAGTGGTTCCAGCACGAACATCCTCTCCATGCAGCAGTGCTTCAAATCCAATTAGAATAGCCGATCTGTACCGGGAGGGAGGCCCCACGAACGTCAGTAAGATAGTGCAAATGGCGTAACGGCCAAGCTTTTCCTCCTACCGACACCGAAACGACTTTCGTCATAACGCCATACCTCTTTCCTTCATGACACGATCGCGGTGTGTAGTTTATATTTCTTCGCTTGAGACAAAGAGGAAGGGAAAGGGCAGAAGGAAACGCTCATCCGAGTGCATCCATGATGCAAGCAGGGGCGACGAAAGGGGAGATCTTGTTGACTTGACTTTTCCAAAGCAACGAAAAGCTCCTACCCTCGCGTCTCGGTTTGTACTGCGCCATGGGTATAATTTAGCCATGAAGAAATCGAGCAAAGCTGTAATTGAGTTAAGGGTTCCAAGACCACCCCTCGAAAAGTACGACCCAGCTGCCCCGAGCGCCTACACTAAACCGTCCTTCACATAGTGAAACGATTTAGCGGTAAAAGAGTACGGGAGGATTTTGATTTCCTCCCGTGCTTAACGGAAATTGTTCTACCGGTCCACCGTTCGGAGCAGCATAAACGGACACCACGCCGTACGCTATGAAAACTCGCATCGGTACACTTAAGTACAAGAAGCAAAAACTTTCAGTTTCCCACGAATTTGGTGCCTCGCGGACATGGAGCAAAACATGCGGTGTACTGGGCAACTTCCAGTTTGTTTGCGGAAACGAAGGTTGGCTCGCCCGCGGGAGAGCCATTTCGTCGAGGAAGGGAGTACGAGTGCCACCAGCAGCCTTGAAAAGGGGCTCGTGTAAAATCGGGTGGTGGGGTGGGATCCAAACATTTCAACACTACACAACGTTGGTGAAAGAACGGTTGAGAATGGAAGCTAAAGACATCTTGAACATAAATTTAGAAAACAAGAGCATTGTTTTCTGATCTCCACCGCTTTCCACGACGTCACTTGCATCCGAGCTTTTTGCATCCATAATTTTTTTCATCGAGTGAGCTGCTCGGAACACTTCGTTTCAGTCTGAGGATTGGACATGAAGGTGCATTTGCATTTTGTATTTCACAATCCTAGTCACGGTAATGAGGCTACTGCTGCAAGCTATACTACCTTTCGAGCGTTGGATGCCATTCGAGGCTATCATTATCGTCATCATGAGTCCACTCACATGTGACGTGATGTACGTTAGGGCTTACGAGCTGTTATGCGATGGTTTAATCAGTTGACACCTTCTGCGCATTGCGTACGGATGGATGAGCGAACACCATGGAATGCAAGGTATAATGCTGAGCTCACCCCCTGAGCACACCCAAATATCCAAATCAAGGCGCGGAAATCGGCGGATACTCCCCGGTCACACTGTGCCCAGGTCAGTCAGTCGGTCATTCTGCTGATTTCATGTCAACCTCCCGCTTTCAATGTCCGTCCGGGGGGTCCAATTCAAAATATGGTCCACTTTGAGCAGAAATCCCAATGGAAGGGGTAATCGAGACTGGTAGCTAAAAGTGGTACATTTTCTATCGATCCAAGCGTTACTGTGGACAGCTGCTGGTGTTGCTACTACTGGTGCTGTTTCTACTACAGGCAGCATTCATCAGCAAAAACCGAGGGGGAGAGAAAAAGAGCACACCATAACAGGCACAGCACTGTTCGCGATGCAACAGGTGAATGAAAAAATGCTTATATTAAATTCCCCTCCGAACGTTCGTGACCAAAATGCAGTGGGTAGCGAGCAGCAGCACCATCAGCTGGAAATTGTGGGTTGTTCGGTTAACTCTACACCGCCAGTGAGCTGAATTTACCTCGTCGCTAGCAGTGGCCACGGTGCAAGCTTTATGGATGACGATGAAACAGCAAATACTATAAACGAATATGTTACGGTACGATTGGTAAAACGAAAACCAACCAACACACAGCTAACTTATCCAACTTAACCGGCTTAACTAACCTTCCGACCATCAATAACCTTGCTCCACCTAGGATGAGGAGTAGCAATCCTGCAATATGAAGGCATGCAGGTAACGAACAATCGCAAAGCACGTCTAACAAATCCCCAAACAGTACAAGGATTCATTAATCCTTGACTAATTGTTGGCAGACGCAGAGGTAGACTGCATGTAAGCCTTCGATATTGAATTTAAACCTCTGTAATAGAAACGAATTGATATACTGATATGCTTAAGGATGGGATGAATATTTAATCAATGAATTGTATTACAAAATAATATTCTTCCAACATCACAACCAAGGATTACAACTGTCTTTCGAAATAATTTCATTAAATTTAAGAAAATTGTCATTACATATAAATATGCTTTTCCTACATCTGTTTTCAACACTATTGATACACATATCGAAAAACAAATAGGTTGCTGTGATCATAAAAAAACAACTTCTGGCCTCTTTAAGCAAATTTGAACCTGTACTTCAAACCCCGTTAGTAAGTCACATACTCATGGCAATCAGGGCAATTAATAAGTGCTCATTTTCACACCACTTCCTAGCAGCACATGCAAAATCGAGCGTAAACATAGCCTAGTACGAGGAAGTTACGCCCAACCCACCGTTGTCGCTGCCAAGGACGCTCATAAATTTTCAACCACCATCAAGAAACAACATCTCACAAGCGCGCAAATGCGTTCGACTGCAGTTGCCCTAGGTCGTGATCGTAAATCACTGTTTAACAAGAAGGAAGCCAAATGAGGAACAAAATTCTGGACCTTTCCAAAACGACTTTACGGAGCATATGAAACAGATATGATATTGCACATCGCACGATGTGCTGCACGGCTAACCGCGTTCAGAGATATCATTTGTCTAGAAAACTATCAACCAAACGCAACGGCCCACTGTGTCTCGCCCTAATGATACTGATCATCGTCTTCATTTTATGCCATGCTACTGTTGTTCGACTCGAGTGCCTGGTACATATCCATCCCATACCCAACGATCGTTGCATAGGACGAGAGACGACCAGGAAGATAGAGAGAAAATAAAAGAAACATAATTCCAAACCGATGCCGTGATGGGGTGTGCTGCACCGCCGGTCAGAGTGAAAGATGATGCATTCGCTACGAATTGCAACCGCAACGATGCACTGACGGAGCAAATTCTACACTACCACCTGCCGAACGGGAAGCATAGCAGCGGCACCGGCACCGGCAAGACGGGCGATACCCGGACTCCCTGTACGCAGTGTGGAGAGCAATTATAGCAACAATTTATGTACGTTTGGCTAATTGTCGGCTGACGCGGAGCGACATGCAGCCTGCGGCCAACGCAAGGGAATGCGGCCCGACACGTTGCACAAGTTGTGTACTATCGGATTGTAGAACGATTTTGTCTGCCAACGATGCTCCAAAACACCGGAAGGGACAATTCATCATCAGCAAATGGTGCCACCAGACGCTACCCACTACAACAAACTTCGTGGAAACTGTTTTTTTTTGTTTGTTTTATTTGAAACAAAAATGTGTTTTTGTATTTCCCGAAGAACAGGCAGTTTCAGTAGGACGTACAGCGGTGGCTATGAAGTTGCGTAATTTCTTTGATAAATCCTTTTTTGGCATGCCTTTGGCGTTGGCGACGCAACCCGACGTAGAGCAGTATTCGAAGCCACGAGCCAACCAACTACAGCATGCACATAAAACTCGCACCCGCACTGGCGCATTGGCGGTTCAACAATCGATAATCAATTGGCCGGAACTATGTGTACAATCAACCGGGTTTGTCCTTTAAGGTCAGCTGTCTTCTCCACGAAACGAACACACCGCACCAGCAAACCACTACGCGCGACAGTTGCCGTTTTGCTACCGCTGAATCCAATATCCAACCAATGCAACGATCAACGACACCACCATAGACCAATCGAAAAGCATCACAAACAGTAGGCAGCTTGGACTCTTTTCCGTGCAAAAATATGCCCCTGCATGACGACGCAAACACGGAGCGGTTGTACCGGATTTTGCAGGCGCTCGGAAGCTTGGGAGTGCCCTTTGGAAACAATCACCCATTTTGGCACCGGATCCGAAGCTACGGGTGCCTTGAGTTGCACCTTTGTCATTGTGTCATAGGCTCAGCGAGCGTGATAGTAGTAGTAGGTGGCTAAAGGCCACGCGTGGCTTGTATCTGCACCGGGCCCCACCCAGCCACTAGCAGCCGCAGTCGGGTTCTGGGTGGGGGCATATTTTACGGGGCTGCTATCCGGTTCAAGGTGAGCAACCTTGAACATTGGCCCCCGCGTGTGCATGACGACAACAAGAGGCGAAAACTTTGCGGAGAAAACACTCAGTCGTCGGTAAAACGGTCCACGAGCTGGCCGAGTGTGCAAAACAGTTGCAGAATTTAGCAACGAATATACATCACCGCACCCAGGAGAAGAGCTTTTCATGTTGCAATAGCATCGACGATTGATTTGCGGTTGCATTGCGCAGTCATGCAAAGCATCGGCAAGACTGTGTTGAGCTGATGATGTGTGTGTGTGTGTATGTGGTCAGGGTATGTAAATCAATTTACCGATATCTGATGCTCATGATGATCATGATGATGCTGATAATTATGATGTATTTTCAATTTCATCCGCCACTCCTGCACGCATCAATCTGTTTAATGCAGAGTGCCTAAAACAAACACTAACAGCACACGTTCGTTTCACACGCATGTGAACGCGTACCTTTCGTCACCAGCAGATCATACACACCTCCAAAAACGAGCTCAACGTATTCGGAGGTAAATACATCGTTCGTGACCGGCAACGCGCACCTTGGGCACACTACGGGCAGTCTAAGAGCTTGCGATGCCTTATGTTTCAGCGGATTTGGTGTTGATCACAAAACGTGAGCCATGATGTCGAAAGGAACATAGCGACTGATGATGATGCCGGTGAGCACGCTTTCGAAAGCCTGTCATAGTGTGCAACACATCACAACCGTCAATCGGTGGTGGTCTGTTTTCGTTTAAATTGCGTGAATTTTGAAAATCAATTCGCATCAAGCATTGTGTGTGATTTTTTGGACAGGTGAGTTCGCAATATAGTTCGCATTCGCTTCAAAACAACAACGATGAAACCAACTGTCCAAACAAGATCATGAAATTAAAGAAAAAGCATGGAATTCTAATTGGAGTAGATATTCGTGTGAGCGATGGACGTTCTCTAAATATTGCTTCTGGTTATTCATTTCTCTCCCGACACCAAATACTCGCTATGAGCTAACGTTAATTAGTAACTTGATCTTAAAAAGGACAAACTATTTTGAAACACGTGAACCAAAAAGTGGTCTAAAGCAATTCATGCACAAATTCCTACCACTTTTGCACCACACAGCCACAAATGGCCAATATATCTGAGATGGTTGATGACGAAACATCGATCAGTGCCCTGAAGCCATGCCTGACTTCAGCTCTAGCGACCAGATTGCAGAACTCTAGGACTAAGGGAGACAAGCCAGGCGGCACAGCAAGACAAATGATTGTGTGTCGTCCACAAAGCGATCGTGGCTCTTTTTTCTTTTTGCTTTCCTGGACGACCGAATGCCACTAGGTTAGCGGAGCTTCCACGCGAAGGCCTTGCTGTTATATCACAAGGCTGTGCTTGTACCGGCGGCAACGGCCACACTATTGCCCAAGAAGGCTACCTTTATGCAATCAATCTCTTACTCTCCTTCTCGTTTGTGTTTCCACCGCTCACATATTGTCGACTCCCATGTAGCATGCGTTGGTGATATCAACAACATCATAAAATGCGCGTGCTCGCGAGATATGCTATCGGCGGCCATGAGCCTCATTTGTAAGGTTCGGAGCTCTCGGGATATGTTCACAGCTTGCCATAAACCCCCACGAGCGGAAACTAAACCGGCCTATCGTCCCACAAACCGTCAGGTTGTACCAGTTCCTTCCCCCAATGCCTGACCTACGATGTGCTGCTGCCTACGGGTAACCTGATTCGTCGGGCGCATAATAAACGCACCGAACAATGGTTCCTCAGAAGAAGGCTTCTTCTCTCGGGTCTGAGGGGGATTGGAAATTATTGGGGAAGCTTATCTTGTGGCCGCTCGCAGGAATGAATACCGGGGGTCGAGTACCCGTGTGCCCAACTAACTCCAACAACCGTTACCAAAAACGTTGTTCCCGATTTCGGATCCACCGTCTGGCGGCGGCACACTACCGTCCATGGCGAGTGCGGGGTCACAAAACGTCCGCCCGGTGTGCGCAGGGTGCAGCCGGAGCAACAGCAGGAAATCGAAAATATTTTATCGAATTTGTAGTTTCCGATTTGAGCATGGCTTGGTCGAGGTACATTGGCCACCGGTTTTTGTGTATAGTGGTAGCAAAAACAGTAACGACGGTAATGGATGGGAAGGAAAAAAGAAGATTCCAATGGAACCGTTTGAAGGCTTAAGTTTTATGCGTAAGCAAAGCTATCTGGGCCTTTGCCTATGCCCATGCTGGAATGAATTCTGATGTGTTTTGTGCGTTTGTTGCTCGGCTTTTTCGGGGGAGAATCGGGGGGGGGGGGGGGGGTTCGGTTCATTTCGGCAAACGCAAGCGTGCGTGTTTTGGGGAGGAAATTGGGCCCACACCGAACTGGGCATCGAAAGCGAAACAGAGACAGACGTGCATTCGAGCACGCGCGCGCGCGCGCGCTCGCGCATTGGAGAAAGTAGGTTACCTTTCCGTGGTCAAACTCCGCTCTACCGGCCGGGTGCCATCGGCGAGGGCAGCAGCAGTGCCAAGCTCACACTCGTATCACCCATCACTTTCTGCGGAATGTTTGAATCGTTTGTATTAACTTCTTCCCCGACTTGCGACACACGCCCGCACGCAATTATGCTACTCCTCCAAACACACGTAAAATAAGAAGAAATCATTTTCGGTGGTCACGAACGAGTGTCTCCCACTATGGCTCGCACAGGGGGTCCGTCGCAATGCCAATCTCACGATTACTCGCACACGTGTGAGTGTGTGTGAACATACTTTCGTTTCGGGGGATGATCTGGTGGTTGTGGACTCTCTTCACTTCTTTTCTTTTTACTATTCACGTGGCAGAGAGCATGATCACATTTTCGCTTCCCAGTGAGACCGGCCGCGCTAGCTGTGAACCTGTCCTCCGATGGCAGTGAAAATACTTCACCAAACAAAAAAAAAACAAGCATATAACAGACACGGGCTCCTCCTCTCTGGTGAACATTAATATTCATATCGTTCAGTAGGTGAAAGACTGCTCACCTTCTCCAAATACACACTTATACACAAACACACGGTGTGAGAAACGATAAGTAAAACATCGCATTTAGGCGAACAGAAAAAATCTGCAGGAGGCTTCCTCGTGGCGTTCGTCACTAAAAACGTCGATCGTCAGTCAGTAAGGCGATGGAATTTGCATCATTTGGCGATGGAATCATTTGCATACAAATCACTTCTCCGGTTTGTACATGCGAGAGCGGTTTGAAGACATGTATTCGACTAACTGATATTGGTAAATTCATCAGAGACTCGATTTTTAGCTATTTTTTATGGATATTTTCAAAAATATATTTAAACAACCTTACACGATATACCTGCGCAACCCACTGGCTGGTCTTGCTTCACGCGAATTATAGCGGGATACGGTACGTTGAGAATTATCCTTAACACAAAATCGAAGCCATACCCAACGACAACAGATATTCTTTCGCCATTTACGTGTACGCGTGAATGTTGTTTTTTTTGTGCTTTATCTCTCAAAAATCCAACCGGTTCATCGAACAGGTTTGCTGTTTATTTTAGGCCCACCACAACAACACACAAACGAGACACACTCACTGCAGCAAGCAAAACCCCAAAATCTTCAGCCGATTTGGCGAACTACTTTCGATCGGTGGTATTGGCGTTTTAATTGCACGATTATAATGCTGAAAGCTTTGGAATGGGAAGCGTGTGCATGTTTCGAACGGGTTCGTAGCTAAATACGCGTGGTTAAAGCATATTCACGCACAGGAGTTCGTAAAAGGAAAACTTTAAATTGTTCATTTTAAGTAGCTATTCGTTCTGAGACAACAAGCAAATACCGATTTGTTTTTATTAAAAGAAACAATCTACAAAACAAAACTGCAGCGAAATTTCGATATGCGATGACAAAAAATAGGTATCATTGTAAATCTTAAAGCCCACAAAAAGACACTCAAAGATAACCACGCAAATAGTGACCAGAAGGAATTGGTAGTAGCGCGACAAAATCTGCACATTTACGGACACGGGTGGGTATTCTTCCGCAACTAAAGAAATGCTCACATTCCGCGAGGTAACTGAACTTGAAAACTATTTTCCACGTTCACCCGCGGCCCGATGACTCTCGGCCGCATCGCTCGTTATGCTCTACTTTTTATCGAAACCATTATCGGCCACTATTGCCATGCGCACACCGACAGTGTTTTCCTTCACCGTCTCAAATTTCAGAGCATCACTCCGGAGAGCGCACTAAATCAATCTGTTGCCATTTGGTGGTAAGTTTACACTATAAAATTGCTAGTGTTTTACACATCTCTCTCTCTCTCTCCCTTTCTCTCTCTCTCTCTCTTCCTATTAACTTTTCATTCGTACCGTCACTATGTGGTAAAACAAAACAACAAAAAAACTTATAAAAAAACAAAATATGTGCCACCGGCGGTGCTCATCACATGACTGCAGGGAAATATGATTTTTGTTGATAATAAAATAACTTCACAGCTAGAGCTCATGACCCACATATCAACACCACTATTCTTGTATTAAAACCATATCATGTCGAGGGTAACTATCTTGCATATTTCAGTAAATATAACAAGTATACTATATGTGTGTACAACGAACCGACAACCGATGTTTAATCACAATAAAAATGAAAGCTTCACTTTACTTCCCAGACAGAACTTTAAGCTTAACGCAAGAGCTAAACCTTTCGGGTGGCACTGAAGCTGAACCGACACGCATTAAAACAGCGCTTTATTTCCTTTTTATAACGACCTTCAGCACCGATGACAACAAGGGTAGAAAAAAACGTCCTTACAAATCTAGCACACGGGCGGCACGGACAAACAATCACGTTAAAAGCACCAAATCAGCTTCGTTCGTACAAGGAAGCTAAAGAAAGGTGTGCTCTACATAGTCTTGTAAGCTGAGGTGATTAGTTAAAGATAATCCAACTGGCGCACGGATCATCCGCTGGCGTTCGGATCCGTTTTTCTCACTATCGTTTGCGTGTTGTTATCATAAGCGTTTTACATTACGCATTCCCATAAAGCACGATACGGAATGAAGCCTTGGATCTTATCTTTGCCACTTGGCAATTCAAACTTCACTCAAATAATAATTTTTACTTTCGACCTGCTTATGTTTTGAACGAACTTTTCACAAATATTTTCCGTATGTTATAAAAAAGGTAACGTAAATCACTGGCAGGCGCATTGCACGAAGTTTTCCACTGATTCACTACGAACTCGCACTACTATTCGACCGATATTTCAGTGCGAGCACGGTTTTGCTGCGTAGTTTTCATGAAAACGCACTTCACCCTATGGAAATTCAAACAATACGCAGATCATATTCCCATCGTTTTTCACACGCTGCAAACTATGGATGATAATTGTGGAGAATACTTTTCCATTCCACACCTCTAACACAAAAAAATGTACACTAGAAATTCACGAGAATCCAGCACAATACGTTTTTGATCCGTTTGAATCACCATCACTGTAGTGCATCACTTTTTGGCTGTTGCAAAGAGCTTTTTTCCACTAACCATGAAATATGCTTGGTTGCGTGTTATCAATCGAGCAACTCTATTGTATTCTGTATATTACAATTTTAAGTCAAGCGAGAAACTGCTATGCTTTTGCGCTCAGTTTATTTGGAGGCTCCAACACCACATACAACGCCCGAATCGTCGAGTTTTCCGACCGAAAGTTCAACTGAAACTGAACACCTAAACCGATCGCGCAACCGACGGACTCACTCGCGTCGCGCACGAAACCAACACACCTCGCTTGGCCGCGTGTGCACCCCTTCCCCTTCGCAGTTCCATGGCTCGCCTTTCTACCACCCGCCGCGCCACCCCAAAAACCATCAAGCTTCCAAAAGCCCTAGGACGGCGGCAGCAAGCGGCAAACAAACCTATTATACGAACCAACCATCGCGACGTGCCCGTCCTACCTTATTGCGTTGCGCATAGCACACACGGGCCAAGATGTTGGTGGAGAAGATGCGTCTCGCGAGTCACGGTTGCGGTTCTCTCTCCATGGTTTACAAATCCATGGCGCTCCAAAAAAGGCATTCGCTGGCGTTACGCTTCTCTTCCGGCGTTGAGCTCAAACGCGTTGTTGAGTTGCAGATACATAAAAGCTTGCGAGCGCAACACATTGCCACTCTCGGACGAATGGTTCAACATGCTTGTAGGCATGTTGCCGTGTGGAAACCGAGCTTAAGCGTCGCCAAGTTACGTACGTGGCTCCGGTGGACCACCAGATGGGCCTTGAGGCGAACTAACATAAACGCCCCAACATAAACATTCCATTGCCCAGCACCACGGCGTTTGCGCCGGAACGATATGGATATGAATGAAGCAGACGCTGGGAGGAAATGAACTGATCGTAAGCTTCACCAATACTACGATGGGAACGTGCACACCGGTATAAACAGGTAGAAGGGCCATAAAACCAACACCAATATAAATTCGTGCATGGCACATCATCTGCTGGAAGCAGCTGTTGACGACCAACATGATCGTTCCCAGTTATTTTGGGGTGACCAAGAGCAATTCAAATATGTGTCAAAATGATTTTTTTTAAATAAATGCATTATGGTAACTTATAGTAAAAATAATGGGTACATACTATGGAGATTGTTTTGTTTTGTTTATGTGAAATTAAATATTGAAACCCTTTAGCATATAAACGGCACAATCACACGTCGGAAAATCGGAATCATCCAAAATCTTATTCAAGAATAGTGACATTGCGTCAGTAACATACAATTGATGCAATAAAAATGCATTTACAACAAATCTTACACGCTTGTGCGACATGTAATAAGAAAATATCGATACAAAAACAGACAGTAGACAAATAGTACGAACTGTTTGTTATTTGGTGGCTGCTTTGCTTTTTATAAGACAATTGACGCACTGTTAGCTAACAGATCGCCACATTGGTGTTCAAATTTCTGACTGACTGACGACTACCGTCGATATTACTGGCTAATCAGGTTCAAATTTCAAATCGTGAGATTTACGAATACGGTTTACGGTTTACGGATTTACGAATTTACGGTATGTCAGCAAAAACACCCTCAATTCTTTAGAACTTTTCAAATGGAAGATACCTTGAGTTTTCATAAAAATGTTTAGATTTTTAAGCTCATCTGTAAATTGTGCCAATAATGCTTTGTAACTTAATCATAGATTATTTATTTATTTATAACAAATCTGTTACAAAGCAATTATCTTCATTAAAACCAAACATCAGATGACATACAGCAATTTGTGACACATAAAACAAGGATCTCAACACTTTTAACAGTGATAACCAATAACTTTGGAAGAGCTCATATTTTTCATGGCCCACCATAAGTACCGTATATTACGCAAGTGTTTTAACGAGATTATCATCACGACAAGCGTTTAGAGTTTAATTTAGCTAAATTATTATTATTTCTTACCCAAAACTGTTTGTAAACCGTACGCTGTGAACTCACCTGAAAAAGAATAGGAAAAGAAAGCATTTATTAATATATTAGATTCACTTTGTGCTCATGAAAATTTTTATTTTATATAACTATGATTAGGAATGTGTGCTTTGAAGCATGTAATGTATGTTTAAAACACTATTCATTTCCCGCAGCATTTCATGTCATGACACAAACTTTCAAGGCAGCACTCAATGTTGACAGATCCTGGCGCCACTCATCATTTCACCACCATAACAGCTATTCCCGTTGGACATTTCAGCAAACTCCCTTTGATGGAGTGATAATTCCCAAACCCAACCATAATGCTAACATTCGGATACGTTTCGTTTGGAATGTGCTTACTTTTAGCACTTTGTGCAAACACATTCACACACGTGAATCGAACGTCGCACACGAAAACAAGCGACAAAGCGTCACATTTGTCACGTTGCTGTAGGTCTTCGGTTCTAAATCCCGTACCTCATTCGAAGCTTTTCAAAACGTAGCAAAAAAGTACGGATAAACACTGCCTCACGTAACCACCGCCATATAATCATGCCGGAGCAAAACGTGACATTTTAGTCGGCCGCACGATACGCCAAGAGAAGGCAAGTTCTATCCGGATGACATGTGTCAGGCGGCGTGTGGTGAAAATCCCGAATGAAAGGCCTAGCTATTTTTAATTTACCATCACCAGCCATAGTCATGCGAAGGCTCGTTTGCACGAGTTGCTTTTTAGCACTAGAACTGATACTATTCAAATTTATGGTCAATAGTAGTAGTGTTCTTTGCTACCAAGTCTCCCACAAACCACTTGCCACAAATTTCAAAGGATCAAAAAACGAAAAAAAGATTAAAATACCTGGCACTCCTGGCGGGTATAAATCTTTGCCAGGAAACTGAATCCTTTAGCAATATCGAGTTTTGTTCATTTCGCGTACATTATGAAGCAAGTTTTGAATTGAACTCACATTACCCTACATCTGGTTGTCCTTGGTCGGCCGGCGACTCGAGTAGGGGTTCGTGCGTTTTCGTTTGCCATACTACATGTCCGTTAACTGTTTGCAGCGACACTTCCACCTAGTTGTGCTGCCACGGGAGGTTGATGGAGATTATAATTAAAGTATCAAATAAATTTTACCACAAGGACCTCCACCGTATATTCAGTGAAATTTACTGTCCTTACAATGTGCCTTACAATGTACAATACCGAACCAACGTATTTTTCGAGGAAGACTCTTCGGATTCCACAAACTTTACACCACACACAAGTCGCCGTACTGGCACGGAAGCAATTTCACAGCAAAAAAGTTCATCCGAACATGATTGTATCTTCACTACGCCGCTCAGCAAGTGTTATTAAAGCTTGTATCAGCTTTCGAAACAAGGTTGGCTCAGTATATAATTTGTTTGATGTTTGAAGTTTATATAAAAGGGAATGAGAAGAAATGTTGGTAGATTGTGATTTTTGTGATTTCAAATAATATCTAAATACCATATTTGATAACTAGTCAATTGATCCAACAGTGATTGATTTACTTATAAAGTACTTGTATAGGGGTAAAATTATGATTTTTTTTTTCGTTGAGTAGCAAAGCTTTTGACACTTGAGAACGTTTTAGTTTGAAAACAAAAAAAACATTGAACAAAATAAAAGCAATTTCAAATATTCATGGGTATCGACAAATCTTAATTACGACGGCCTTTTAACTAAATAACAATAATATAAAATATTACAAAAAATTAATTCAGATGATTAATACTTATAGCGTATAAATTAAATTGTTAAGCTTTGCGTTTATGATTAATTAAAATCAATGTAACACTGTTAATGCGGAATTAATTGTTAATGCATTGATATATCCCAACTGCATGAAAAAAGTGAAGATAGATCCTATATAAAGTGAAACGGACGACGCATGGAAGGAATGTAACGAAAGATACTGATTACAATTCATTTCCTATATAGACTCATTTCCTAAAGAAACGATGAAGGATCGATAAAACAGCTTTTCCGCCATTAGAGAGCACATGCTGGCACGTGCCATGACAGTAAGCAGCGAGCTTGGTCGCATTTTCAAAGATTAATGATTGCTTCATCTTAAACCAGAATTATTCCCCATGCTAACAGTATATACAACACAGGTAGAAAGAAAGCGCGGATGTTGATGAAGAAAGTGCCTCCAGCTCTAATGGATACGCTCGTTTCGTCGTCGATAAAAGAAATATTGCAAATAACATATTTCAAGCCATGCCTCTCATTTGCATTGCTGATAAACGATTATTAAGCACGCTGGACTTGACCTGAAGAAAGTAGGGACATTAACAGCTCCATCGATGATTTTCCTTTCATTCGATAACGATCTCGTCGATACGGATGTTGAAAATTGACACAGTCACCTTGTGCCCTCAATCAACTGTTCATGCTAGCTTTGACAATATTTTTAAAGCAGTTTGTTTTACAAATAAATTAAAATATTAACATAGAAAAAAATTTAAGTGCAACGGTCGATTGTATCAAATGGACATAAACGATGAACAAAGATTGAGACAAGCTTTAATCATTTGGTATGAAAACAAACTAAGCTGCATACAACAGGACATTTTATGCTTCCTGTAACCGTACGGTTCTTTGGCCAACGTTTTATTTATAGGATTTATCGTTTGATCGTTTACAGAAATTAACAACGACGATACAAAGACAAACATAGGCATGAAATGAGGATTACGCGTTACACGCACCAGAGGAAAGGAATGCGAAAGCACTGCCTGTTCCTTGTATCTAAAGCTGATCAGATGTGCTTTTTGAAGTTGCCCGCAGGTAGTATGTTTCTATGGCTTGTTCTATTTTAGGAACAAGCTTTCCGGGTCACATGCTATCCAACGAAACGTGGCAACAAAAGGAGTCGCGATGTTACATCTTCTTTGGAGAACATTCCGGATTTTAAAGTTACCAATCCATACACATTATTAAAGTGATGAAACTGAATAACAATAGTTGAAAAAGGTATTGCTTGTCTCTAAATTAACAAATCCATGTAAGAAGTACATGATAAAATAGAATAAACAACAACATTTAAAAAACAAATTAACATTAAAACACAAGCATTTCTGAATAAAATTTCATATTTCCTTCTAGGAAGTTCTGGAAGAGAATTATACGTCCATGAACAACATTTCTAGTAGCAACAAAACAAAAGAACTACCCGCTTCCGGCACGTTAGTGGTCAGTATCAGCTCTAACCAAGAAACCCCTCAGGAAAAAAAACACTATGACCGGCCTAGCGATAATGGAAACCCCATGGCGTGTAAGCCGCCATCCGTCGATTTATTTTCCACCAATGAACGAACGGGCAGAGGAAAGCACACGTGAAACAAAACCAATAGCAACAACAAGCTGCACGATAAAACACCGGATCGCCTGTTACGGTAGCGAAAAGAAAAAATAAAACAAGTGTAGAGAATGTGAAACGTTTCGTGCCACCGCGTCAAACTCACCAACGTCCACCAGCTTAATCCAATAAAAAGTTATTATTCATATTCGTAATTTTCTAAAGACCATACAACGTGAAATATGCAAATACGTTCTTCTGGCACAGCGGTCGGAATTCCGGTTAAAAAGCTATACACCCTTACAGCTAGGCTAGGCCACATTCGTATTCTCATTTTCAGCCGACTGTTTGTGGGTGAAGGAGATGTGTAAAAATCGATTCAAAATTAGTGTATTTTTAACCATTTTTTTCAATGTCTGGTTGTAACGAGATAATGTGAGCAGTTGAGATAAAACAACCGTATAATCTTGAAAAACATGTCTTTAATTGATTTGTTTTTTTTTTCGTCAGGTCACATACATCGGTTTAAATATCTATGCAACATAAATGTTTGCAACACAAAGTACGTAACAAAAATAGAGAAATACTAAAAGTTTTTTCCCTCTCAGACGAATCACATTACACGAATTACAAAGTAAAATGTGCAAATTTTCATATTTTATTTTGGGCAGCTGCAAAAACAAACGTACCATAGACATTCGGTATCCTGAATTGACCGCCTTCGTCCTGCGACAACCACCAACCGCGTCATTCTGCTGTTGGGATGAACGGACCGAGGAGAAAAACGAAGCGCATACTCCTTTACCACCGCTCGAAGCTGGATACTGGCGCTTTCCATTTCCCCCTACTACTGTACTCTTACTATTATTATTATTATTATTATTATTATTATTATTATTATTGGTGTTGTTATGATGATGACTATTGGTGTTGTTATTGCTATGATTCACCAGCTGAGATGACTCATGACGGTGGTGGTAGCTGCGTACACCTACCGCCGTTTTAGTCACTATTTGGTTCCGGTTGCAATCGGTGGCCGATGATTGGATCGATGCGGACGAGGACGACGGCGACAGGATACAGTTGTTGCCGTTGCCATTTCCGTCTCCATCGATGCCAATTGCATCGTTAATGCAATGGGGTGCATCGTTGGTGACGGCGGTGGGTGTAGTAGAGGCAATCCCAGAGGCATTTTGGAGCACCATCGCAAATCCGCCGGGCGATGGACACTCCTCAGCCTTGTGGACTGTTTTCCAGCGGCGAAATATCGTAAACGATAGAATGTACTTGAAGATATTAATCCTTCTCTTCTTCGCACCTGCCTTGCACTGCTGCACGCGATTATCAATGGCTGCAATTTATTATCCAAGCCCAATCTTTGTGCAAGTTCGGGTCCCACCGGATTCGTTGTAGTCTAATGATGGCAACAACACAAACCCTTTCAAAACGTGCGCCCGATGCACTGGATCACTACACCAAACAATAAATTATCATAGGTTACGGTTTCCTCTTTACGCAATGATAATCAACATCTAAACCTTCACGGCAAAGCGCACCGCATAGGACATATGTTTGCAATTTATGCTCCCTACTTTACTAATTGTTCCCTAGCGACAAAAACCCGAGAATTGAGACGGTACACGAAAAATTCATCGAAGTTTAACACAAACTACCACACAGCCGGATTAAGTGTTGGATCTCGAGGGAAAATATTTTCGCAAAATAACACACGCACACAGATAATTCACACTGAAACACCGACGATACGTTCGCACCGGACGAAAAGCACGTTGGCACAAAACGGTAATGAAAATTAAAAAGGAAACTTTTACTTTTCCAAACAACCCAAACTCACGGAAGGACACAACACCACCGACTGCGGCTTCTTTTTCAGAATAACGATCAGCTACGTCTGCCACAATTGAAGGACTTCTGACACGAGAGAGTCTGCTAAAAACCAATGCCTGTCTGCTTTCGCAAGGAAATCCGAAGGCATAGCACAACGAACAGCCGAATGCCAAGCCGACCGAAAGGATGACAACATCGGGTGGGAAAACAAGAGAGCATCCCATTGCTATTCGAGCAGTATTCGAGCAGTTCGATCGAGCGAAAACAATGAATGAATAACCAGTAATCGTGAGAGTGTGAGAGCAAAAGCATCAAAGAGAAAGAGAGTGTGTATTTTATATTGGAAGCAAACGGAAAACTCGGAAAATATCATGAAAAACGTATGCCGACACAAACGTCAAAAATGCCGGCTTCTCTTTTGCGTTCAAAAACAGTTTCTGTACATTGGTATTGAGATGAACACGTTGACTACAATGAAACATCCCAACCATTAGGGATGCTTCCTTTCACTATACATTGCAGCACATATTGAAATGTAATTTACGAATTGTAAATTACATTACATTTAACTTTAAATTTTCGCTATTGATACTCATCGCAACCACCTCGAAAGAAAGCAATTACCGTCGCAAGAATGTTAATAAGTTGATTTCTTCTTGCAAAAAAAATACATTTTCTGATTGGAGCGCAGTGAAAAGCCGGAAAATCCTCAACAAAGCAGGAACAATCCCTGACATTATCCCATAAATATTATTCATTCCATGTCTTAAGTGATACATGGCTTGGGCATATACAATTTCAAGCTCATCAAGAACCTTTTCTTAACAGCATGAGAAGCTTCAAGAAAAAACAACAATATTATTGACGGCGTGCCGTCAGACACCATGCGAATATTAAACTTCACTAAGGATAAATTATAGTTTTTGTTTTACATGAACATAGGTTTGAAGGATGATTGAATAAAACATATGCAAAAAACTATAGTACAAAAGAATGATGAAACACGTCAAGTCTCAGTAGTAGCTGTCGCTTTTTCTTCTTCTTTGGCGTCATGATCTGAGCCAAGCAACCCGAACTATAAGAATTTTCTTCTTACAAAACTGCTTTAAAAAGTACTAGAAAAAACAAAGAAATATTATTTTTTTATAATTAATTAAATGAAGTTCCTTAGCATCTTCCAAAAGTGAGGAACCATATCTCCTCACGCTTGGATTCATTTTCTTAATGCTTTGTCGACCATATCTGAAATCGTAAAAATCAAAAACACAATAACATTCCATTGCGAGAAAGAAAGACAAAAAACCAAATAGTTGTGCCATATTTTAAAACATGTTCTTGGCAAGCGACCTCATATCTGCTCACTCTACATTTGATATGCAACCATAGCTATGCAAACGTAAATGCGTGTAGAGCTATGTTCAGCATATTCACCATATACAGGATATTTGTGTTACTCTTGTTTGAACTGAAGCCATCGGTAAGCAGGATCGTTTCTATTGATCCAATCCAGTTCAGGAAAAACTGAATATACCACAAAGCGAAATTTAAAGACAGTATAAAATGCAGTTGGTGTAGCTCGAATGCAGTTGGCAACTCTTTTGAATTATTTTTTATCATTCATTGCGATTGAACTTGGGTAACAATATCTACCAGCTACCAGGCAATAGCTATTACGCTAGGGCTAACTGCCGCCTGGATAATGGAAACTGTCATCCCTAATCTATGAAGCTATATTTCATCGATTATCCACACGATAAGCAGGTCTGTGGTCGACAGACCGAGAGCGAAAAAATAGACGATCGATAATGGAAGAGTACTCGGGACCAAATATGAATAATATGTAATCTCTGTAACGCGACGCCACCGAGTGGAAACATTTTCCATCTCCTGAGCGCCAGATTAAATTTATCAACCTCACTCTAACGCTGGGCAGTAAAGTATTCATTCTAAAATACCGGAAAAGTGCCTACCAAAGGTGAAACCCCGTTGCCTACTTTGCTAACGATCCTTTTTGGCACAACATTTGTAAGAAAATCGATACCACGCAACATCGGCCCAACTGTCAGCACCGGAATCCTGGACACGAAAATTTAATTACTTTCCATCGATTCGGTGGAGGGATAATCGAGCAAATACCGTACGTCAGCAAACTCATTCCGTTACCAAGTGTTTCGGCTTCTGCTGCAGCAAATGGAAAAAAACACAGGCTGGAAAGGTGAAAATGTTCATTTCAATTACACTGATATCATCCATCGTGTACCACTGTGTTTACACAATTTGTCGTCCACATTTGTGTTGTACGACGTATAACAAATATCGGTAGGAAACATTACTTCCAATATCGTTATGTTTATTTAAAATAGCTGTATTTTTCACATTTGATCGTCACATCTCACGACTTTTATAACTAATTCTAAAATCCTTTATTTATTTAAATCTTTTTTTCTATTCAAAGTTACTCCATAGAAACATACATGGTCATTTCTTTGATTAGGATTTTCTATTAAGAAATATACCTTAATGGTATGCTACTTAAAACACATTTCATAGAATCTTCTTCAAAGATCATTTCAGCCTAAGATTTACCATTATTACTTTTATTAGAAATAATCCCGAAATATTTCCTGTTTGCTAAGCATCACAACACAACACGGCCATCAATTGATATTGTTTTAAACCGAAAATGTTCATCTATTTTTTGCAGCAAACAGTGTCATTTGGTAGAGATTGTGAAGAGCTACTACCTGGTATGAATGCCGTGCATCAAAACACGAAAGATCATCTGTTTCGTTGATCATTGTACCCGTTCCATCCAACATCCGTTGGCGCTCGTAAATGGACTAGGAAAGAAAGTAGCTAATGAAGAGGAAATAATCTACCAGCTTTTGGGTCGTTAAACTTTTCCAACATCGCACACCAGAAATCCGCCCTCAGCCGTCTCCAAGTGGCGGCATTTTTGAAGTAAAAGTAAATGAGGAAAGCATGAACAAGTAGTTGAAAAAAAAACACTGCCTTCAGGTCCAAACTTCCCACCGTTCGAAATCCACCCTCAAAGCTTAACGATTTGGTCTACAGTTTACCGGAATATGATGATGAAGCTTGGCGATTGTACTGTCCCGTATTATGAAAGAAATAAATTACTTTTATTTCACAACAGCTTTCATAGAAGAATTATCGTTACGTTATGGAAAGACTGAATATGTTTTGTAAAACTCAGAATTAGAAACCCACTGGGATATGTCAAGGGTGTAACAAATTTTCACCCTTGCAAAAAACTTGAAAATTAAACTTTTTTTTATTTTCATATTTACCTTTTAAAACTAAACAATAACATAAAAATGCACCAACAGCTGGTGATGAATTCATATACACAATTGCTCCCTTGACTAATAACTGGCACAAACCATAATCCGGACCTATCCATAACACGATTAAAGTACGCTATGTATTGAAAGGGTTAATATTAACGTTATTGCTGCATCGAGGAATAGGACAACATCTTAACCAACTAATTCTTGAGAAATAGGATTGCCGAATAATACATTTTTCCAGTCGATTTCTGTGCCAATGGAGTTTGAATTTCTGCGAAAATCTAAAAAAAAAAGTTCGTAACACTGGTTCATCCAACCTTGACATCTGCTACAATTTTAAAAACGCTCAGTGAAAAGTAACGAAAAATACGAAATAAATGAGTCAACACTAATTTGTAACTCATTCATTCTATAATTCTGTGATTAAATCGTTAAACTCAATTATTATCACACTCTTGATAAGTTTCACGGTCAGCGTTAGTCGGTTATAAATACTATGTTATTGCTTTAGACTACTGGAAGGGCACAGGAGCTTTATTTGTATGTTATGATACAGACTTAATGCACATAATAAATTGAATTAGCCGCGGCAATTTTTTGGTAACACATGAAGCCATATAAAACATAAATCCATTCATAAAAAAACCAACAAACGAAACAACGAACACCCGTCTCACCGTATGATGCATCATTCTAGTGTGAAAAGAAAAGAAAAAAATCATACGACAACGTGTACGATAACGATAATGATTGAAGGCTCGATTTGGTGATTACCATCTTTGAATTGAACAAAACTCATCATCACTCCCGGCAAACTTCATCCCCTTTCCCCCAAATCGTTCGCAACATTTGAAAATGTTGCTATCAAAGCTCAAAGCACACAACCAAACAAACGAACGCGTAGGTAGTTTCACAAACACTTTGGCCGTGGTTTGAAGAATACCGTAAAGTTGCAGTAAAGAATCTTACATTAACAACGCCGATACCACTTCACCGCCCTGCTGTTGCGCCCGATTGTAGGCCCCGTTTGATGTTGCCAACATCTTTTGCCTATCGTCTCGCCGCTGCAGCGTTTCTTGCTGCGGTCCGCATTTAGGCCAAGTTCTCCAGCATCGAAAAACCCGGGAGCAGCCCCCAATGCCAGCCCGATCCCGTAGAGCATAGTAGCACAAAATAGGCGAAGGAAGAAAAAAAAAGCTTTAACTCAAAGCGAACTCGATACCTGTTTTTCCTGCTGCTGGTGGTGGTGGTGATGCTGATTAACGGTGAACTCATCCGTTGCGGATTCAATGCCACTTGCCGCCGACCAGGAGGAGGAAGCGGAACCGGCCGATAGTGGTCGATCGGGGGTGATGGAAGGTTGTTGGTATGCCGCCAGCAATGCCTCCCGGGTTCCGGCTGTGCACCCGACGGCAAGCGGGCTTATCTGCCAATCGTGGACAATCGTTTCATCGACCATCGTCAACGAATGTGACGTCATCTCGGAGTCGGCCGCCGGAGTCGTGGTGGCCGTTGGGTCATAAGATACCGAGGTTCTCAGTAAAGCGGACACCGGATAGTTGCTGCAGCTGTCTCGACTGGAGTAAACCATTGCAAGGCACGAACAAACAAACACACAACACACAACGACAACAATGCAGCAAACCAAACAAATGATCAATCACCCAGCGAAACTCACACTCGCTGTGTGTGTGTGTGGGTGTGTGTGCGTGCGAGTAGACACTTTATGACGATCCTGTGCGAATGTGATGAACGACCGCTATTCTCTATCAGTTGCGTTTACCGCCAACACGAGCGCGATATTTTTGCTAACAACCGACACTATCTATCAGCAGCGGCTAACTCACAACGATGTCGAACACATCACCGATAAATGAATCCTCGACTCAACCCCACCGCATGATTCATAAGCATAGAATTGACACCACTACAACCGCAATTAATGCTATCAACACGATTAATTTTCTTTTTGGCTCACAAGAGACACACTTTCATACACACTTTATCATAACACAGGAAATGATGCTTTGACAATCATTTGTAACGGTGATCAAATCTGGTGCGCCCTAAAACGACCATAAACAAGCAGCTGAACTGATACTGCGCGAGGGTGTTAGCTGGCCCTCCACTGCGTGCCACTATTCACATCTCCACACCATACACACACACACACACACTTCATCGACACCTCCAAGCAAAGGAAAGGTCTAAAGAATCGAACGACGAATTATACACAGTTATTTGTGCCACTCCACAACTGGTTCCAAAATCGTTCGGGCTCCGTTCGTGCCGGATTTGGGCTCCGTCGAATCTAGTTCGATTTTGTTTTTCACTCCGAAGCTGAGGCAGAAGAAGCGAATGGGATATAAAACGGACACCGAAACACCACCGGCAGACGCAGCAAAATGCACAACCGCGTGCTTCCGATAGGAGAAAGATACTGAATGACGCTTGGGTTTGGGTCCAAGAGAGACTGCGCGAGTCTAAGCCCGCGCGAGATGATTGTTATGCCCGTTGAAGTGGTTCGACGCGTACCTGCTGCTGTAGGTGCGCACCGCCGACCAGACTCTATCGGGAGAAGGAAGGCCGCACGGTTGAGAACCACTACCAACGCCCGTGGGATCCCGCAGGTTTTGTGGGAGAAATTAGCCCCGTCATTCACCCGTCCCCCGGGTGAAGGCTCCCTCTTTCGCTCGCAGGTGAAGGAAGCGCAATGGAATCTCATGATTGTGCGTTGTGTTTGTATCGCTTTTAAGGGAAAGGTGCTACCACGCAGCATGCATACAGGAGCGAGAAAGCAACACACCCCAACAAGCGTAATCACTCCAGCATTCCGACCTGTCACAAGAAGTAAGTCAACGGGACGACGGTCCGGCAACCGGATTCACTTCCTTCTACGCGCATCTTGGTCCCCCCCCCCCCCCCCCCACCCAACGTCACGCAGCGGTAGTTGGTTCTCGTGAGACGAACGTGTTTTCAATGGGGATCAACTTCCCTTCGGCTGTGAAAAGCCTCATTGAGCATTGCTTACTCGCGAGAGCAGCGACAGACAGCAGGTTGAATAGAAGGTTAAAACGTTGCCACAACTCAACGCCAATGCGTTCGACCTACTTAAGTCGCTGAAATAATAAGAACCGTTTGATTGCTGCCATTGTCTTAGATCGGTTAGCCAACAAATTCGTTGAATATTCATCTCATAATTGAAGCGAATTTGTGCTTATTTTAAACAATTCCATACTAGAATAGAGAAATACAACATGCAGATTGTTAAACACCATTTGATGCCAATGGAGATGTAGCAAATATTTTTACTAATCAATCGATAAAATATAACAATTTAGTCCAACATATGGATGACTAATAAACGTGCGCGAATTCAAAACTAGTTTGCGTATCGAATATTCAGAAGGAAAAGTTCGATCGAATCGACAATTAAAATACACATGTGAATTCGAAGCAATGCATGTACGATTATATTTTACGCATTATCGGGCCATCCCCAATCTCAGGGCGTTCTGTTTTTCATAGAATTTATCAATCATAGAATTATCCTACATTCTGTGTAAATTATGTACCAATAAATCAATAAATTAATAACTATTAAACTTCCAAAATAATAATATAATTCATAATACAATTCCTGTCTGCCTGCATTAAATAACTGACACTACGGCAACATTACACAATTCTATACTATCCAAATATATAATCTTCACTATTTTCAAAGATCAATAAAATCAGTTCGAATTTAATCTCTTAATTTGATCAACCGTGACAAGCTCATTCCACGATCGATTGATAAACAAATGTTAAAAGAACATTCTCTTTTACGCTACACTTTACGAAAGCCCACAGTTATACAAAAATTTCCTCCTTCAGATTTGAAGTAGTCAGCTGTACGCCGTCGGCTACGAGTGGTGGATAGTAACCTGCACTTTACTTCGGAAGATTGCGCACTTGAGCCGCACTTTAATTCGGCAACAAGCATTACGCTTACAGTTGAGATAACAAGTTGATCTATGCTACGGTATGCTTCAGCTTGTCCATGCTGGAAACCACAAAACTCTGCACACACTTGATGCGCCCACTTAAGGTAGCTCGCTCTATCGGACGTTGATCGATCAAGAAGCCAACCTAGATTCGAAAAGCAGGTCTTGCTTAACCTGATCGTTTGCCGGCAGATGATTACCCAATATGGCAAGCGGAATGGCTGGACTCTTTGTGGGATGTGGTCTTCAGTTCCATTGCGGGTGAAAGAGATTCTGGAGGACACCTATCTTATCATATCATAGATTATTTCTGTTGACCCAGCAAACATGCACCCATTAGAGTTAAACAATAACGATCATCTTACCGAACGCGACCGCCACATGAATATTCATTCCTTCCCGGCATATTTCTCTATTTATATTTATTTTACATCCTCATGCCCTTCCCGAGCGCACTATCGCACAGAAAAGAAACACATGAACGCATGCAAATTTGCCGCACAATGCATCGCGCGACGCAGCAGCGAAAGTTACCAGACAACAAATAGGAGAATGATCGTTTCCGAATCGTTCTGCACGGTGCTGCGAACGTGTATTGAATGCTGCAAGCTCATATGAAGAGACCTGTGCTAACCTTTCTACACAATGGGAAGGAAAGCATAAGGTGAGCATTGGCCGGGAAAACTCATTATCATTATCATGGCTGAACGCAATATAAATGTGAAGAAAAGAAAATGGCTACACGTGCATCCACCGACACGCCGTTTAGCAATAAGCGTGCGACCGACCGATGAAACTCCGCGTGCAAAGGTGTTGAATAAGTTGCACGCGATCACATACACTCGCACTCGATACTATGGGCTCATCGTTATCAATGAGAAGGCTTCCTTTTACGCGCTGTTGAAACGCGCGAGCCTTCTTTCAAAAGCACGACTGCACCATGAACATGAAACGCGAGCAGTGCAGCTTTGGTGTGTCAGTGTGTCCACTATGCCCACTTTTCCTTTCATTCAGCAAATGTTCTTTCAACAGCAGCCAACATATGAAAAGCAGTTGTAGAACTTATGGAGTAAATATGGTTTACAAAATCAGAAACATCATGTTTTTTAATACAACAAAAAATTTGGAAAATTTATTTGAATGATCAAAGGACTACCATTTTGTTCCATGTTGGAAAAGCACTTTACCTGGAGGAAAAGCTTTAAGATTGCTTAAATGTGCAATGAAAATAGATTGTGCGTCCGGTGCACGATGGAGGTGCTCGATTTTGCAAGCGCGACACACGGTTACACTGACGTACCCCTTCTCGCCATAAAAAGAATGATCCAAAAGAGGAGCATTGTCAAATCATATTGGAGGATAAAATTAACCCACATTGTTATGGGTAAAAATATTGTAAATAATCATCCGGGTCTGATAGAAATTATTCAAGCAATGAACAGTTCACCGTGCGTTCAATTTATGTCGTAAGTTAATTTCTGGTTCCGATTGGAACATGTACGCATTTCTGGTTAAAATTGCCTAGATAAACGCTACACACATAGAAACCTTAGATTAAACCTATAAATCGTACACAATAAACAATATGCTGTGTTTCTTATCAATCGCTCGAGAACAGAAACATTACACCCCGAAGCGATATTCTGCGTACCAAAAACACGCCTGATATGAACTATGACTTGCAGTTGAGGGGTACCGCACCGTAAATACCCGTGGAATGTATGATTCATGCAACAGCACCGACCAACAAAATCCTGGTGGTTAAACCGCGATAAACTTGGGAAGGCTTGTGGTGCTGTTAGACACTAGGTAATATCAAATTTGAAGGTGTTGCGGACGATTTTAGCACGTTTGCGTTGCACAATACGAAATACATTAGATTTGGAGAATATTTTTAGCATACGCTATACATTTCTAGGACAAACAGAACTACCAATCGGAGAAACTCGGTGAGAATTATACTAACTCACAGCACGACACTTTTTTCCAAATCTACGATTGCGTACTTTGCTTCTTAACAACTATCGGACGCTCTTTAGCCATTGGAGATAGCAGGCAGCTACTCCTGGTGTAATAAATTCGCTAAATTTAGCAATCCACCTTTTCGTCCGTCCATCCGTGTGCGCTAACTGCACGATAGCGCGAAAATTGAACCAACGGTAAAACTGTCCGTTCCTCAACGGCAAAAGGAATGCCAAAATGACGTAAAATATCATCATCCATTCTCATTAATGCGCTGCCCATCATGAAGCAGCCAGTTGGTGACGCATCCGGCGTGGCACGCCGGTACCAGCCGGTGCCGAGTGTCGTGTCTTCACGATATCGAACGTATCCTTTGGCCAGTGTTTCATTCGGAAATCGTTAACTCTGCCAGATAGTTACGTGTGAGTGTGTGTGACGCACAGCAATGGACATGATCGATACACACCCGGCTCAAATTGTTTTGCTGTTTTCCTGTTGCACGTAAACCGCAGCGTGTGAAGCATTCCGGTCAAGGTCGTTGCCAGGTCGTAGCAGATAAATGTCCTGCAACGTGTTCATCTGCATTCTGATTTCTTAGTAGCGTATAATCCTCCATTATTTGTCTTGGTTTGTACATTGTGGGGAACAACATCCACCGGGTGAGTACGCTAAAATTGGTAGAAAAGCATGAGATTATTTTGTTCTTGCCAAAACGGACACTTACCTCGTTGAAAGCCATGACTGCAGTGATTATCGCTGCCGGTGTGAGGTGATGCTGTAGGTTGTACACTTGACGCCAGCAGGAGAGTGGAGGATATTAGCGTTCCTTCAATGAATTGACACAGTCGCAGGATGATGCGCTATACATGCGCGTACACACTCTCACACACTCGCTTGATTTTGCTTTCACTACACAGCATATAAACAAATACACACACGCACACACAAACAACCATACACCCGCTCTCGGCTCTCGGGATTTCCTGGCACCTTCCTACCTTTCACAACGACCTGTGAATACGATGTTTGTAAATACACTTCTGACACGTTTTCGCATCGGATGGGCAAAATAAACGACGAACCGCTTTGTTTTGCAAGGTGTTGGCTATACGTTTCCCAGCGCTACGATGCGCCCATGTAGTTCGAAAAGTAGAAGGACCGAACCCCAGCAACAGTGGAGGACATTTGCGCGTGCTATGTCCTCCGAGTGAATGCTCGGAAGCAGACGTTTGTTTGGTTTGATTGTGCTGACGGAACGGCAGCAAGGTGCAACCAATGCGCGCCGCTTATTGTTTTTTCTTGTTTCTTGTATTTTGGAAAGCTGCACGCAAATGCGGAAAGGCAAGAAATGGTCTTACTACTACCACACAAAACGGTAACAAAACAATAACTTAAAACGCGGACGAAGACGGGTCTGCCTAGCCGTACTGTGCGGCGGACAAGTGGCGAAAATAACTGGTGTGTGACCAATTAAGTGTGACGTTCTCTTCTTGTACCGGGCGCGTTTTAACTGGTTCACTTCCCACCTAAAAACCATCGAAGAGAAGAGAGGTTGCTTTGGTTACTATGTTCCGTTTTCTATTCGGGTGGCAAACTGCACTAATTGACACGTTCGATCCGAGCATGCCAACGCGTTGCTTTGCGTTTTCCGCTCGGGGGTTTTGTTTTTGCCAAGGTCGCCTTCGATAAGCAGGCCACCTGTAATACTACTGCTTTACAAAATCCAATTGTGGTAAGGTTTCTTTGAAGGCTACGGTCATTATTATTATTATTATTACGTAATTCTTTTCGGGGTGATCTATTCCGGCAAAGGGCCGAAGATCCTATCGACTGACCATCGCGAGGTTTGAATATGAGATGGCAGGAAATAGAGGCGCAAGAAATTTCTGCTTGATGGAAGGTGCAGAGATCGGAACACCTAGCAGTAGATTCTTATTCTGCGATTCTGTATGTTGTGTACGGGGTCACGGGGTTCAATGCATTCCAGCTGAAAGTTTTTTGCCTTGCCGCACGCACTCAACAGTTGAACGAAAATTAAAATTGCACTCTAACAATCTTCTAAAACAATGCACTAAGACATCGCAGACAACCAGCACAACGATAGTTTCTATCTTTACCGTGGCTTGCTGCTTGCGATGCATTTGTCTTGCAAGATTCGCTGTTTGACGCACGTCGGGGGTACTGCTACCGATGGGAAATGGCAATAACAAAACCATTGCCCTCCAACTAGTAGCACTATTGAAGAACGCGTTGCATCACCGACGACGATGACAACACGGTGCTGCCACGGAGAAGATATTGCTATTTTTTTTGCTGTATGCTGGATGATTCTAACTTTGTTTGCTTTACTTCTCTTCGGCGACGATGACGACGGTAATCAATGATTCTTAAGGCAAATATTCTTTTTTCTCTCTCTTCTGCTTGTGTGCACGGTATTAATTTCTTCACCAAACCAATTCTCGACAACTCTGGTTTGGACGGGGGCGGCATACGGCAGCAAGGCGCAATGCATTCCGGCAGAGTCCGTACAATTTTTGCTTTACACCACACGCAGACAAAGTTCTCCCACGGTTAGGTGCATTCGTGATTCTATTTCTACTCGGGGCCTTCGTTTACCAGCACAGTACTACACTTCAGAAACTGGTGCTCGTTTCGGTCCGCCGTCGTGGGTAGCGGCCGCAGTTTCCATTTAACTTCGCAAAATCGCGACACATCAAAACTTGTTTTACTGTTTTTTGCTGGGTCGTTTTTTTTTTCTCTGCCTCCGCTCAACTTCTGAAGTACCGTGCAGCACTCGCTACACGGAGCAAATTACCAAGCTGTCAAATGTCACAGTTTGACGCACTATGTGACAGGTAAAATTGTTACGTGTAGAGTGTACTACGCATTATGCGTTGGGGGTTATTCTAATTTATAAATACTTGCTTGGCCTAAAAATGGTAAGCTGGATTATAGGCAAAACTTCTTCCATCGATATTACACAGAACTTTTCGACAGAGTTTTTTTTTGAAAACATATAATTCTTTAACATGCGGAAATATATCGATTGTTTCATTCAAATTTGACGAGATGAACCCAGGTGGCAGAATGAGTTAATTCAAAATTTTCCTAAAAGCCTTTACACTCTTTGAATCGGTTTTGTGTTTGAACTGCATCAATGAAATTGACGATAAATTTATAGGGAGATGATACAAAACATAACAGAAAGAAGAAATAAAATAATACCTCGCTTAGATCTTACGTTCGACAAGAAGCTATTTTAATTCATTGTTTCTTGCATGTGATAGAACACCGTAGAGAGATCGCTTTAATTACAAAGCAAATCAATAGAAGGAAATCTTCAATCTTCAAAGTCTACTACAAGTTGCAAGCGCATTATTAACATTATGCGCGCGGTATTATTTTGGAACTTCAAGCATAGTCTTGACTCTTTTAATCTGTGTTTCTCTTGTCGCAAAACGAATTGAATCATTATGTCATAGTTAATGAAATAGTTTTCATTAAAATGTTGCTAATTTTCAAAAATAGATTATTTCAGTTCTTCTTCATTGCAAGAGTAATTTTATGAAAGTAACACTCCCTACCTGACTCATTCAATTTGAAAATTTCGTTACAAATAGCATGCTCGACTCCATCGGTATCCAAACTCCCCAAAGCTCTTTACCATTCGGCTTGTCCCGACTGTCGACCATATCCTTGTTTAGGCCGAGCAATTCATTCCACGCCAGGCTAGGCGTACCTTCGCCAGAGTATATAACGGGCCAAACATTCCTGGAAATATTCAGTATTAGTGCCAACGTGACCCCACGCGGACGGGTGGGTCCGCAGAACTAGCACGCTTTGGCACTATAGGTCCTTACGTTTTGGTGGCGTTTTTCCTGAGCTCACAATCGTGTGAAAATGTGAGGGAGAACAGGGAACGAACAATTCGTGTGGGAGTGTGTATGTGCTCGTTCTGCAGTGTGAGTGGGTCGCATCCTGGTGGGGAGTACTATAGTGAGCCAGTGAGTGTGGTTACTTAGCAATTCAAAACGTGGGTCGGGGAAAGAATGTATTGTGTTTGGGTTTGTGTTGGAACAAATGCGAAAGTCGCGACATAGCAAACAACAGATGCTTTCATGTGCCGCCCAGAGACCTGGGGAGGGTAATCGCGCTAGTAGAATAAGTAGTTGTAGCATTAGTAGTAGTAGTAGTAGTAGCTGCAGTGATAATGCCATCATGTCCAGGCAAAAGTGGCGAAGTGAATTCCGTGTGGAGGTGTGAGCGTGTCCTCCAAGTTCGGTTCGGAGGATTGGCGGTTGCTTGCTTAGTGTTGCTTCGAATGCTTAGCTGCTTAGTGTTGCGGAATGCGGACACCCGATTACGTTTCGGCTTCAACGTATCCTTTTTTCCATTCCTTCCTTCCGACCAGTCAACCAGCTAGACTGCAGGGACGGCAAAGCAGTGCGGTTGGGTAGACAGCCGGTGGTGTGGAAACGACGAACGGCGTGTTGATTGTGTTTGATTTGGTAGGGGTGAAAGTGGGCACATAGCGTGCGGCTAGCGGTGCTGAAGAGGAATGGAAACTACAACTGCCAGAACTTGATGCCAACGCCAACCCACATTGGCCCAACCAAGCTTCGAACCAAACTAGACCAGCTGAGCATCAACGCTCCACGAGTCTGCAGCGTGAAGCGATGCCGAAGGATGAGTCGTCAGGGACGGAGGGAGGAGGGAATGTGATCGTCAATTTTTGGCGGAATGACACAGTTCCACGCTGAGCACGAGAACGAGTGATGTGATTGGGACTCACGAATATCTGTAGCCCATGGAGCGAATTATCCGGCTCCGTGTAGCCTGGTTCAGAGCTAGCACTTACAGTTCGATGGAAGTCTCCATAGCGGGAGGAACTGTGCCACCTTCGGAAGCTTGAACAACGTTGCAAGACACTGGCTACACTGGCTAGTACACGAGTTTCTTAACGCACCCGGAACCGTTGGCACTGGAATAAGGATGGAAGACGAACTGAATAGCTGCAGTAGCAGTGATAGCGGTTCGAACAGCGGCTGTAGGATTAGTCGAAGCACTAGTAACAGCGACACCGGTCGCGGCAGCGTTAGCAGCAGTGGTGAAAGCACTCCTGCCAGTACCGGTACCAATAGTGACAGTGATAAGGCCAGTGATACCAGCAGTAGTAGTTTGTGCAGTGAAAACGATAAGGATAACGAAAGTGATGCGGAACGAAAGGGTTGCCAATCCGGTGCACCCGCACCGGAACGGGAGACAAATGGAGCAACCGCGAAAGTGGAAACTGGTACGAGCAATCGTGCCACCGGTGCGACTGGAGACACCGAAAAGGATATCTCGGGAAGTGTTGGTAGACCAGGAACAACAACAACGACGACGACGACGACGACGGCAGCTATCGCCAAAGTTATTGAGGGCAATTTGGGGCCGCTGACAGCGACGGTGAAATTTATCAATCCGTACAAAAACAACTGGATCAATGCGGATCGATTGAACGAGCTGCGGAAAAAGGTACAGGATGCGACCAAGCACCATCGGGTGTTTCTGCTCCGCGGATCCTTCCACACCGTCCGCCGGGCGCTGGTCGAGCGAGGCTGGGTGGAAAAGTTGGACGGCTTTCGGGTGAAGGCCCAGGCGTCCACCTCGTCGTCGGGCTTCATACTGGAGGACTTGGTGTCCCAGCTGCCGGAGCGCAAACCCGGCGAATCCCGCAAGAACCACATCGCAAAGTGTGAGCGCAGCATTATGTCCCGCTTTCTGGAGCACACACCGATCGACTTCCTCTGGACGGCACGCCGCGAGAAGGCGGACTGGCTCGACCTGACGAAGAACTCGTCGCTGATCATCAATCGCTTCGCAAAAGCGCCGTTCACTACGAAGGAAGGCCTCTGCTCGGCGCTGCACGATTTCCATTGGTTCTACGAGGAGGGCATGTCCGAGACCTACTTTCCCCGGTGCTACAACGTCTGGAATCCGGAGGAGTTGAACGAGTTTGTCGACAATTTCCGGCTGACGGCGTCGATGGGGCTGCTCAAGTGGCTCATCGAACGGCATGCGACCGAGGAAGGCCTCGACGCCATCATCGCAGACGATGGCAACGTGCCGAGCACGTGCATTACCTTTGCACTGACGCGCTGCAAGGAGTACCTGGACTACTGCCTGCACAACGACATCGACATCGAGGAGGACACGAAGGTGTGGGATCACGATTGGGACGTCTTTCTCACGCACCACTATCTGCTCACGCACGAGGACAACCGGATACAGCTGCTGAAGGAGGAGCGAGACACGGACGCGATCGATAACTATCTCGCCGAGGCAAAGTCGGTGCTGGAGCAGATCAAGGGCTACTGGCCGCAGTACGCACTGGACGGGTACCTAAACATCTGGATCGTAAAGCCGGGCAATAAGTGCCGCGGGCGTGGCATCCATCTGATGAACAACATCAAGCAAATCATTGCCATGGTGAACCCACCGATAGTTAGCAAAACACGATACGTTATTCAAAAATACATCGGTAAGTCCAAGTGAAGCCCAGTGAAGGAATGCACATGGGCGAGCGCGTGTATTTGATTTTTTGTTGTTTTTTTTTCTATACCATGCCGGCGCACATTACCATTCATGTTTTTGGTGGTCGTCGTCCTGTGCAAGCGAAGTAGGAGTTGGAAGGAAACGAAAAAGGGTTAGTCTACCCTGCCTGCCAAGCACGCATAATTGAACCTCCGATTTGGGGAGGGTGGCTCGAAATGTACTATAGCAGTAGAGGAATATTATACCGTGCCAAGCACGATGTTTTTTACCATAGAAACAACGATTGAATTCCAGCTGTTTTCCAACACCTTCCCGCCGCGCGGTACGAGCCCGAGCAATGCAGTTTTCATTCCTATGCACACTCTCGCACAGGCTTCGATTGACCTAAGAAAAAATGTAGCTTTTGTTCCTTTCGCTGCCGGTTACGGTTCAACTGAAGCTAGTAATGCGCAAGAAGTGTAGATGTGAGGAACGTTTGGAGATACCAAATAATTTCGAAAAAGGAATTGTGCAGTGATTTAAACCGTGCCCAGTGTTCGCAAAACGGGGTTTAAAAAGTGTATTCAAATACCGTTCCGATCATGTAGTAGCCTATGAGAATTCCTAGCATGTTTGCTTTGCTTTTAGAAATGTCAAATTACAGTGTTCCAATAGTTTTTAAGATGTGCCAATATGGGTGTCAACGTGCAAACCGCGATTTAAGACCTGCGTATGGCGGGGTATATCTTGACTTTCTCTTTCCAGAGCGTCCACTTATTATTCACAACACTAAATTTGACATCAGGCAGTGGTTCATGATCACCAGCGTGCAGCCGCTCAACATATGGTTCTACAAGGAAAGCTACCTACGCTTCAGCTCGCAACAGTACAATCTGATGAACTACCACGAATCGGTTCACCTAACGAATCATGCGATACAGAAGAAGTATCACAATGCGGTGCGGGACGAGCGGCTACCGCACGAGAACATGTGGGACTGTCACACGTTCCAGGCCTACCTCCGCCAGATTGACAAGTACGAAATGTGGTCCGAGCGTATCTATCCCGGCATGCAAAAGGCAATCATCGGCTCGCTGTTAGCCTGCCAGGATAATATGGACCGGCGGCCCAACACGTTCGAGCTGTACGGGGCCGATTTTATGATCACCGAAGATTTCTATCCCTGGCTCATCGAGATCAACTCCAGTCCGGATCTAGCGCCCAGCACCAGCGTCACGGCACGGCTGTGCCCGCAGTGTGTCGAGGATACGATCCGAGGTAAGTCATGGGGGTAAGAGGCGGGAACGAATCGAACGTTAAAGTTGATGGGGCGGACGGTTTTTCTCTCACGGTAGTGGTGATCGATCGGCGTAGCGATTCGAATGCACCAACCGGTTCGTTCGAGCTGATCTACAAACAGGTCATACCAAAGACTCCCGCCTACATGGGCCTCAACTTGCAGCTGCGCGGCCATCGGATCACCCCCAAGAGCTCCATGAAGAAGGATCGCATGCGTATGCTTCCACTGAAACCGGTTCAAAATGTGCTGCAAGTGTCCCGGCTGGCAACGTCGGCGGCGGCCGCCGCGGTAGTGAAGCAATCCGCTTCGCCGGTCATAATGGATCTGATAGAATGCATGCAGTTCCGGGACGGAAAGTCAGACGACGATCTCGCACGCCAGCAGACGATGGTTCGTGGAGCGTGCGGGGTCACCTCGGCTACACTGTACAAACGGTCCAACTTTTCGCACAAGAGCCCCAACCTGCGGTATGATTTCGAGAAGAAGAAGTCGTACATTATTTCGAAAACGGGGGAACTGTTCAGACGCAACGGTGCCGGTGGAGGTGGTGGTAGCAGTTCCAAGTATCTGACCGACGGGGACACGTACATTGACAGTGTGGAAGCATGGGAACGGGCCACGACTAGCTTCTTCCAGCATAATTTCTCCAGCACGCTCAGTTCACTCACTGCCACCAGTCGCGAACGAACCGGGCCGGAATTATCGGATGAAGGACAATCTCGCCCGGGTCCCGCGGTGCCCAGTGCGTTGACACCGGGCAACGGTAGCACTTCCGGTGGGGCAAACGCTTGTTGTTCCATCAAAATAACCGACTGTGATGAATCCAGTAGTCAGTCAAACTCCGACTCGGAAAAACGTACCGGAAGCGTGGAAAACCTCGCGACCCCAAATGGTATGACCGCGAGCCACGCACCGTCCAGTGGATTTCCGGCGACCATTCGCTACAGTACTCGGCATGGCGGAGGACGCATGACGACCTCCAACAACTTCTACACGCTCGGGTTCAGCTTGCGAACGCGTCCGCCGAAGTCGGTACGCTCCGGGACGGGCAACAAACTGCACCACGCACAATCAGCCGAGGACCTGTCGTTACAGCATCGCGGCACGAACACTGCCCACATGATGGAATCATCGTCGGTCGTACCGAACGGAAGCACCTCGGGTACGGCTTTCTAGCAGCCGTGGAACACCGCCGCCCGTTGCTGGGGCGGAAAGCACGGTGATGAATTTTCTCAGCTACTGCTAAAGTCCAGCTTTGCACCGTACACCGGTAAATCCTCCTCCACCCTGATCCCACCACTCTACACCTCTGCCGCGTCAAAGTCGGCCAACGCACCCTTCCCATCCAGCTCGACGCAATCCCACTGGCACTCGCGCTGTAATCTTCCCATCACACGTGGCCATTGCTTTATGGGCAGCTCCAGCTCCAGCGGTAGCCATGGTTACGGCATCAGCAAAGCAACAAGCATTCCTTCTTCTTCTTCTTCCACTGCCATAGGCAACAGCATGAGCAGCAACAGCAGCAACAGTCACAACTGCTATCTAACTAATGTAAAAAGTAGACACAACGCTGCCAACACCGCCACACGTTTCCATGAAACGCTTTTTCGTGTACCTCTGGTTAAAATTCAAGGTTCTTCCTTACTTAAACCAAATTGTTTTGTGTTTCAGTAGTTTTCTAGTGTACGTTTATTCGGTGTATAAGTGTGTTATCGCGTCTTGGAGTCTAGCCGAAGCGGAGCGGTCACCCAAGGGCAGGAGCGACGCAGTAGATACATTCCAACCTGCAAGAGGATACGTGAAATTGCAAGTCCCTCCTAAAACCCGCCAGCGAGCATTCCCGGACCTGATTGATTGTTGGTGTTGTTGTTGATGTGAACAAAAGGGGAAAACTATTTTCAATCTAGTATAGCCTAATTATAGCCCAAATAGTGCCGTCGTTAGTCCGCGTCCGGTGTAGCGATAGTAGAGCATAGCACCCGCTGTTAAATAGGAGAGCGGCATTCCCGTTCAACGAAATAGATAAATGAAATGCATTTAAAAATCAAATTTGTTACCAGTGATGTATGGGAGAGTGATCCCGGTGTTGATCTAGCGGATATAACGCTGGAACTAGGTGAGATCGATTATGGCAACAGGCACCTCGATCAACGTTTCGAGCAGGCACCGGTTCAGCTTACTAAGCGCTTCCTCAGCGCGCTACCGGCGGTGGAGCAACTAAGCGAGCTTCCCGGCACGCGCCACGGTGCTGTTGGAGATGATCGACCACTGTCACCGTTGTCACGACCGTTTCCAAACCCGAAGTTAAACCAACAGGTGAACACATTCCCGCGTATGACTCCCCGCCTGCACACACTCGAAGATGACGACGACTCGAACCGAACGCCAAAGCACAGGTTCTTCCGCAACTATAGCTTCGATTTTCTTAAGCAGAAGCAACTGAAGGGGAAAATTGCATCCGCAGTGGAAAAGAAACACATTTTCTCGATTGTGGGTCACTATCCGGCCCTTCGGAAGGCACTCAAAACTCGCCATTGGCTCGAAAAACAAACCTTCCGAAGTGCGCTAGTCCGGGAGCTTTCGCATCATGCGCTACTGCAGAAGGCATCGAATGGGAACGAGTATGAGGAGGCGCTCGTGTCCAAGTACCTTAAGCCGTACCTGCCGTACTTCATCTGGCAGCATCGGAACATGCGCGACTGCAAGCAGGATCGTTTCTACGCACCGTACCGCAGTCGTATCCACTACGAGCGGCCGTACGATTTTGCGGTGAAGGAGAATCTAATACGGCTTATCAACGCCTCCCATTGGCATCAGGAGGAAGGTTTTGCCGAGTTGGACTACCCCCGCACCTATCTGCTCGATACGGAAGACACCATCACCAAGTTCCAGGAGGACTACCAGCTGACGATCGTGAGCAGCTTCCTGTACCACATGTCCAAGCACCTGGAGCACGCGTTCGACGATGACGGTACGCTTTCCACGGACGTGCTGACGACGGCAATGAAGTACCTCCGGTACTATCTGGGTTGCGCACAGCACGAGGACATCGATCACGAGGAGTTTTGCGAACCGCTGCTAACGCCCGAAAATCGGCACGAGATGGAGCAGGTGCTGGCAGGTGAGGCACAGTTTGGAAGCATCCCGGGCTACGAGGTGCTGTCGCTAGTGGCGCAGGTGAAAAAGCTAGTGCACGAAGCGGCCAAGGTGTTCCCCGACATGAAGATCGACGGTATACGGAACATGTGGATACTAAAGCCGGGCAACCGGTGTCGCGGACTGGGCATAATGATCTTCAACGATGATCGCAAACTGTTGGAGCATGTGGACAGCAACCCGGATATAAAGTACGTGGCCCAGAAGTATATAGGTAAGTATGCTGGTTTACCATTTGTTTTTATGCAAATTTCATAACAATTTACTACGATACAGCAGGTGGCGTCAATTTATCCGTTTGATCACTATACTGGGGCGCGCAGATATTGCGTTGATATTTAGACCTCCGGTAGAATCGTTCATAGCGGAACATTAAATCATTCGCCTACTACGCTCGAAAGAAGTTTCCAAGGGACAGCGAAAAAACAAGGATATGAAATACGATTACATTAACAGGGTCATAAACGGTCCCTCTTTTTGGCAATTATCCCTGTAGTTTTCTACGGAAGCTATGTGTGTTTCCTACGCCAGCGCCAGCTTAAACTGTTGAGTTTTGGAATCCGAATCTATGCGATAAACCATAGTTCTCGTTCCTTGAATACCCCAGCGGCGACCCGTAACAGGATCGAACGTTCGTTCGATGCGAAACGGCCACGTTAACCGCACGTCTGTGCAAAGTCTTTTTCCTCATCCTCGTTGCGATAGCTTTGGAGGGGGCGGCATTGGACTGATTTCATTACCTGATTATCCTCGTTTCGGGTGGGGGAGCACTAATTCACTTCCACCCTTTGGTAATAGTTACTGTGTCGCCTAAATCGATCAGGGGGACTTAGGTTGGGAACAAGCTTGGGAATTGTTTAATGTCATACGACGTAAAGGACGGGACGAATCGTCATTCGTGCCGTTGTGGTAAGCAAGCGGAAAAATGTAAGGACTATTTCGATTCGATTACTTCAATGTAATGAAACAGTAAGAGTTTTGATTTGGTTATACTTAAAAAAACTACATTTGGGTGGTATTTTCAGTACAACTTGTTCATTCAATGACGTAACTGCCCACCTCATGCTGCATCGTGTTATCAAACTTTCGCACAATTATCTCGGTTCGAGCTAAGCCGCCACGAACGTTGATTTGCTACGCTCCGCAACCTAAGCCTTAGCCTTTGGACAAACGTGAAAAGCAAAACGGGGCCAACCCGCACACTACACCAAACTCCCTTAAGTTCCAAAACACTACCCCCTGGTAACGGGTTCCGGTTGCGTTGTCTGCTAGCACAGGTCCTATGGCCGCCGCACCAGTATGCAAAAGCTGTTCGATATTTTCTACCAACTTCCCATGGAAACAGCCAACGCTTTCTTTCAACAACGCAAGGAAGGAGATAATGCGATAATGTCAAACGGCACCTTGTGCACGTTGCTGATAATTGTGTATCTGTGGGCTTTTTCTTGTGTTTTTGCTTTTGCCGCCTTGTACATCGAGAATGTTTCCATACAGACATAAGGTGCATTATATTGACCTCGCACTTTGCATTTATTTTCGTAAATGCTGGTGAAGGTGAGGCGAGAAAATAGATTGCATTTGCCCTTGGTAAACAGGCGAGGTGAACGGAACGGGAAGTTCAATTAGCGCTTCTACTTATAATTGCACGCACGATTGCATTTGCGCCCGAGGTTTGTTATGTGTTTCACAATTAAATCGATTTTGGAATACCTTTTGGTGTTTTCAATCGCTAACCTTTGAATTTGAATTGTTCAGTTAAACTATTCGGAAAGGAATTGCACTAACACGTTGTTCCAATGATGCTACATATATCATTTCGTGAACGATGGATTTGGTTGCGTTCGTCTGTCGCATAAACAGACATTCCCTGACACCTACAGCAGCGCGCCTCGAATTATTAATATTTACCACGAGACAATTCAATCCCCATAAATAGTTAACGTTATCCGACACTTTTCGCTGCCCATGCACGAACACGTTGTATATAGGAGGTTCTAACCATCATACCCTACTTTGATGGTTTAGCTGTTAAATATTTCCCCACATTCCGGCTTTATTTATTAACGTACCAACATATGGTTGCTTTCTGTTAGGGGAGGTAGCACTAGTGGTACGATTGACGAACGACTGTGTCTACCGCAGTGTCCTTTTAAATTCATGGTAGTGTGCAATGAAATTCACACACACACACACATAATCACGAGGGGAGAAAAACTAGAAACAACTTTTACTAAAAATGCAATCGAACAATAGCTTTCGACACTTGGGCGGAAATTGAATATTTTTCAATAACTAGGCCAAATCGGGAGTCGTCCGTATTGTAGACGGGTACGAAAGCCTACGCAAAGCTACCGTTGTGCAAGCAGGTCATGGATGGTAGTAACCAGCGGCCCTTCACTCCGCCCCACTACACTGTGTTTGGAATCCAATCCGTGCATCGCCGATCGATGAGTCTTTATAGGGCACCACGGCCGGGGAGGGGCAGTACGGCAGCTGCTCTGTGAGTTTCCGGTTAACTTAAGCTGGTTCAGGCTGGTTCTGCGGTAGGGCGCACAATATCAGCGAACACTTTTCCTAACATTTCCAGGTGAAGGTCACCGGTTCGATCCAACAGGTACCCGGGCCAAAGTTAACATCAGTATAACTTTTCTGCAATCTTTTATAAAAAAAAGCTCTACAACCGTGCCGGATAGTAAAATCCCTATCTTGTGCCATCGAACTTCTTCCTCTCGACCGTTTCACACGGTATTGCTACGAAAGCTATATCGCGAATCCGCGAGTTGATTGGTTAATTGGCCTCATTTCTTGTGCAGAATGAAGCGGGAAGGATGAGTTAAAACACTAGAACCCGTTCGTTAGCCAAAGACATCTAGGGAGTGGGAGAGGTTTTACAAATGAGGGCAATCGTGCCAATCGCACCAATCGCTTTATACAAAGTGTGAAATGCTATTTTGGATAACGATGATTTCCATTAGTTTTTTTATCATTTTTCGATGTTGCGGTGTGGATTTATGATTTTATTCTGTATATTGCAAACGATTTCAAGTCTTAATTTGCTGTGAAGAGCAATAAATTTTAGTAAACATAAATTTTCAACCTATTATTATGTTTAATTTTGAGGTAAATTTGTAAGTACGGTTTGGTTGAAACCCACTCACAAAAATGATGTCCAAGCGCATGATCCCGTTGTACAACTTTTACAGAACGGCCGCTTCAGATACACTGTACCAAGTTTGACATCCGCCAGTACTTCCTGATCACCTACACGAACAATGTGCTCAAGGTGTGGATGTACAAGAACTGTTACTTGCGGTTCAGCTCCCGGAAGTTCAACCTGGACGACTTCAGTGAGTCAATCCATCTTACGAACTACTCCATCCAGAAAAACTATGCCAAGGAAATCCGTGAAGGTGGCGACAACCTGCCCGCGAGCAACATGTGGTCGCTCAAGCGCTTCCAGGAGCATCTTCAGTCGCTCGACAAGGGTTTCTACTGGGAGCGCAAAATCTATCCGGACATGAAAAAGAACATCCTCGCCATCGTCTGCGCCAGCCTCGATGGGATGAAGATGGAACGGAACATGTTCGAGCTGTATGGGGCCGATTTTATGGTGACGGAAAATTTTCGCACAATGCTGATCGAGATCAACACCAGCCCGGATCTGTCATCCTCGACCGATGTTACGTCCGTCATATGTCCGGCGGTGCTGGAGGATCTCGTGAAAGGTATAACTCCAGCTCCCAAAAGGCAAACATTGTGGGAACTAATGTATGCGTTGACTGTGGTTGCATTGGTTTCAGTTGTAATCGACAACACGAAAGACAAAAGGGCAGGTACCGGTCAATTCGAGCTGATTCATTCGTTGGAGATTCCACGCGTAGCACCGTATGGGTACGGATTGACGGTCGATGGACGTGCGATGCAGTCGAAGCATCGTTCTAGGAGTCCTTTGCCACCAATAAGCACGTCGGCAGCTCCGACGGTTGCTTCCACCGCTGCCTCAACACCGAAAAGAAGTGTAACTGCAGGAGCGGCAACACCAACCGTAGTACCGGCAGGAGCGGTACCATCTCTATCGAGCGGAGCAACCACCGTAAGCATGAAAACTTCTCGCCACACCACTAGCAGCTCGGAACTGTCGAGTAGGGGAAGTAAAACATCAATCACGAACGTTATTCTCGACCGGCCTCGTTCGACGTTGAAATAAAAGCTAACAAGCGTTTCTCGCATGCTGCCACGATGATGAGCCACCATTGTTCCCATCCTTTTTTTCTAGCAAAGTAGTTAATTAAACCCAAAAACACAAACAAACTGTATACAGCCGTATTGTCATAGCTATATTTCTAAATACATTTTATGTCGTTATCAGAAGTTGGGTTTTGTTTGTTCCGTGTAATTCCTTCATCCGCGTTAGACAGCCAGCTTGTTCTGGTTGGACCCTATTTTCGGTGCCATCGTGTGTAATGTGTCCCATTTCGGTTCGAAAAACAACCGTACAAATTTGCGCGAAATGGCAAAAGTAACAGCAATTCTAAAACTTTAAAAGTATACCATATCACGCGCATCGAGTTGGGCGTAGGTAGCATGTCAACGGGTAATGGTAATCAAAAATAATTAGCAAAACTTACACCAAGACCATAATACGGCACGTATTTTGGTTTGGCTTTACGCGAAGCTTTACAACTACTATCCTCGGGCGAAAGGATGAACGAAATTGGACGCGAAATTCTCTCCCTGTGTGCCCGATTCAGTAAAAAAAAGTCGGTTTGTCGATAACCGCAAGCTGTTGCTATGACGGAACGGAGGGAAGAAATACTGCTATCAGTCAATCGGTCGTAGTTTTTTTTTGAATGCGCATTCACCGCAATTCGTACCTGGAAGCGCTGGATACGGGGGTTTTGAAGACAAAGTTTTCGGAAGTAGTTGTCAAAAGTTTTCAGAGGCCAAAAGTAACTTCCTGCTGTAGAATTGGAGCAACCGTGGAAACCCCGCAACTATTGCCTAGCGGTAGGAAGCTTTTAAGACCCTAACGTATCGGTTACATTCTAAAAATAAATTAAGCTCCAAGCGACTATTTTCTGGTTCGAGCGTTCGGTTCAATGGCCTAAATGGATTCTTTGAGGCGTTACGTAACGACAACATTGTAAGAAGAAAAAATAATGTTAAATTTGTGCACCGTTTCTTTCAAAACTACGTATCGTTTACGAAAATCATACACAGTTGTATTTTTAATAAATGAGGGGGAAAACCTTTCTCCGAAATATATTGTATGAATAAGGACCATCATCACTGTATCGGGACTTGCCCCGACAATTCCGTGGTTATTGCCGTGCAAATTTTCACTATTTGCTTATAATCAACTCAGAAACGTTCCGTATCTGTACAATAATGTTCAAATGTATGCTTACAGTGACAGTTAAATTGATAAGACCGCCACACCATCAACACCTCGCATGCATTACCTATGTGTGCGGAGATAAATTACATTACATTGCAATTAGAGCGGCGAACTAGCGAAACAGTCTTTTTGAAATCACTAAAATAATCGAAAATGGACCAACATTTGTTACTTTCAAACTAAAATGGTTGCCAGACCGTATGGATTGGTCATATCATTTTGACCGTCACTGTAACCCCACCACCATTGCGAACAATGATGGAAAATTATTGCTGTCCAAACCCTTGTTTAGGTGAAATTTTTCAAACTAAAGTTAAGTAACTGAAAGAAATAATGGGTAAATGTTTGATGATCATCGCACCGGCTGTTCATGACGCTTGCACATTGCTTGCACATCAGTGAAAGATGGCAACAATAAAAAAAAAAAACAATATATATTACACTCTAAACCTAAACACAGTAACACATGACCACTCTAGTACCAGGCAAGTCTCTGTCGAAGATAAATCGACGGCAACAGCAAGCTACGATCGGGACAGATCGTACAGACGGAATCGATCAATAGACCGAATTAGAAAATAAAACTGGAAGAAAACGAAAATCGCGATACGCGATTTCCCAAACTTCGTTTCGGCCCGGTGTTGTAGCTTACCCTTTTACATGGATCTCTGCCTGTACTAAGTTCGTACGGACAGAAAACGATCTTCCGATAAGAACAAAACATTGAAAACGATTCTTCAGCGATGTCCGCCAAAAGAATGGTGTGATAATTAGACACACGGACTGACTATCAGATACACTGAATCACAAAAGGAACGATTCCTTTCCCACGAAACCCGAACCCGAGATGTCCTTTTCCAAATTAGTAGCTAGCACTACTAAGTAAAGTTATGTAAGTAAGATTGTTTTTGCTAACCCCCTCCTATCCGGTGACATCCTAACAAATTCTTACAGCTTACACAATGGATGACACATATGAGTGGTGAAAGCAGTGGTAAAAATGGGGAAGATAATCTGGAGTTGCTTTTGTACGGGAGTATGGGAGTGGGGAAGGGAGGGCGTTTGTGTTGATGTGTTTCTCAGTCATCCCACCCAGGATATGACGGATAGTAAATGGAAAACTCTACATTGACACTCGCGCGTACGACAACACACCGACACAACTTTTTACGACACACCCGGCTTCAGAGAGAACGACAATTTCGGTCGCGAATTGTTTTTGCCCAGGATCATCTTTTGTTCCTCTTTGATGCGTTTCTCTTGCTCTTTGCGCATCTTTTGGCGCTCTTCGTCCATCTTTCTTTGCTCTTCGATAATCGCAAGACGATCCTCGGCCTGGGGTGGTGGGGGAAAAACAGGTAATTCGTACAGGCACAGTAACATGTGCTTAACACAGCAACACTTACCAGCTTTCGCTGCGCTTCCTCAATTTTGCGATTATTTTCTGCGAGAATATTCTCGAGTTCCTGCCGCTTTTTAAGCTCTTCCTCCTATAAGAACAGAAATCACGATTAGAACTACCATCGGGGATGCGGGACACTGCACCCAACAAAGCAGCGTTGCGCTGACCGGGGGGCACATATCCGATACCGACGACACCGAGGACGTGTCAAGGAGGGTTGTGCGACAAGAAAACGAAAGAATGGCTTTAGGCTTTTTTTCCGAAAAGCTTCTTTCCATTTGTTTCTGTGTTCTACGTTTGATTCCAGTCGATGGTGGGTATGTACGTGAGGGATGTGACCCGACGATCCGGAGACCATCATCGGGAGGGGTGGAGATAAAAGACAGCTGCTCGTAACAGTACGTAAGGAAAGGGTTGGACGAAAGGATGAAAACGGACGGCAGCACGGCGAGCATTGCCACGTTGGGCGATAGTCGTCCTCGTTGTTTATGGCGCACACGCCGCACAATTAAGAGAATTGATTCGAAGTAAACTAAAATATCACAGCTTATCAAAGAGAGAACGGAAAGTACTAAATAAAAACACAATTTAGCGTTCGTAATTGTTGGTTGAGATTGCAATCGATTACGATCATCAATTGCTTTCGCTCACATTGTGCATCGTCGTTTAATTAGTTCACACCACTTTCAGGCCACATTACGGAACGGGATGAGGGAATTTCAGGTAATTGATGCTATTTCCCAATGATTTCACTTTTCGGTTTATGTTCTAATATTATCCATGGCTGCAAATTAAAACCTACCCCAGCCCCGTGGTTTGAAAACGAACCGAAAATAGAATTATATCAACGCATTAAAGAGTAGAAAGAAAGATACCGTAAACCCAACACCACTGGCACTAGTCAATTTGCACTAAAATCAATATTCTTCTCCTTCGCATGATGTCCGCCATGATGGTAGGTTTACTAACCATCAAATACATTTGATTGCCACTAATCGAGTGAAAGTCGTAAGTTCGTCCAATCCATTCCGTGAATCGATGAAAACGTTCGACTTGGGTGAAACTTCTCAATTCCAATACACATTGAAAAACTTAGGTTAACAAATTTAAACAAAAACAAAAACCGTACTAACCACACATTACTCGTGAGCACTCGTGTGAACCCCGCGTAAGGCACCGGAGGGCTGGTCTTAACTATCATAGTGAGTTGATTTGTGAACAAATCGTATCAACGCTTTTCCGTTTGTTTGGTTTGGTTTTGTTTTAACTTACGCACTTGCTTGCTTGGCCCTTGTTAGCTTCTGATTCCTGGGCATCGTGCTCACCATCCTGTTAAAGCTCTTTTTCTTCCTCTCCTCATTCAAGCTTCTTGCATTACATTCAATCTGCTCCGGGTAAAACTCCTGTAGTTCGTTCGAAACAACAAACCGGGAACAACTCTCATCGGGAAGACAGCAACTTGGGTGTATAAATGGATTTGTTTTCTTTTGGATTTTGAATGTTGTTTTTTTTACAATAAACATTTTCAACTGATTCATCATTATTGCAGTGATTTAAAGACTCTGGACAAAGCGTCTAGCTCATCATCATTCCGGATAGCTACGAGGAAATGTTTTGTTGGCAAACGCCTTTGGTACGGTCGGTTTTGAATGCAGTATGAAAAATACAGGGGTTTCACATTTCTGTTCAAACAATGTAAATACTTTATTGAAATATTTTCAACAAAAGATGGACCTTTTGCTTCGAACGATCGATCAGGCAAACGAATCTCGTGTTTGGTAACAATAACAACAAAAAGTTAATGAGAAATCTAAATAAATCCTTTTATACATAAGGGATGTGTTAAAGCATAAAAGAGGTAACTGAAAAAAGCAGGCGCCTTTGCCAAAATGTAGTAAAAACAACTAGTTTTCCACATCCTAGAAGTGGATTAACAATTCAATTCGATTAAGATGAACAGTTAAAATCACTTCGGCACAGGCTATGCCGATTAATACGAATAGGGGATCTAAACGGTTGCAGCGAAAAAAAAGTCGCTTCATTATTGCATCGCCACGCTTCTCACAAGCGCGAATTACACGATAGGAAAAACATCCGATCAACAAAGAGAAAAATCATCCGGTAAGATCTTATGGAGGGAATGCTTACCTCGCGCCGTCGCTCCTCTTCCCGTGCCTGCTCCCTTCGCTTTTCCAGCTCGAGCATCATTTCCTGTTCCATCTGCTTCTTGGCGGCTTCGACGCGCCGTTGCACTTCCATTTCGATTTCGTCTTTGCGCTTTTCCAGCTCCTCTTCGACGCGTTTCTTCACCAGTAGCTCTATCCGTTTTGCTGCTTCCTCTTCGATCATCTGAAACAACGCGACAAAAGCGGGAAAGACGTTCTTAAATCTGCCGTTGGGATTGAATGCAACGTTGCAAAAGATCACTAAAGTACAGTAAGCGGTTGAAGTGATTGATAATTAAGTACAAAGTTCTGTATTGCTCTCATCAACCCAACTGGCGATAGACTGGATGGAATGTAAGACATTTTTCACCACCCTTCTCATTTTCCGCATTTTTGATTCCTCACTCGCACTCTTTTTCGCTGATTTTTTCCACTACGAGCGTTGCCAGGCAACATCAGGCTTTACTAACTTGGATTCTCATCGCTTAAGATTGTTACCAAGTATAATAGCGATTCCCTAACTAAATTAAATACCTCTTTTCTCTGTGTGCTTCGCAAGAACGGTGTAACAATTTAAAATATGATTAAATTATGAGTGTAATGGCTTATATTTACAAAGTAACGTTAATTAATAGACCATTTATTACATGGGCACTATATACATACTCCTAAAAGGACTTATTATATGAGCATTATTTCTAACAAAAAGAATAACTATTTTCTAAGAAAATTGAAACTCGCCATTTAGAACTCCAATTTTGTTTAGAGATTATTACGATTTCATTGTTACAACATTTTCACCGTTTTCTGGAAACCAAGAAACATAATTATCATACCTTTTGTTCCGCTTCTTTTTGCCTCCTCTGACGCTCCATCTCGGCTAAACGTTCCACCTCGGTAAGTTTCCGGCTGCGGGAGCTCTTTTTGTGATGATGGCGCGAGCCGCTATTTGATCCATCGCTGCTACTATCCGACGATTCAGAGATCGATCGTTTCCTGGATTATGGTTCGAAGATAACATCGTCGTTCGTACGTGCACAAGTGGACACACGGTTTACCGTGAAGCGGAACCGCCGAAAAAGGGAAGGCCAGATTTTAACGGGCACAGAAAAGAGAAAGAAAAATTGACCGAAAATTGCCATTAGTGCTAGAATTACGACTCAGCATCACCGTCAGCAGATGTGTGGGTGTTGGTATTTTTATATATATAGACAGGACTACGTAAAACAATTGTTCATATAGCAGATGAGCTTCAACAACGTAAATAAAACAGAGAGTATTTAACTTAGGCTAGATAACAAACCGATTTTTGTGCGCTAGACCATTAACTAGCCGACGCGATGGTCTCTACAGTGCTGCCGGCATCATCAGTGGCTCCAGAATCTCTCTGCAATGCTCTTACATTGCCTCCTGATTGGTATGAACCATGTAACGCATGCTTCCCCAAAGCAAACATTAGGAACAGGCCGTGAGAGGATTGATCATGTTTTGAAAACAAACTCCGGTGGCTACATACGCTTTATGGAGGATTCAAAATACGTTCAGCAATCCTTTTTACCGCGGGTGCACTATTCCGTTGCAATACTATTGGATGATACCAAACCGTTCCATTACTACTCAACGCTTTGGGCATTCTGGCAGCAGCTCCTGTAAAGTATTTCATCGTTGCGCTCCGCACTTTTGGGTCGTGGTAGGGAATATGTGATTTATGACCTGTGCATGAATAGTTGAAAAATCGATTTCCGGCGTTGTTTATCGGGAAACGAGCTGGAATTTTCGTTACCACCGACGAAATGCCAGGGGTTTGGTGAAAGGATGATGGGTGTGGTGTTTTTGTTTGCGGTATTTATCTCCAGCCTGCAAGCAATCGGATTGCCGGCCAGAACCACGATGTTCAGTACGCGGATTGAAGGTAGAAGCAGAAGCGATTGTTGTGTGATGAGAAGAAGAAGGAATGGGAAGAGGGTTATGTATCTCTGGGAGGCAGCGTCGGATAAGAACGCACAATCCGGTTAAGCAACACGGTTGCAAGGATGGATGTGCCGCGTAATCTGGAAGGTAATCAAGCGTAACGCGGCCACCGGCCACCGCGAGGACGAACCGTGGTTTTTGCACGACAATATTACCTGGACTTCGAGCTGCGCTCTCTGTATTTATCGTAACTGCTGCGATGGTGATGGGAGGAGGAGCGAGATTTGCTTCTTTTGCGGTGCTTGCTCTTGTGCTTTTTGGGCGAACGGCTGCGTGATCTCGAGCGACCCATTGTTTGTGGAAGCACGGAACTTGGATTTGGCCGGTACGGTTAAGCGTAGCGATACCGCAGAAACGATCAAAAATCGATTTTATCTTTCCAAATAAATGCGAAAAATGCACGCACACCCAGCTAGAACTTTTTTTTTTCTATTTGCTTGACACTGACAGCTGACATATGCAGGTACCCAAAGAGAAAACGATCCCTTCGCTTGGCGGTGTTAGGCTGGTGTCACTGCTCCATCGCACGCGATTTCGTCGCGCGGTCTTGTCAAATTTTGTATGGAGTTTGACAGAAAATATCGCTCGAGCGATTTCGTCGCGCGACGAAATCAAAAAAGTTTGTTTCGGTCGCTCGTGGCCGAGCGATTTTTTCTGTCAAATTGAACTCGCGTGTATAAACGCAAAAATTGTAGAATTTATCAAAATAAAAGTGGTAAACTATGTGTAAGAATGTTCTATTATAAAAATTGGCATGGGATGCCATAGGAGAGTGATTATAAAGAATGTTTTGTTCAAACAAATAGTTATTATGTTCATGGTTTGTTTATTTTCAAGTGCCGTTTGACAGAAAAAATCGCTCGCGAATCGCGTGAGCAGTGACACCAGCCTTACCCGTGACAATATGAAACTGCCCGATGACAACTTATCGCCTTAAATATTTTATTTTTTATCTGTATCGCAATCTCTTTGAAAATCATTTCATTTAAAATTCTGTGGATAATCTATGAGATGAATCAATACAATTTGCAGCAGGTATATGAAACGTTCAGGAATCGATGAAAACACCAAAAGTTGTAATTGGTTTCATTAGTAAAAAAATTGTTATGTGATTTCATTTTTCATTTCTGATAATTTTTTTAATCCAATTTTTGTTTCTTATTAAATTTAAGATATTTTTTGAAATTTTTTCCATTCGAATTCATAAAATTTGATTCTGATGTGGCTATAATAGTTCGGAGATATATTAGATTATAAAAGTTTCGATTACACCGCAGTGTAGTCTCGCCTTTACTCAAGTAGTGTGTCTAACAATTTTGCTTCTTGGGAACGTCTAGCTTGTTTTGACGTTTATTTGATTTGATTGTGAAACAAAACGCGCGCAGTTTGCAGTTCGGTCGTTTCGTTGGTGTAGAATGTTGACGAATTGTAATATTCTTATGATAAAGCAAATTAATCTAGCTAAAAGCTTCCAGATTAAGTTTATGTTATTCTAGAATACGAAAGGCAAGGTAATAATATAGAACAACATTTTACAAAATCCAATCGTTGGGTCGATAAAAAACAACAACTAAATTGCAAACCTTTGCGTAAATAGTCCTCACTTTTCTGGATTGTTGTAGCCGGTACATAAGTTTTAACAACAATGTTTTGCATACTATTTCTAGCAAATTGTAATCGAAAATGGATTTTAGCGAGGATAAACAATATTCCGTTGAAGACACGGAGAACATGTGGAAAACACTGGTCATAACATTGACCGACATGGTTAACGAACATGGAAAAATCTGGAATCTGGAAAAAATACTGAACATGATACGCACCGATATCACTTACGACGATCCCGGTCTGTTTCCGAACACACTTCTAGTTACGGATGCCGAGCGACAGAAGTGCCGTGAATTCAACTACTGGCTCATGTACCAGCTGCTCCGGATAGCATCGACGGAAGAGTACCTAAAGTAAGGGTACGAATCATACTCATCGGTTTGCATTTATTTACAGTTTTTTCGTGTTGCAGCATTTCTGAAAGCTACACCAGCCTGCTGAAGGAAACCATGAGAGCCTGCTTCATCAAGCAGCGTTGGTTGGCTCTGGAAATCTCGAATCAATTCACCAAACTGCTAGATCACCTGAACGATTACCGGCATGGGCAAAAAAAGACGGTAGATGTTTTTATCGGTGCGTTCAACGATGTTCGACTGCACGGGCATGATCTGAGGTCGGATAAAATAGAAATCGATAATACGGTTCGCTGTCGGTTGGTTCGTATGCAGTGTCTGCACGCGATAACAGAATCCATGTCGATGTTCATGAATGACGGTGAAGAAGACTCCGTACGATTCCTGTTCGATAGCATGTGCGCAGTGCAGCGAACATTCTCGTTTGGAAACATGCAGGAAAAGATCGTGTGTGTCACGTTTTTCCGGGACTTTCTTAAGTACAACGGTCAGCAGCAACGCAGCATATGTTCTCCCCAAATGCTTCTGAACGTGATGAATTTGGTAGCAGAATCCCTCAATCGGCTTAAAAAGTGGATCTCGTCTCGGTTGGTGGGTGTTGGTGATATCGGAAAATACCTGATTGCACTAAAGGAATTGTTCAGCACACTGAACGCACTTCAAACATGCTCCAAGACGCAGCAAGACGCTTCCTGTAAGCTGAAAACCGTAGTAACGGAATTGTTGTTCAGCACCAAACAATTATCGCACCAGCTAGAGCCGGTGAATCAACCGTTGTTAGAAAAACTCATCCAAGAACTGATGGTATTTTTTAAGAAAATCTACCCACCACAGGAAGCTGGTACCGTTTTGGCCACTTTAACAAACGTGGCGGAAGTGTTAACTCAGTTGGACGACGTTGTAGTGGACGAAATGGTGAAACATTTCCCCAATGGTCAAACGGGTACACACGATCAGAAGAACATATCCGTCCATCAAACAAGCAGCGTATGGGCGATGGTCATGGAAAACATCGTAAGCAATAACGTCCAACTAGAGCACGCGCTCGTGCTAGCAAATGAAGTAAAGTTTAAAGCAAATGCTAAACTTTCTGAAGCGATCAAAGGAACCCATGACATTCATTTTGTATTCTTCGATTCCATCCCAGCGCTCCAGGACATAGAGAGCAGGCTGAAATCGTACGATGCAAAGCAAACGGAATGGATCGATTTGTCCGTAAGCATAATACATTTGGCCGATTGTCAGCTTCTTTCCTCCAATCAACAGCGCACATTGCTAACGATTTTATTCTCACCGTTCGAGGAAAAGCCTTTCGGAGGGGACGGAACCAGTATCGAACGATCGTGGAAAATTGCCACGGGAAATGACGTTTGCCGTTATGCGTTGCTTAAACTTTGTGCACTTCAAAACACGTATTTGCACAAAGAAGTAGCCAAGGGTGGTTTAAACGATCCACTTATGTCGCTGCTGAAGTTCATCGTAAAATCTGGAGACTGTGAGGCCGCGAGGAAAGTTCTTCTGCGTTCATTTAAGCAGCTGGTTTTGTCGTGTAAAATTCACCCCAAAGCATTGTACGACAATGTATTCCTACCCTTGTGCTCCGCAGTTTTTGACGATTCGGAGATGATGGTGGATGTTATCGGCATTTTTAAACTGTTCTGCTGCACCAGATCGAACAGTTTTCGTGTGTACCAAATCACGGCGAGCGAAAGAAGTTTCACGTGCCATGAATGTGAGCAGCCAGCAGCCACCAGCACAACCCACGTGATGGGTTTCTATCTGGAGGCGATAACCGAGCAGCTAAAAATCGAATTCAGCTTCATAGAGCTAGATCGTCACATGAAAGCTGCATTAGTAAAGACGATGGAAAAAAATGATGAAATAATTTTGCTAGCATGGGCCAGTTTTGTCCCCGCTGGTTTAAAACACTCGTTTGCGTGTTTGATGAAACCCGAATTGGTCACCTTCTGGATGCGTTTGTTTGGGTACGGTTCAACGGATGTTTACCGGCAGCTGTGCGATCATCTACCATCGATCCTGCAACCTCTAGCGTCGAACCTGCAAAACGATCCCGACCAGTACGGCAAGTGTATCGCGAGCTTGATTGAGCAGTTGTTGTGCGCCGTTAAAATTTGCATCACTCGCAAGACGGCCTACGCCCAGCAAATGGTGGTGTTACGGATGGTGGTGGAATTTGCCGATGTTCAGCACCGGACAGGGGGCGCCGTTAGCACCACCGATGGCATGGAAACGTTGCTGCACTGTGTGCGCATGACGATCTTTCTGCTGATGCATCCGGAATCGCTCGTAACGTACGAAGCATCGCTGGCGATTGCGGAAATGTGCGCCCGACAGCAGGTCAGCCCGTGGAAAATTCTCTCCTGGTATCGGCACGATGTGATCAAGCTGTTGATAGGGATCGCCGTGAGCAACCACTGCCTCGCGGGCATCAACCTGTACCAATCACTCACCGTCGTTAGCCACACGTTCGAATGCCGCGATCCGGAGGATTTTATGGGCAAAAATTATAAAATCATTACGGCGATGTTGCTGCCGTGGTGTCTTCGGTTTCCGAAGTGCGATAAGCTGCTGCGAGAGGTGGCCATTATCGTGCGCAAAAATCTGGCGGAAATGCTTTCGACCTCGTTTCTTACCATTTACACGTATCTGTGCATTAGCGAATCGGTTGACGTGACCAAGAAATGCATCGATTACATCATGAAGCTTACGGGGAATAGTTTTTTCCACTTGCTGCATTCGGACATCAAGGTGAGAAAAGTTTTATCACATAAATTTTAAATCTAGTCAGGCTGTTGCTATTACCACAAATCGATGTCTTTTGAACCAAGGCCTACTACTTTTGGAAGAGGATAATTTTATTGACTCTGTTGGATATTTTTCGGCGATATACCACCAATTCCTTCGTTAAATTCAGTGTCGCCTCCTAGGATGTCAGGGATGTATTGGGATCAGCGATCAGGGATCAAAATACAATACATGATGATAACAAGGAAAGCAAACCATGAAGAATATGGAATCGGTCCGTAAGAAAAACTGAAAACAAACTAGCCAGTAAGAATAATTTATTTAGAACAGTGAATTCGAGCAAATTAGACAGAAAACCAAAATAAATATGGGATTTTAAGTAACATTGTTAGATTACGGAAGGTAAAGGTGCTACAATGAATGAAATGATTTGAAATCATAAATGTGTATCTTCGGTGTATGCATTATTTGGAGTAGGATACAATAGCTAACACAAAACAGGGAAAGGATTTTCTTCTTGATCCACACGTAGTAGGTAAACTGGAGCTAGAAAGATCAACAAATATTACCATTAATTACTATCATCAATACGCTCGAGAAACACTTTTACTAGGAAGGAAATTAAAAATAATCCCTTATCGTATACTTAGCAAACATTAAGACTTTTTGTTTGTTCTATTTTGCAGCGAACGGTATCGGAAGTTCTTATATTCTATCATATCAACGCCGAGTGTGTCATGCACGCTATCAGAAGCTTACTCTCGAAGGACAGCGATAGCGATGAAGTACCGACCGCACGGATCGCTGAGTACATCGCTGAACGGTTTCTGGGAGTGCTGGCGAACTTCGAAGGCACCCTTGTGAATCCGGACGGTGAGAAGGTGCTAAAGCGGCAGGCGTTGCTCAGCTTGGGCGATATCATACGCCTGTTGGGTGGCGAACATATAACACCGTTCCGTTTCAAGATCATTGCTCTGCTCCGGACAGCGCTGGCACTGTCAGAGGAAGCCGCACTGACATGCCTGTGTGTGCAGGCGTGGCGTATCTTCGTCTGCACGGTTGACGTGCGACAGCTGGGATCGTTGCTGAGTACAATATTCGTAACGCTCGAACCGCTGCTCGATTCGTACCCGGAAGATATTGGCTACGTGTTCCGTTACCTCGTGGTGGAGAACACAAATCTGCTGGGCAATTGTATCGGTGATCTGTTCTTTCTCGAAGACACCAACGTACCGAGCGATGTAAAGAAAACCGTCGCAACCCGGCTTCGAAAGCATGACAACGAAGATCGGAGCGAACGTTTCGTGCTCCGGCTGGAGGAGCTTATTCGTCACTGTAACCACGAGAACCTGAAGATACGCGCGTTCGCCCTGTCGCACCTTTGCCGGCTGTTTGAGAGCAATCGGGCGGAGCTGAATGAGGCCATTCTGGGGCAGCATCAACGCATCGGGCTCGGTACGGTAGCGACACTGGTGGAAACGATCGTACGCGGTCTCTGCGAGCAGGACACGAATCTTCAGCAACGGGCGGCCGAGTGTCTCGGTGAACTGGGAGCGCTAGCACCGAGCCATTTGCCACCGAACTATGCACCGGCAGGGTTGGGGTTCGCGATGAGCATCCATTCCGATTGTTTCGCCATTATCGCACTGCGCGAACTGTGCCGCGCGTACCAGCGGCAGAAGGATTCTAAGTTTGTCGACAGCTTCTCACTCGCCATACAGGAAATATTGAGCGAGCGGGGTGTCGCACCGGCGGCGGGTAAAAAGCGGGAGGTGTGGGAAACGATCCCGGAACGGTTGCGCCCGATCATGGAACCGCTGCTGACCTCGTGCTACACGACCGTTTCGAAAGAGTCGCTTACGACGCTCCACCCGGTGTTTAACAATGTGCACTCGAGCCACGAATGGTCGTACCATTGGGCATCGCAGATGATCGAGAGCATTGGACGGAAAACAACGCGCAATTTGCTGCGTGCATTCAAGCCAAGCTTGCGGTGCGATCGTGGTACCCTGCTGATGATGATGCCCTACATACTGGTGCACTCGTTGCTGCTGTGTGAGGGAGGCGAGCAGATACCTCGAATAGTTGAGGAACTGCAGACCGTTCTCAATGCGGCTATCGCACAACCGAAACGACCTTGCTCCACAACGGCCGCAGCACTGATGGAGATAAACGATGCTGGTGCGGAGGAAGAGGTAACTTTCACCGGTGCGTTGGCGGCCGGTGAGTCGATCGTTTGTATGACGCAAGAATCGCAGGACACTTCCGGCAAGGAGCTGGCGCTACAGTGTGCCAAGTACGCGTTTGGATTGTTTGATTTTCTCGAACGTTGGCGCCGGCAGTATGTGAAAGAAACGACCGCGAACCGGAAGGAGAATCAAACAAACCAGGAAGGAACACCAAGCCAGCAGGATTACGAGGTGATCGACGCCTTTCTGAACAACTTTGACAGCGATCTGCTGGCAACGGTTAACTTCAAGTGTCACGAGTACGCACGAGCCCTGCAGTACGTCGAGCGCGGTTTGACTGGCGAGGACCGGGGCAAGAAGCTGCAGGACAAGCTGTCCTTTTTGGCCGAAATCTACTCACGCCTTGGTGATACGGACTCGGTGGAGGGAGTGATGGCGCTGAAAGCGACGGAACCAACGCTGCCCGAGCAAATTCTGTACCACAACGCGACGGGCCGGTTGCACGAGGCGGTAGCGTGCTACGAACGGTTGCTTCAGCTGAAGAGCGTTGAAGAGCAACCACCGAATCGAGAATATTTGAACAGCATGATCGAGTGTTATCTGCGGCTCGATCAACCGGAAACGGCCCTGCTGCTTGCGGAAAGTTTGCTTGCTCGGTATCACGACACGGCATTGCACATTCCACTGCTGGACATACAGGCCGAGCCGTTATATCGATTGGGTAGATTTGAGGAGCTCGAGGAGCTGCTGCACCAGCGGCAGGCGGATCAAGTTAGCGGCACCATCGATAGTGACGATCGGCACTGGGGAGTTATCTGCGGTTCGCTCATCATCGAGTATCGCAAGCCAGTGTACGAGCGTTTCCGTTCGGAAATTGAACGTGCCCGGCTGCACGTGGTCCGGGGTAGCTCGAACGAACGGATCAGTTCCCGGCCGCTCGATGAACAGCTCGGTACGTACGAGAAGCGCTACGAACAAGCGCTCAAGCTACACATCATACACGAGTTCGCAAAGTGTGGCCACATATTGCAAAGTTTGCGTTCGATTCAGCAGCACACGGACAGCAGCGGAGCGGTCGCGACGACAACGCTGATCGAGGACGTACGGCGGCTGGTCGATAATCTAAACACCCGGCTGGAAGTGTTGCAACCGAACGCGGCCACGATCGAGCCGATCATAAGCCTGCGGCGTGTGCTGCTGCAGGAAATGCGTCAAACGGTCGATGAAGTGCGCTGGAAGGAAGGGACGGGTAATGAGACGAACGTGGGCAAACTTCGCCAGCTTCTCGATCAGACGATCGGTGAGTTGTGGATGAAGAGCACGGAGCTAGCATCGCGCGCGAACATGTACCAGCAGGCGCTGCTCTACATCCTGCACGCCGAAAGCTACCGGCCACCGGATCTCTTTATCAAAAACGCTAACTTACTCCACGATCGGGGCGATATGACGGGTGCGCTGAAGGTGCTCGAACGGGGTGTGAACGAAATCGTAAGCGACACCGCCACCGGTTCGCTGGACATGAGCGCGCTCAAGTCCGTCCCGAAGGAGCTGCGTTTGATTTACGCCGAAGGGAAGCGGTTAATCGCGACGTACAATGCGGAAGCGTCGAACATTTCGGCAACACTCAATCGGCGCTACTTCAAGGAGGCGGTCGATCTCAATCCGGAGAGTGAAATCGCGCTGGTCCAGCTGGCGCAGTACATCGACAAGCTGTACGGTGCGTGCCCGGCAAGCGAGCAGGAAACGGCCAACGGGTGGGAGATGCTGTTCGAGGTGATGAAATCGTACGGCAAATCGATGCAGTACGGTTCGAAGTACATCTACGAATCGATGCCGCGGGTGCTTAGCATCTGGCTCGATACGACCGCGAAGGTGCTGCAGAAAACGTCGGACGCAGCGGCGGCCAGCTTGAACCGGAAGATTGCACAGTCGATGAACAAGCTGGCGGGCAAGTTTAAGGACACACTGTCGCCGTACTTTTTCTTCACAGCCTTCTCGCAACTGATAAGCCGTGTTGCGCATCCGTCACAGGACACGTACGTGGTGCTGAAGGGCATCATTGTGAAGCTGTTGCTCAACTACCCGCAGCAAACGCTCTGGATGATGCTCAGTGTGTACAAATCGTCGTACACGAACCGGGTGCGACGCTGTGTGGAGATCTTCAACGATCGTCAGCTGGCGCAGGTGGAGGAGATGCAGAAGCTGATCAAAGACTTTAACGCCCTCGCCGAGCGGTTGATCGATCTGACAAACAGAGAAATCCCCGGCTCGGCGGGTGCGACACCTAGAGGCACGAGCGGTTTGAAGGTAACCGTATCGGGATTGGTAAAGTCGCTGCCGAAGCTGTTGGCGGAGAAGAACTTCTCCAACGTGCTGATGCCCATCGAACGGTGCATGCAGCTGGTGTTGAACAAAAACACCGGCCTCAACTTTAAGCCGTACCCAACGAACGCGATCTACATCGCTGGGATCGAGGAGGAGGTGACGGTGCTACATTCGCTGCAGAAACCGCGCAAGGTAACGCTCCGTGGCCACAACGGCAAGCTGTACACGATGATGATGAAGCCGAAGGACGATCTGCGCAAAGATTTCCGTCTGATGGAGTTCAATGCGGTGGTGAAACAGTACCTGGCCCAGGATCCGGACGCAAAGTTCCGCCGGCTGTACATCCGCACGTACGCCGTGCTGCCGCTGAACGAGGAGTGTGGCATCATCGAGTGGGTCTCGAACGTGAACACATTCCGTGGGATCGTCTTCACGTACTACAAGCAACGAGGGTTGGGCATTGCGACGAAAGAGCTGTGTAACTACAACTTCTCGCGCACGGATTCGCTGGCGAAAAAGCGGCAAGCGTTCGAAACGGTTCTTGTCGCGCGCCATCCACCAGTGTTCCGGGAGTGGTTCCGGGACTGTTTTCCCAATCCACACAACTGGTTTCAGGCGCGCACGTCGTACATCAAAACCACCGCCGTCATCTCGATGGTGGGCTACATCCTCGGGCTCGGCGATCGGCACGGGGAGAACATTATGTTCGATTCCACCAACGGTGACACGGTGCACGTAGATTTCAACTGTCTGTTTAATCGTGGTGAAACGTTTCAAATTCCGGAAGTTGTACCGTTTCGGTTGACGCACAACATGGTCGACGCGATGGGTCCGCTCGGGGTGGAAGGGCTGTACCGGCGCTGCTGCGAGATCGTGCTGCGTATACTGCAAACCCGTGCCTCGACTTTCATGTCCGTGTTGAAACCGTTCGTGTACGATCCGATGGTGTCGTGGAGCAAGATTGGCTTTGGGCAGGGCGAATCGAGCAATCGCGATAACCAGGTGGAGCGAACCGACCCGCAGGCCATGCGCAATGTGCTGAGCATCGAGGAGCGGCTGAAGGGGTACGTGAAAATTAAGGGCAAACTATCGCACATCCCACTGTCGATCGAGGGACAGGTGAGCCATCTGATCAAGGAAGCGACGGATGTTGATAACCTCGCCCAGATGTACATCGGTTGGTCGGGATTCATTTAAGATAATGGTACAGGAATTGGTACGCGCATTGTTTCGAATAAATGAAAGAATTTTATGTACCAGAGTACTTTCGTTGTGGTTTTATTTTTGTGTTCATTTTGACTCACAGACCGCATTGAATACGGAAATCACCACGAAGGATTAGAGTTTTACTAAGCGTTATGCTGCTCGCAAAGGTATGGTTTTTGTTGTTAAAATAAGTATCAAAGACTCAAAAAGTAAACTACAATTTGTATAAAAATTATAAACACTAGTCATTCATGTGTAATTGGATAAAAGTAACGAGTAGCTAAATAAAGGCAACATTGGTTTTAACATGAACCCTTCTTTTCTGAGCATTTTCGAAACCGTGTAGCGCCATCTGTTGGAGAAAATCGGGAAAGGGTTTGGATCTAGGATAGAATGAGAAATGAGAATTTAGGTGGAACGGAAGAGCTAGAAGTGAGAAACGATTCGTCGTAATGAGATAAAGTGTCACTCACCGCAGGCAAATTATACGTTCGACTGCTGTTAAGAATTTTTATTTTCGTTGTTTACAAATTCTAAGAGGTTTTCCATTTAATGCAATATACACAATTACATTGTTCAAAATCGTGTTCTTCTCATTACAATATGTTGAGTTTTTCAGTACATGTGCACTGTTTTCCGATCGAGGAAGCAACAGTTTTAGAATGAAATTTAATTCTGAGCTATTCTCACTAGCTCACTAGATGCCTGACATGCCAAATGTTTAGTTATGCATATCAATATTCACGTTTCCTAGCACCCCGTGAAGATAACACAGCAGGAAAAGCCATCAAAATCCATTTGCAAACCATCAGCACCACCGCGGGGAAACCGAAGGAGAGCAAACGTTCGGTCGGGACGGAAATCGGAAACAACGGCCGAAAAAATGAAATAAAATAAACGAAACACAACAGTTGGATGATTTTCCAAATCACTATCATCATCGTCCTCGTCGTGTTGGATAGTTTCTAATTCGAATCAATGATCGAAAACGCCTCCTTCCCCTTTAGCCACAGGAGGAGGTGGCAAACGGGGAGGGAGGGAGCGTTGGATCGGGTGCGCGGCTGGATATCGATCTCGAGTGAAATTCCCTTCCAATCAATCGCCACACGCCCCCTACCCACCGGCCAAAGCTCACCGACCGGGCGTGGGTTTTCGATTCCGATTCCGAAGTTGCGAGAAAAGCTCCGAATGCGCAACAGCGAGTGGCGGAGGTTGTGGCCGGCGAGTAATTAATAGATGAGGTAGTGCTTTTTTGCCCTAATCCCGCTGTCAGCTTTCTTGTTGCGCCTCGCCTTCCACCGATCAAGCTGTTTTCATTTTATCATTCGCCCCATCTAATGCCCCATGCTCCGCGCGCTCCGCCGCTCCACCATCACCGGCGTGTAAACGGATTTTGGAATCTTCGCGCCTTTGGCGGCGGCTTTGGCCGCGATCACATATCGCGATCGTCGATCATCGTCGGCCCTGCGGGCACATGGGGGTTTTTTGATGCGATAATTTCAATTTGTCGGTACCCCCAAACTCCGACGCGCTGTATGACGCGGGAGAAAACGATGCTTATCGGTCGGGCTTTGCGGGGAGTGTGTACAAGCGTTCATGCCGACCCGATAATCCCGCGGCCTACGGGTAGGAAGTTAATTGGAAGGTGTGATACTTAGCACATTGCTTCACAGGCTAACCTCGAGCGCAGTTGTGTGTTAGTTTGCAGAGCTCTGTAGTTTAGATTTGCTGCTAGCAAACGTGCAATGAACAAAATAAAAACTCATTCATCCAAGCATGCTTGGAATTTATCTTTAATATAAAGAAGTTTAAAAAACCTCTCTTTGCGTAATTATTTTTAGATAATCTTTAAAAAACAAGACCATGGAGGTTGTGTTAGGTATTGAGCAACAACTAACAGCTTGGCAGCTTTTTTGAGTGGAATTAAAAAGTAAATGGCTTCACATTGAATTAGTTTCAATGATCTAATGCCTTCAAAAAATGAGTACGTCAAGGTTAAGAGCTAGGTTAAGCGAAGAAGCCCTTTCAGAGCATGAAATTGCTGTAGAGTTCAAAATTTAGACAATCAAATGCAATAACAACATTTGCATTAACATTTTCAAACTCTTATAAGAACTCATGGAACTGTACTCTCCTTACTAACTAAAACCATTTGTATATATCATAAATATTCTATTAACTAAACCTATTCTTTTTTCACATATTACTATTCTACTTCCAACCATCATTTTTATCTTTTATTTCTACATTTTAACCAAAATTTCCTAGTAACAGTTTTTTTTAACGATTATTGATTTTTCCTTCTGTTTTTTGCTTCAATTTAATGACACTAAAAATGGCGAGGACATGACACGATCGAACCCAATAAGAAGGTGTTATAAGTTTGCACCATGTGTAATATCATATTATTTATCAAATAAAACAATACTGCTGCACATTAATTCTAGCAATAAATACATTTCCAGAGCATTGATTATATTTCTAAAAGCTGATCAACGTGTGTTACAAGGAGAACTATTTAATGAAGAATTTTCAAGGAATTTTTAGGAAATCGAGTCAACTTTATTAAATGATCGGCTATGAATACATGAAAGCCATATCATAAGCAAGAGCTGAGCTGGAAAAATATACGAGGAAACATTTTTTTTAGTTGATTTCTAACAAACATTAAAAAAACGATACGGAATTTAGAGTTGAGTATAGTGAACAAATAGCACATATGTTACGAATACTCCTAACATAGATTATTATTTATTTTCACTCATCAGCTGGTAGGATGGTTGGCAGTTTGATTTAATGGTGAATTTGGCAGGATATTTTCTTTGCACCCGTTCCAAAATCATCCGTTTTCTGGAATAAATACGCGATATTCGGTCCAACTTGTAGAACACAGGAAATTCAGAAAATTTACAATAAATTGTGAAACATTTTCACAAACTGTGGAATGTTTTTAAAAACATATCTGACAACATGAGGAAAACATAAAAAACATAACGCAAAATATTAATTGGAATATAAAAAATCACATATCTTTTGAACAAACTTCCCAATACATCAAACTCCTTCCATAAGTAATGATGACATCGCCCATTGCCCATTGAGTAAGGAATCGAAATCGAATAAAATCAATTGACAGCACGATAAAACCACCGTTAATGCACAGTGGACAGCGAAACAGTAGGACCGACTGTCCACGTTGAAAATTATTGCAAGTTTGGCCTGGCATCTGCATTCGTTCGCCGGCCTGACTTCCTGCTGGCACGTCCGATGTCTGCATCGCATCTGTGCATCCAGAAATGAAGCCTGGAACCTGGTGGTTTGTTTTCATTTTTACATATTACGTCCACCCGTCGATTCGTGTCAAGCGGATCGAATCAATCCACCTGCTTCGCCGCGCCCGAAATGGTCATCCCCCCGATGGGGGCTCACCAAGGGAGAAATGGTTTCCGACCAGCGGCGGCCAGCGGGCCAGCGGGATGGTGGCGATGGGCGATGGGCCAAGCAGCGGAAAGCTTTTGCGAAAACCTTGAAGACATAATCCGGCCGGTGCGGTGCGATGGTGTGAGAGACCGGACTCAAGGTGAGATCATGACAAAGTAAGTAAACCACCCGGTGAGGGAACGCGCCCGGCGAGAGTCGACGCGAACAGATATCCAACTGTTTGTCACGTTGAATTAATACCCACGGCGAAGGTGATAAATTATGCCCCGAAACTCGACGTGTGGTTTGTGTTTCCATCATCGTCATCATCTTCTTTCTGCCTTGCGTCTTTCTTCGTTACCTAGGTTGAAGAGGGCGGGCGCTGCTGCGCCGAACGGGTTGGAAAACACCGCCAAAAACGTACTACAAAATCGTCAAAAGTGCTCAAAACTGGGCCCGGAAACGGTGCTACAGTAATCCGATGGGGCTCGCATTGGGAGGAAAGTTTCGCAGACCTGGGGCTAGGGCCAGCGGAAAGGCAACCCGAATCGTAGGGTAATTTGTAGACCTAACCTTACGCGCTGCTGCTGCTTCCGGGTGGGATTCATCATAAAACCGGATGTGAGGGTAAGTGTAGTGCGTATTTTTACTAGCAGCAGGAACGTTGGTTCAGTAAGGGAACGTGCTCTAGCTTGGAATTGTTTTTTTTTTGCACATGTTTTTTCTTAGCTGGGAATGTTTCACACCGAACACTACAGGTGCGGCTAAAAATAAATAACCACTTTAAGGTATCCATAAAAATTACTTACACAAAGCGTAAATCACCAGGTAAATATTAAAAAAAACATTAACTAAAACTATCTTTATAGAAAAAAAAACACTTTATTCCAGTTTTCTACACTTTTGCAAGCACTATTTTAATTTCTTTTAAAACTCCTATTATCAAATTGAAACCCTCCTTATTTTTTATTTATTGTTAACGTACAAACATGCTTTAATATCGCAGAAATATTTTTGGTCGATTCATATTAAGTAGAACTTGGAACGGATCAAATCTGTATGGAATTTTCTGGTTGGAGTATGGCGTCTGGTTCTGAACACAAATTGTCATGTTTTGTTTGTTTTCGATGTTTTTGTTGACTCATTTTATCCTCTATTTTATTAGTGATAATAGGAAAAAATACATTAAAAAATTCCATTATGTTGCTTTTCAGCAATTTTGATAAAAAAAAAACACTTTTCAATCTTCAATTTTCATATTCTGCCTTTTATCTCCAGAGGTTTTCTGCCTTTGCCATCTAATCGTGGATATTTGACAAACACAATTGATGTTTGCGAAACTCATTTTTAATAAAACAAAACTATCTGAAGACATTAGGGGTCCTTTCCATTGGGTGTTTTGAAGTTTTATTGACTAACGCCATAGCCACTTTTAAAATTACGGCGTAGAATGAAAAGGATACCCGTTGTTCATATCATTAGAGTGTTAAAAAATAACAAGTTGTTCCAAAATAAGGAAGCCACCCGATCAATATATCAGCGAGCAAACCAAAGCTAAACGTACAATCCCATCACACACCGTAGTTACAGACACCACAGAAGAGATTTCGAAGATTCTAAAGCCCCAGCCCTAGCTTTTAGATGCGGGATGCCGACCTCAGCACGTTTGCGGTAGCAGGGTGGGCTATAAATTTGAAACTTTACACTTTTACTGCTGCTGGCTGGCTCGATCGCTGATGCTTCCACTGACACCGCGATGGCTGCCGTAAAGCGATGCATCATTTCGAAACCATCCGTGTAAAGATCATCTTGATCGTGTGACCGTGGTCACGGTCGTGCCATCCCGGGGTGGGTGGTCGGTGCAGGATGCGATATGGCACTAGCTTCGGCCGGTGTGGTTAACGTTTTCGAGATCGAGAGAGTGAGAGCGAAAGAGAGAGAGTGTGTGTGTGTGTGAGAGAGAGAGAGAGAGAGTAGAAAAAAGATCACTCATAATCTGTGAAATTGAATACTGCACCGTGGTAATAAATAGCAGGCCCAAATGCAAAATTACCAGTTGTAAATCAATAGTATACCACTTAATTTGCTAAAAACTTCTCACAAATATGAAAAAAGCATGATAAACGGAAACATTATGCTTACAGGAACAAAAAACTAGTTCAATCTGTACCGCAGTACAGCGAGTTTCAAAATTTGCTTCTACACTTACTTACACCAAATTTGTGTACCAGAGTTTTTACGCTGTTCCATCGTAAATCATTATCCCCAATTGACCCCTGGTGTAGTGGTGATTTCTTATAAAAAAAAATCCACATCGATCGCACTGCATGATACACGTATCATGGGAAATGTTTAATAAATATGAAAAATCACATAACAGGGGCTTCGATGGACACGCCTCCTGGTTTTTAAGTAATGAATATTGCAGCATAAACCATCCGTTCGGTGCATCCCAAATCGATGGATCATAGCATGCTATTCCCTTACGGGTAAGATATTGAAATATAGGTGTAAAAACCCAAAACAGAGAAGAAAATGAATGCGAGAATGAGTTTGTAAAGCATCCTCTACTAAAAACCGAACACAAAAATACTCATGGGATCGGTAGGGAGTGAACGGAAATGGGATACAAAATTGTGGCAAGGAATAACACATTTTTTGCGACTTTTTTTTGCAACTCACGCATCCCCTCGAGTAAGGCCTGGTACCGAGTACGATGATGTATGTGTGTGTTCAGCAGCATGAGGTTTATGTTTATTTTATATTCGTCTTTTTTTGTCTTGCTTCATTTCGCTGCTCCACGGTGCGGTCCTTTGTTTTCCACGGGAGAAAAACAAATCATATAAAGATGTAATAAAGCCGATAACATCCGCTATATTAATGGTGTCCGTTTTATTATGAATGAGCTAAATTCAGTAGCACACGATCGTGATGGGCTTCTTCCGTTGTCTACCCGCTGAGCTGGGGAGTTTTTCGAAGTGAATGGTTGTGTTTGAGCAGGTCGTACGAAGGGGACGAGTTGGATATATTATCAATTAATTGATATTTATAATTTATTATGTTTAATTATGCGCAGAATGTGAAACTGAACAATTATAACTCTAAATTCATATTCTTCAGATCATATACACAATTTTGAACTAAAATTATTTTTTTATAAAATTTATAGTTTTCTTCTAACTAAAATATGTTTTAAGTTTCAAATAAATTAAAAAATAATAGTAATGTTTTTGGCGAAGGCAGCGATAAATGCAGCCAATATAAAAAATGTGAGCTCTAGTGAAAAATGTATCTTGATAGCTTATGTTGTTATTGCTTTGTTATCTGTACAAATAATATAAAAAAGTACTTATTGTTCTTTTTTGTGTCGTAACACAATTTCTTAAGGAGACTATTTAATTAATTGATATTATTTTTGCCGAAAGTAAAATTAAAATGTATTAAACAACGTAGAAAATCAAAATCATTTATTTTGTCCACAATGGATGTCACTATGTTTTGCTGGCGGCAGCTTCGGATTGCATTTAGCGTCGCTACTAGTGAAGGGGTGTGTTTTATGAGTTTGGTGTTTATTTTCAATTTCTGATATTTGCCAGCCGATAGACGCCTCTGACACGCTGAAGAAATGTGCCTGACACCAACGGCTACCATATCAATCGCAATGAGTAACGCGTGAGTTTTTGCGAAAAAAATGAAGTATGCGACTACCAGTGGCTCCACGTATCGAACGATCGCAAAAGTATTTCGTTACCGCGCGGGTATTTTGTTTCAATCAAATACACGTATGAAGCGATCTTCTCGTGAAGTCACGAGAATGCTACGCCCGTTGCGCGATTGAGTTTTGGAAGCAATAAAAACATCGTACACTTCTTCGTAGATCTTTTCACTGACAGGAACTTTCTCGGTGACCTTCTCGGGGAGCGGGGGCAACCATAATGGTCAGTTAACATGAGCAGCAGGCCACGTGCCGTGGGGTTTGCGTGTGTTGCGTTCATCGCAGTGCAACAGTTGGTGTGGAAAATTAGTACCTTCTGGCGTTGTGGCCAGTGCCGTAGACCTGGCGCTTTCCAAACCCATCATTAGCTCCCCCGTCTCGTCACACCAAGACAACGGATGACTCCACCGACGGCGGGTGTCGAAAAATTAAACACCTCCTCTAGGGCCGCCTCCGGGAGACACAGGGAGGCCTTGTTTAACAACATTGGAGCGGCGAAAAAGAACAAATCGGAAACGAGGTATGGACTTTGGGACTTTGAACGTCTCTGGTGCAACGAGAGTGTCAGTGTCCGAAAGTAATTGCTATATTTGAGCAGCGTTAGGAACTAATAGCCAGTAATACGCTTCACACTCGGGATACATTCGATTAAGGTGTTAGAAAGCAGCAAGTCACGCATGTTTTGGGGACAGAAGAGTCTGAGACAACACGTTGTTGATCTGATTTTGATTGCTTTAAATACAGGATGAAGACAGCAGGAGGGTCCGTTTTAAGAAAGATAAAAGAATGAAAATAAAACCAAATAGAATTAAAAACATTTTTAAATCACTGTGAACTATTGGACTAAGTTTTAAATACTACCAAAGGATCATTTTAAGCTATTATGTGGGATTATTTTTTTCTTATAATCGGTGCATGTAAAATAGTTTTTTCCTCCTTCTTTTGACTTCTACTATTCTGTACAGGCTTTCTATACAATTGTAATATTCAAGCCTTATTTTTTATTGCTGTTATAAACACATTTCAATTAGACCAGTTAACTGCACAGATAGACACTAGTTTTTGGGATTCCAGTCATTACAGCTCGCCACGTTAGTAACACGGGGATGTAGCTCAGTGGTAGAGCGCTCGCTTCGCATGTGAGAAGTCCCGGGTTCAATCCCCGGCATCTCCAGAGGAAGGTAGTGTTTGTAAAACTTCTTTTGTATTTGATATCCTTCCGTTTTCATGTGTTATATACAAAACAGATGCTATACACATTTTTTAAATTATAAACAATATTTTCGTTGACTTTCTCGGATTAATAAGATTAAAAAGTTAACACATTTGATGTAAAAAAAAGAAAATCAACTACACGTTCGACTCTATCTAGGAACGACAGAAACGAAGAATGATTGGTTTTGTTCGTGTGGATTAAATTTAACAAAACATCACTTGCCGGTTGATTGGAAGCGAATAGCCGACCATAGGAATTCATAACAAACTTAAAGATTGATTTCAAAATTAATCTACTTATGTTGCTTGTTTTAAAGAAATATTGGTCATTTTCTTCTTTCAACCTCAACCTAACAGTCATTGCTCGATACGGTTTAAACAAAGTTGCAGCCTCGTTGCCAAACTAGCTTCTAAATTTGGATCCTTGGAGTTTTTTGGTTCCTCCATGTGGTACCAAAACACTTCCCAAGCACCACGCAATATCTGTTAAAAACTGAAGAACGATTTGAAAATTTGTCTGCTTTCGGTTTAAATTATCTCGTAATTACCTTCACCCCAGTTCGTTCCACAGCAAAACCAAAAAAGCCCATGTAGTTTCTCCAAACCAAGATAAGAGAAAATACACGCGCGCGCACACAATCACATTCGCTCCAGTTGGCAAAAAGTTAATGAGTTACGAAACATAAAGACCCTAAACAAAAAAAGAAAATAATACTCTAAACAAAACCCAACTCTCGTTCGGGGAGTGAATTTTCTCACATTTCAAACGGGCACGCCTAACGCACGGCCCGGGAGTAGTTATTTGTGCGATCGCGGTAGATTATCGACAATGTTGCAGGTGACTGGAGGATGAGTTTCGGCTGGACGGCTTTGTGGGGATTGTGGCGGCTCGAAACCTTTCTAGTTTTTTTTTTACTTTACTTTACTTTACCTCACATTGCGTCTGTTCCGACGACCGACAGGTCGATCGATAAAGTGAACATTTTTACGATCACGTCGTCGTTCGATCGATGTGCTCCAAGTTCCAAGTTCACACTCGATAGTTGGCGGTGGAGAAATGATGCGGTGTGAATGGAACGAGAACAGCGCCGAGCGTTCGTGCGGTTGGAAACGATTCCGGTAGCTGACGGTAGGCCAAGAAGGCGGCAAGTTAAAGTGAAATATGATGATTCGATCGTTGGTTTCCGATAGTTGGCTGCTACCGGATGTACGCTCAGGGCAAGCGATTTGAGCGACTCATCATGCAAATGGTGCATGATGCGTGCGGCGTCAGCCACGATGCCTTCGGCGAGAATCTCGAGCAGCATCTGCCAGCGAAAAGGGCACCACATCAGCTGTGCAAAACGCACACGCAGCGGCCCAAGACTACCATCTGTGATCTGTCTGTGGTTCGTGGAAGTGGTGGCCGCGTGTGCGTTTCCTACGGGGCGTAAGGTTTAAGGCCGCCGGTGCTACTTTTTACCTTCCGAAACCGCTCATCTGGCGTGCTGACTGATAATGATGAGAATCACACTCATTAGCTGCGAAACGAAACGCGCTCGGCGTCGCGGCGCAAGTGCAACATTGCACCGATGCACTATGCGCTCATGGGCGGCTGAGCTGAGGGTCTAATCTTCCGGCAACCATGGCAACCGTTCGGTACTATATGATTGATTTAATTTCGGTCCAGTTCGTGACCGCGCAATGATAGGTGTTTCGGTTAGTTTTCGCAAACAATTGTTGATATTTTTCACGCAATTTCGGCGTGTGTTTAGAAGCTTTAGCGAAGTCGTGCGAAAGTTTTGGCAACAGTGCAGTGTTCAAGTATCATTTGCGATATTTTGGATTTGAGGTGTTTGCAACCATTACAGCACACCACTGGTCGATTGAATGCTGAAATGTTAATTGTTTTCGGAGAAGGTACCGGGAAGGTCATGTTCAATTTTGTAGTTCTAATTATGGTTCCACATTGTTTGGTTTTTAATGATTTCATTCGATACATTTTGTTGCAGAATGTATTTTGTAATATTTGCTAATATTTTTTTTTCTAAAAAAATCTACATTTATTTTATACTTTCTTGATTAGTACGGCAAATAATTGTTAATACGTATAACATGATGATCATAATATCTAAAATATATCATACGATACGACTTGTACGTTCAGAAAGTATTCCGAATTCGGAGAATGTTCCAGGACTACCGATTTGTGTTGGCCACGGTAGATAGTAAAACGTTTCTGACAAATAAAAGTTTATCTTGTTAGTCTAATAAAAACCGCCTTTTGACATTATACTTTTCAAGCATCTTAAACATCGTTCTCTCTCTCGCTACCACTCTTTTCCTTTATAAATCAACGATCCAAATTACCTCTTTTACATTACTAGTTATTAATAAAATACACAGTATTTTAAAAGTTATTAGTTAGTTAGTGTATTATTACACACCATCAGCTGATCCAATCTATAAATACTATTTCTGAATAAAATACTAATAGAATATTACGGGGATGAAAATAAATATGTACAGAGTAATTACATGAATCAATTAATTAGATAACGAATCTCCCTGTCTGCCAGGACGTAGGATATGAAAAGCGCAAAAACAAGCGTCATCTACTAAACAATAGTTTGATAGTGGTTCAAATATTTCAGATACTATGTAGAATGAATAATACGATGAATAATACTATGTTTGTACAGCATTTTCACGCAAAAACCAATAATAACCAAATTTGCTGAACCAAAATTCATGAACTAAGATGTTAATGGTAGAAACAGGTTTTATCTACATTTTGATTGTTCAATGTTGCAGATTAAGCTCATAAGTCACAAGTTATAGCGTTTGTGAATAACCCGCTAAAATGCACCAAATTTTGTGCTATTTTAAAACGACATTACAACCGTTCACGTTCTGAAGAATGAGTTTAGGGAACAATAAAAATTAAATCTGAAAATTTATATTTGGAGCGTTAAAATTGTTTGACTGTGTTGACAATCTACATCAGAAAGTAATTTCCATACAAAGTGCTTAAATTTATGGTTATTATTTAGATATTATTGTTTTATTCATTTTAAAACTAAATAGGATTACATCAGTAACGATCACATCGCTGTAAAAATATAAACTGGAAGCTAGAAAATAGCACTACGATTGGTGCTTTTCGGTTTCCCTTACATCAAACGTTGTGCTATTTTTCAACTCGATTAAATAGTTATTCATCGTCATTAAGTTAGCAAAAACTGTGTGTGTTTTTAGTTTGAGTGTGTCAACAACTTATTTTCAAAACCAATTGTACTCGTTTCCGAGCTCTAGTTTGGATAAAAACTTAAATGAAAAAATATCTGTTTTCTAGCAAATTGATAAGGGACTGTCAATTGTTGGACAGCAAACATTTAAATAACGATTTTTAGAAGATAGAGGCTTAAAAGTCTTACAAAATACGTTAATAACATGAACTGTATAACAATACTTATTGAATAATACAAATCGCCTTGGTTTGCTCACATTTGTAATTTTTCCGTCGAGAGCACAACAATTGATGCTAGCACAACAATAGGGACAGTTACTCTGTGCACTGTCGAGAAAATAATAAAAATAATTTATATTTTGTATGCGGTTGACACGATTAAATTCAATAAAACTGCGAACTTGCGCTCAGAGAAACATTTAAGATTCCGATGCTTTCGTCAATCGTAAACTTGTGTTGAATGATGATGATGATCTCATAATAAGACAACTTATATTACTGCAAACAGGTGGTGTTACCAAATAGTTTTTCTTCAATAACATATTAGACACATATAGGCTAAACCAGCCTTATGTTGGTAGATACCGATCAAAAACTGTGAGTAACGTTGAGTATTTTTTTCGATATATTTTTATCTCTTGCAGCTTGCTCACAAAATCATATTAACCTTGAAAGCAGTTGCTTGACACTAACCAAGCCACTTGAGGTAAGGTGACAGATCCCCATTTGAAGCCATTACAAATTTGGAGTTGGGGATAAAAATTGCGCTCCCACTACCACCATTTCCCTACCGTGAACGAGATGGGATCATCAGCAAGCACCACGAACGGTCGGCTGTGGTTTGAGCTGATGTCTTCATTAGGGTTCCGCGGGTATGTTGATGAGGGCGGCAGACTGATGAGCTGCGAAAGAAAACAAGCGAAGAAGGAAAAAAAACTCAACTTCAACTATGCTCAAAAATCGATTGAGAACGGTCCGGCACCGGTGTACGCTGGGTGGAGAGTGTTGAAAAACTCGCGGCTCACGTTGACGCCTTTTCGGTAGCCGGCCATTACAGCAATCGGCCTGACAGTCGACAGATAGGACAGATAGGCGAAACAAAATCCGAAACGTTACGCTCTAATGATGCCAGCAATTAAGCAAACGTAAACGTTAATTGCAATTAACATTTCATTGCGGCCGTTGACGCGTTCACACTCTCTTTATGCGGCAGAACTTTTTATGCGCGACTGCCTTAGAATCGATGATGATGATGATGATGATGCTGCGGTCGTGTTCAGAGCAAATTGTAACGCGTTTTGCATGCACTGTTGTATCGGTTTTGTGGAGGCAGTGATTTGCTTATCATTAGATGCAAAAATATCCGCGTTTTATGCGAACGTTATCAAATATGTGCATACAACCTTTGAATCGCTTGCAATTCCGTACAGCAAGTGAAATGAATACTATCGTTGTAAATCATCCATGGACATAATAGAAAAGGTTTAGTTACATTTCCAAAGCGATATTTATACCCTTTATGAAAAGATTTGTATGAGAATTCAATAGTGAATGCACGATAAACTGTATAATTATAGTTTTAACACCTGACCTTAGTGAGTATAGACAAACAAAACAGTTTAGCAGTGTTTCAAAACAGGTGATGCTTTATATTCATTTCTATTCAACTTTTTAATACTCATTAGAATGGTATGGCTTGGATTATAATATGACACGCGCTAGATCGTATTTTTCGTAATCAAATCGTAATTCAAAATAACAAAATAAATGAAAGTTGTAATATTTATTTTTTGGACGTGACATCGATATAGATTGACTTTGTAATAAATAGATTAGATTAGATAACACTAGATTAGAATTAGATTTATCTCATTATCCTTAAGTTTCTATGTTCCGTTGATGTTTTGAGGCCAACAAAAATAATTCCATTGAAACCAAAAACATCTTGCAAATAAAAGTTGCGTCCGTTCAAATTGCAAAATATCTTGACAGTGCTTATACTGATAATGAAAACATAAAATGTTTCTTCTTTGAAGCATAGTCAATGTCATTTTATTATCAATTTTAAATTTCTTCCAATGACTCCATCAAAAAAAGAGCGTTTTAACGGCAAGACAAACGATCTTGATTACAAAGATTATTGACAATTCAAAAAGTTAACATTCTGTTTACAGTATAATGTTGATTTTTTTAATTTGAAAGATACAAACATTTTTTTTTTGTTTTTTTTATTTAGAAGAAACTAAAACGTTCCTTTAAACATAAAATTGAAAACATTTTTGAAAACCCCTCTGCCTAAATAAACATAAGAGAAAACCTCCCTGTCGCAAAATTAACCTAAGAGAAATCATAGCAAGATTTAGTTAATAACTATTTCATCATCATCGTACGCTTATTATATTGTGTTCCGGTTTCCGTGAAGAAAATGAAGTTTGTCTCACCATGTAATTAATTCCAAACCGTACAAGATCTACCTGCAACGGATACACCGATAAATCATTCCCAACGCCGTGAGCTGTTTGGAACGGCTGTCCCTATAAATAAGACCCACAACTACCTGCCGCCATTACTCATCGCATCGGACATCGTGCAACGAAAACAACACGAAAAGACGTTGTCGAATCAACCGATCGTGCGATCGAGAATGACAAATGTGAGAAATTTGTCGCATGCCTGGGGCGCGTTCGCGCCGCCCTCCAATCGAAACTCCCAACGGTTCTCGTCGTCGTCGATCCGGTTTCCGGTCCCCATTCGTTATGGTGTCACCGTCGAGCAGCGCGCGGTACGGTGCCTATCGGGCGAGCATTAATATTAATCGACTGGCAAATGAGCCTTTACACCTGTTTTAATAAAGACATAATTTTGTCGGGCACATCGAACGGCTTACTTCGGGAATCGCTGCGGGGGAAAGCTGCGGATAATCCTTAGGCGATGAGAAATCGAGAGCCCGCTTCGTCAGGCCTTTCACGCAGAGCCGAGTGGCTCTTCTGTCCCGATCATTAGGCTTAATTTGACTAAACGCATACTTAGCTGGTAGCATATGGGGGTATCATTTTTTTGGTTTTTGGGTGTGCGTGCTCCGTTTGCGTGTTTCGTTTTGTTTTCAACATTCTTTTCTTGTTGAAATTGGAGTGTAGTTTTTTTTATCCGTTTTGTTTTAAGCTGCCTCCGCTACCAGAGCCGCCCGCCATCGGTGGAATCATGTAGGAAAAGTATACATACACACGCACGGTAACAAGCAGAACTTCATGCTTGATGAAGGCCCGGGGGTGTGCGCCATAAAATATACAATCTTATTAAGTTCATCGCTAACTCCGAAGCGTCTTTGTCGTTCAGCCACGTTAAGGAGAACCTTTCTGCAGCTTGTCGAACAGTGAGGAAAAGTAGCGCTCGCGTAAGGTGAATTTTTTGTTTGATTTCCTTCGTTCTTGTTCGTATACCATTTCCACAGAGTCAACAGTCAACCACAGCGAAGCACAGCATTCTACGATCCGTGTCGGATCGAAAGACTTGAACGCTGGTTGGCACGTGGAAATCAATAATTCACCGTTCAAACCGAACGAGCTTTGTTCGTGCGGGGTAGTGAATAAAAAATCCATGCGAAAACCATGTGTACACACTTAAGCGAGTGAATTTTTATCGGGGATGTGGTGGTGTACGTTTCACGGACGGAACTTTGCGTGACGGCTGGAGATGAAAATTTTGTCACTTTACCATGTATAAATGATGATTGGAACGGGAATAAATTGATTTGTTCGAAACTTTAGTAAAAAAAAAAGACAGCACTGGTATAGCAATATCAGTTCAGTGTAAACCTCAAGCCGCTACCCGCAGTATCATAATATGCAGTTAAAAAATTCATATATTTCTGATACGTTGCACAAATTTACCATAGAATTGATTGGAATTAAAAAAGCTAACCGTGAAAATAAGAAGCGAATAGAAACAAAAATGAAAATGACAAAAAGAAATCATCTTTATAAAAGAAATAATAATAATCAAAAATCATAATTATTAAATAATGTAATAAATCATACGGAATCAAGTATATAGAATAGAATGCTTGTCAATCAAGGAGGTTTCAGGATGAAAATGTAAGATCACTTCCTTTCCAAATAATAATAGATTCCGAGATATTGTAAATGTCTATTGCAATTGATGTTTCTCGGATGCATTTGTTAAGAGATTTGTTTTGTATATCATCGTATAATGAATCCTACCTGTCATAATGATCTTTGAGGTTCACTGTTCACTGTGTTATTTATAGAAAAAATTGAAATCATAAAATGTGCCTAGTAAATAACATGAAATTATCCACCTATACAAATAATGAAATATTTGTAAAACTTGAAATATATCATGCTTGTAAAATTTCTAATTGTTTTTGAAATTTTGTGCTTCGTACATCACTGTGTGTATGTGTGTGTTATTTGATATCTTGTCTGTAAACCAAATTCACAGCTCTAGTTTCTTGTTCAAATGAAAACGTAGTTTTTCATTATGATCATCAACATATAACCAATTAGTTATCCCTAATATAATAAAACACAACATCACAATGTATTGAGATCGGCTAATAAGTAGATGGCAGTTTGTTTTCAGAATATTGTTTCATAAATTGAACCGTTTAGAGCTATGTTCACCCATCGTACGGATGGTTTGATTGATCTACGATCAAGACGTGACTTCCGTGCCACGCATCTAGTCAGTCGATCCTACACAAAAGAAAGAGAAGAAGAAAAAAAACGTCTCCATCCAAACGGTCCTACCGTTGTTTCTTTGTCGATCAATCATTCTGTGAGCGGCGTCTGCGTGAGGTTTTGTTCCTTCTCTAATTACTTCACGGGTCCATCGACACATTACCAGCGACCGTTTCAGGAGTAGCGATGGGGATTTTTTTTTGATCAATTTCGATTGTGGAATGCGGTATGCTGCAACGTTGCCGATTCGATGCGGCTCGAAGCGCTGGAGAGTCATTAGTTTGGTGCATCCGCTGAAAAATATTGTAATTAAACGATCTAATGGGTTGTGTTTGATCGAAGCAGTTATAAGGAATCGGAGGAAAAAATATCGCCTCTAAACTACATTGAAAGCATATAATTGGCGCCCGGTAACCCCCACGCAGTGTGCCTTAATAAGCATGCAAAGTGGTGGGACACCGGCGCCCAAGTCCAGCCCAGATTGGTTCGGTCCACCATCACGGACACCATTCTAGTCGCGAGATTTGCTCCCGAAAATTACAATAATGGACCGGAAGTGATCGAAACGAACACGGTTGGCAAGATAAGTGCGGCAATTACTCCACCGAATCCCGGCCGGTACCGGTTGGACTTCGATTTTGCGTTACCGACTGGAGTAAAGCGATAGGCGGCACGCTACACCCCAAAAGGAAATGCATCCATAACGGGCAAGTTCTTGTGTGCGTGTCCGTGTGTGCGGCTGCAGCGAATCCAATCGTAAGTCTTCGGATCGGTTTTTTTTCTGCCAATTCATTCGTTATGATGAATTATGAAAAATTTTATCGCAATTTTAATGTCCGTACCGCTCAGCGGGATGCACGAGGAGGTTGGATGACGTTGAAAACGAATTTGGTTTGGTGATTCTTAAGTTTTTTTTTTCGTCCTGTGGAGAGCTATATGATATTTACGTCACATGAAATTATTCAAAAATTAGTATTTTTTCATTATCTCTCTAACGGGCTGGCTTGTTTTTGTTTATGAAATAATTTATTATAAAAGAAGTTTCAAAGGACTACTTTTTTAAAGTTTTTTACTACTTTCCTATTATTATTTGACTTTTAATTACTATGCTTGAGATCATTAATTTGAAATTTGCTTGATTGTAATGCACGATGCAGTTAATACACTTTTTCATATCGGTTTTTTTATAATATGCAATAATTTTGAAAAATTTGCACATACTTGAAGCCAATTTCAAACAAATTAACACCTTTTATTTAGCAATACGGCTAGGCCGTTTATTCTCTAATTAAATAAATAACACCTTTTATTTTCAATTTGGGACTTTGAATGTAATAAACATTGGACTTTGTGCATAATAAGTTACTCCTTAGAGTTTAATCATAAAAAAATGATCTTTTAAATACATAAGGACGAAACAGAGAAAACAGCCGAAGAACGACTGAACAGAGTCCCAAAGGACATAGAGATCAAGTATATTAGGTATGATTTAATCAATCAAAGTCCATCGATTTTTATATACTCGTTCCTTACTCGTTAGCAAGTAGTTTAAGTAGTTTTAACATAAAACTAGACTCATGAAACAGCACACGATAGATGTCGTTGAACGAACTGATCAATCTGAGAAATACAATTAGATTATTTATTTCATGCTTAAATCTTAGTGCTACATATTTACCACTACAACATATGAAGTAGAAGATATTAAATGAAACTTATTTATGACTATTTATATCCTAAAACATTAAACGTCTTGACAAACAGTAACACAATTCGTCCCTTATGGCCGTAGAAGCATCTAAACGCTAATCAACTACAATCCAACACCGACGACCAAAACGAAGTGACGGGCTAGCTTTGACGGGTGAAGGTGAACTTGCGCGAACAAATTTGTTGCGAAATGCGTTCCACGGCATCAGCAGGACGGTGGCAGCCATCAATCAACATCATCGATTCCGGTACCTTCAAAAACCACAAACCGCACGACGCCCGAATGCTGCAACCCGTAGAAGAACGAGAACAAGAAGCCGTTGAGGCTTGCCGATGCATCCAACCGCCGGTTCGCTGAAGACGAAGAGGGCCCGTTTGGCTCGTTCTTGCGGTCAGGTCGGGGCGTAGGGAACGCAGCACCGGTGAGGAAGTGATCGTGGCATTAATGCGCTGCACTCATTAGCTGCACACAGCGCAGAGAACCGACCATGTACCGGCCGTGCACTTCGTTAATCGCGGGTGATTGTGATTGCAGCGTTTTATACATCATCAATCGAACATCCGTTGCAGTTACGCCAATCAACCGCACGGCGACCAGCCCGGCGTAGGTCAACAATAGGCACCGGTCCACTCCACCACCCCTGTGGAGGTGGATCCTGTGGGGATACGGGACGAGCACGAGCACGGGGAAGCGAGCCAGGATTCGCAACTTTGGCACCGGCACCGGCAACGGCTCCTTCATCCTGCCATGACGCGGCGACCGATCGCTCCAACATGTCGAACGCTAATATTGGGTCATTATTTTTTGGTTCCATTGAACGTTTGATTTAAATTTAATTACACCGAAACGGCTTCGATACAGCTGGAAAAGCAGACCGTTCGAGCGCACCGTGCACCCGGCGCGACCCGCACCAAAACACCACGCCTGACCGGCTAATGATGGTGATGTTGCCATTTCCGCCGTATCGGTCTTTTCCGGCGTTTCGGATTGCAGTTCGCAAAATTTGCTACCGAGCACTGATGAGGTGCTAATTGAATTCCACCGGTCCCGGCCCCGGGTGGACCCGGGACCGTTGTTAATGCTGTGAATTTATGTGCGCGAGCGCGTTTATGTGCACTTTTCTCGCCATTTTTGTTGTTGTTATTGTTGCTGCTTTTGTTTCCGCCTCGAACCCAGGGCGAGTGCTGTGGACAGTAATGCAAAATAATGTGCGTAGCCATTTATCTGTGTGTGTGTGAAAAATTGTGAATGTGTGACTGATTTTTTCCCATTTGTTTGATCCCACCATCACATGAAAGATTGGCTGATGCATCATTACATTTTTAATCAAAAAGTAATTTTCATATCAAAGGGTTTGGCAGCGTTGAATCGCCAGCTCCATTGCTGCAAAATTGAAACTATCGGGAAAATTACTTCATGCCAAATAGATTTAAATTTTTCGTATTTTCTTCTCCCTATGGAGAATTGTTTTTTTGTTGCGACAAACAATTGTTTAAAATTTGGTATAAAATGCAAATGATAATGACATTTTTAAACAACTTCACGTCACTCCATACTGCTTTCAGCTTGTCGAATCGAAATTAATTGTGCTGTAGTTTGACTGTTTGTTTTATCTTAGATGATCATTAAATATATATATTTTTCACTTTTATTTCAAAATTCTAATTATAATTAATTGAAATCATGAATGAAATTATGCGACTTGCGATGTAAATTGATTTAAATTTATCATATGCCCCCTTTAAAAAGTGTAGCACCGTCATCTTTATTAATACGATAGAATGATGATTGAAAAGTTCTTACTTTTGCCTACAAAATCATTATCATCTGTTTCAAATAAGAGCATTGTTTCTTCAGAACATCGCGGCAGTATAATAGTAAAAATTTTCTGCTGAAAGCTCTTTTGAAGCTATGACTTATTGAATATTACGATGAACACCTAATCAGTAAAGGTTGGTTAAAAAAGGTGTAGATAGGTAATGCGGAAGGTTTCAGGTTATAATGGCTTAGAACGTTGTGCAAAAGAAGGAAAATACTGCCAGTGAACTCTAACATGATTGTCCAGACATATTCGAAAAGCGTAGAAATATTGTAATTATATTTTGTACTTTTTCTGAACACATTTTGTTTAATCCTTTGCGCTCGGCTCGGTTTTTTTCACATGCAAAATGTGTCATAAATGTTGAAACTAGATCCACTCGTTTCAAACGAAATCCTCCTACGTTTAAAGTGCTGTGCTCTTAAATATTGTCCGGGTGAGAAACCACGGCCCATGAAAAGAAGGTCAATCAGCAATCCACTGTCGCCTGCTGGGACCGATAGAGTTTCGACCACATCCCATTCTTGCCCCTCTCCGATGGTGGACTCTATCGATCCCTTTCCACCGTGCGTCCATCATTCCGGAGGCCGTTCCCCACACGTCGCATGTGTGGCGAACCGTGGCCGAAACTTGGTCACGCAAAACCCCCAAGCGCCCCGCACTCAACACACATCCGGTGACTTATGTTTCGTGCGTAATAAATATTTAAAACCGAAAATCACTTTTAACCACTCGCCCATAAATCTGGCGAATCGAATTAAATTACCACGAGCCAGAAAATCCTATTCCGATTCGGTTCGGAAGGGAACCGGGCTCGCTTCGTGCAGATTTCCGATGTTGGTGGAATCGGGATCGGGTGAAACCCATGGGAAAACGTTGTGCGAACCAAACGAACCGCAACACAGTAGCGGGAAGAAGACGTATTAGGGAGGAAAGCAAAAATCAAACGTCCCACAGTTTGAAGTGCTTCGAGGAGTGGAGGGAAATGCTCCCCCCCTGTTGGATTGCTGAACGTTTGAACCGTTGGAGAACCCTCGCTGAAAAACTATCCACACTGCCACGGTTTTCAACACTGTTGGGCGCGGCAAAACACCGCAAAAACCTCCTACACAATTACGACGCACCCTTTCGGGTTCCGCAATCGGCACGGAATTGGAAAAGCCACCACGGAAAAAAGGGGTTACGCTCGGGACCGATGATCCACCTCGACGATAATGTCGTCATCGTCGTCGGGTGCAGACCAAACCGAACCGAAACTGTCCGAAGGGTGCATAAATTTAAAACACTTTCACACATTCATTAATAACAGAACCCTCGGGTGGTGGTGGAGGAAAGGAGGCAAAAAAAGGAAGTACGATAAAATATAGTTGTCCTTTCGATTACGGCGGGCAAGTTGGTGAAACTGCTTGATGATAACGCGTTCGGATGGGGAAACCTTAACGTACAGATATATCGAAACAGTGTTCGAAGCGGTGTAATTCCCAACGACAGGCCGCGTTGTGTGTGCGTGTGGGTGTGCAAGGGAGGTACTGCTATGCCTTGGCCCAACTTGTTACCGAATGTTTTCTCTCCGAAAAGTGGTTGACTCTGTGGTAGGCTGGCTATCTAATACGGGGGTTGCATTTTTTGCCCGTGTCCGACGCATTAGCCATAGGGCGTAGGGCAGACGAAAGTAATCTGTTTGCATTGCAAGAGGATTAGATCGTTTTAGTGGCGTAGGTTGCTATGATTTTTTTTTTTTTCAATGACGGAGTGTTAAACGTCGTTGCTACCCTCTGTTGGGAGAAACGATGGTAGACCCATTAGAACACGCGTAAAATGCAATGGGACGTTTGATGACAAAATGATTGATGAAGCATGTATCATACTGAAGGAGACATTGGGTTTTATATTTCCCGAAAAGAATGAAGATATTTTGGTTGAAAGGGGTTTTATATTGAAATTATGAGGTAATTAAATAGGGAAATCTTTTCGAATACGAATCGATTATGTTTAAGTAACATATTTCTGCAGCAAATATCAAGTAGATAAATAAGAAACAAGTTATCATATGTACAGTTGACCATATCATATCACATGTGTTAAAATCTTATCTGGCATTGAAAAACTATTGCACAATATCTACCTAGTATATTTCATACAAACGATCATTCGATCCTCTTCGCCGATTCGTGGTAAAATTTAGCTCTAACACTTTTTAATGCTTCATAAAAATAAGTGCTTTGCTCGCAACATAAAACATAAATCACAATTTTTTAAATATTAACTCTATACATCGTTCAAAGCTATTTCGCTAGCTTTGGTACGTAGCCATGTCATATGAATGTTTGTAGCAAAACTGATGATTTATTTTCATGGAATTTTTTTCTTCATAACGGGATTGATCAATAAGTAATTCAAAGCAAAAGCAAGACATTATCTGATTTTATTATTTTAATATAAATAATATAACGAATTTGTCATTTTCATCTAAAAAAATACAAAAAGAGATCCACTGCTATGTAAGACCCGTTAGAAGCTCTTTTAGCAAAAGCAGATTTTAATTTTTTTAAAAGCATAATTAACATTAAATGTAGAGTGGTCCGTTCTGTTAGCTAACCATGCACACTCTAGTGTGCCAATCGTTTCTAAACCCAATCGCGAACCGCGCACAATTCCGTACCGTACCCATCAAGCAACGTCAACAGTACCAAATGAAAATTAATCTTCATCACTTAATCATTACAACGCTTCCATCACAGTTCTCGGCGGTGTGGTTCGTTTTTCCATACGTGCGCACCGTCGCTTTTGTAACGAAAAAAAAAACGCCGTCCTTAGGACCCAGAAGTGCCAAGGAAACTGAGAAGAAATGTGTTTGTATCTCGGTTTCGTTTTTGTTGCTTCTCCTGCTTCTCTAAATTATAAATAACTTAATTTCACTCCTTCCTAGTCGGCATCCAGTCCAGCACACCTTAGTGACCCTTTCGCATCGAACGAGAACGGGTGGATAGAGAGAAAGCAGAAAAGGGGAAAACCGGGGACGGAGTGGTCGTATCATTCCGCCGAGGTGACCCGAGGTAGGTAACGCGCAAGGTGATTATAAATTGCATCTAATTAACGTGATCATCAATTACGTGCCACAGGGTGCTTTCGCAATGTAGTTCCGCCCAACTACTGCTGCTGGCCGTGGTGGGATGGCGGGCGCTTTGAAACGTACCGCCATCATTTTCATCTGACCCGGTTCCGCTTTGGACGTTCTGTACGATTCCGCCTTCGAAAGCGAGTAGTAGTGCTGCAGTTACTGATTGCTACCGCATTAAAGGCATGATTTAGTCAACGTGAAATATTTCATGGCACAACGCTCCGTTGACGCAACATTTCAAATCTGCATCGAAATAATCGACAAAAAGCATGACAGAAAATCTCCTTTAATGGTTCCATCGGCAGCGGCAAAACAAAATAAAACCGATCAAAACACCTGATTTCAAAGGCGGGATGTTCGTCTGACAAAAAGCAATAGCACGCTCTATGCAAATACGCGCTACCAGTAGAATTCAATAATGTTGTTTTTGCTGCCCGTTTTTCTACTGATTGATACAATGGATCGGTTTTTAATAGCTAGCATAGATTAACGGAATCTTTCCACGGTGTGCATCATCATATTTATCACACAGTACCCTATGGCTATCGTTTGCGGCAGTGGGAGTGCAGTTTTTTGCTCATTTGCAACCAATCACAACAAGTTCTTACATGAGATTTTATTAAATCTGCTCCATATTCATCAAACGCTTCGCGCTCGAGGCTTTTGTTTTGTCCAAACGGGAGCTTATGTTAAATATTTTAAAAATTTGTCCCACATGCAGCACTCACGGTAAGCTAAATCAGTGGGCCAGAGTGTTTTTGCTTGTTTCGGTGTTTGCGAAAGCTTATTGTGAGCAAAAAAGTTTTCATGCCGTCACTATGATGTTGGGTCTTCCCAGCGAACGGGATTGATTTGGCAATTCCAACGGTAGTTTCGATCGTAATTCGTACTCTCCAGTTCCCATGCGAACCAAACCTCAGAGTGGGTCCTTTTTATTGGATAAAATTTGATGCTTTTAGCTGCTTTTTTATTTTTTTTAGCTGCTTTGGACTTAACTCGCTATGAAAAACCACACATACACGGGAAGAGTGAAAAATTGAGAAATTATCTTGAAGCGAATGCTGACAAACGCGAGGCGAAGGACGCGATCAGAAAAACTAAACTTTCAACATGATCGAAATTAATCCTTAGAGGAAGGTAAATTGGAGAGTTAGCAGTAAAAGAAAGAAAGAGAGAGAGGGAGAGAGATAAGGAGAGAAGGATAGAAAAAAACACTCACCCCAAAAGGCTATGAATAATTAATCGAACAAACCACCGGCGAGCCGCTTATTAAGACGGCTAGTTTCGGTTTGACAGGTTATTAATTCGCTAGCGGTGAAAGCTTGCGCGGTGGACATTGTATGTGTTTCTGCTGGACACGGTGGAAAAGATCCGTTCCGTAAACGGCCTTGCCGAAAACTCAAGCGCCATCACCCCCGATATGGCTTTAATTTGTTCGCGATCGTTTTATCGATGGGCAGAAGATGAACAAATTTACAAACATGCGCCATTTCGGTGCTTGTTTCGCTGCCTCCTCCCGTAGCGTCTCGCGAAAGAAAGCTTATTGATTGAGATATTAGGATGTTTTGATGATCGCACTCCATCGATAAAATCGATAAAATACGACAAACGGTAGTTTTTGTTGTTGTTGTTGTCGTTGTCGTTCTACTGCTCCCGGGGGCCTAACGGTAACCGAACACGTCTTTCAGGTGGATAACATCGGACCGCATGATTCGAAACATAGTACCATGCTACCTCAAGCCAATGGTCGATCCGGGAGCAGCCAGAAGTCATTTACATGTCGTAAAAATCAAAATCACTTGCTCGCAGGCGCGATGAAGATTTTGAGAATCCGGCTGGTCATCTGGTAAAGTGTTTTGCATTTTTGTTTTATTTTGTTTGTTCCTCAGTAAGCCACATATTCTTTCAGGGCGAAGACATCAATTCGCAAATGGCGAGAGAGTATATATGGCGTATTATGAATATTTTACCCAAAGGGCAACGGTTTATGGTTCTAGATGTATCATTAGTAGTCTAGCAGAGGAATGCTTTGTATATCAACCGGTTTGGCTAGGTAATGTTGAATGTTGCGTTCATAAGTCGCCTGTAAGCCATTAAATAATAAGGTGTGCATATAATAATAGCATAGAGCATTATAAAGAAACAGGTAATGCCAGCTTTAAAATAATCTGGACAGTATAAATATTCATTTGGGAATAGTTGTGCGTAAAATGATTTACTGTAGATTATACAAAAATCAGTTATGATGTAAATCAATTCATCAATATACAACCCATAAATTATGATATTGTAAGTTAAACAGCATCAAACTTAGGCGTGATGTTTACGAATTTTTCTCACAAACGGAAGGCGTTTGTCGAAAATAAAATAAAAATGACATTCTCCCATTCCGCGAACCGGAATTAGCGTTCCAATCAAATAGCATCAGGATTTTATGTAACCTGTTGCTTTGAAATTAAAAAAATAACCGCATAAAAACACTACGTGGGACTGTTGGGGCTGAACATTTTTGTGTAAATGTGTTTTGCTTATTAGGTTATTTAATTCATGATAATTGTTTACTCATATTTTTTTTTAAATTTCTTTACTAATTTAACTAACTAACTATGACTCGAAAGGGGAAAGATATGTAATTCATCTAGTATTCCGAGTAAGCTTTCAATGTAAATTTGAACACAAGAGACGGCTTTTTGGGTAGTCTTATCGAGACGAAGGTTGTCATCACATTTAAGAAAACAAATAAATATATTCATGAGCTAAAGTTTTTGAAATGGTATGATGCAAGACAGTCATTGTTTCATTTCTTCGTCATCTCACTCGAATTCGTTAAGGATTTTTAAATTATGCGAGTGTTTAACAGAAAATAGATCCGTCACACCGTAAACTCTGCGATGTCTAGTACAATAAAATGGGTTAAAGAACATCTGACTCTAGATCGCAAGTAGAAAATGAGCATACGCGGAGTTAATGCCTTTAAATAGAACACCGCAGTTCTAGACATTCGAGCATGACTTTCGTGCAGAATACTCAAACGTCAGTCGCATTGCCCAAGGTTAAAATGAAGAAGTCTTCAAACCATGACTAGAAACAAAATATGCGCATATAAAGCCGTTCCCAAAAGATGAAAACGATATTTCTGTACAGGCAGACCGAATTCCAGAAAACCTATATGCTACTACCATAGATAAGTCACAAATTTTTGCTAGGATTTTCTAAAGTTTTATTCCCTGAAACAATTGTGTATATCGGATAAAAATTAGATTTAGGCGCTTTGATACGATAGATCATTAAATTAAATTATTATTAAAGTGTTTTAGTGGTTTATTCCATAATCTAAATAATGCTTTAATGCTGATCCTATTGCGTGCCGAACATCATTTGTAAGTCTAACTGAAGGAATTATTTGTAAGCACTGTTACGTACGATGGCACCTTACCAGCATTCCATGTTTGTTCCATTCTAAAGAAGCTATAATTCCATGACGAATGCCGTGATCATTGCCTTTGAAGAACATAAACATCCTGAAGCATCTAACTATTAGACAGCCGGCCCATTACAAGGTCCAACCAGTGTGGAGCGAAAGCGGCAAATACAAAGAGTACACAAAGACCGTCGAATATTAGAATGCGTGAATTCATTCTAGCTTTCAATAAAACTGTCGCAAAGCTATACTCAACGGTGTGTGGAAACCCGGGGGCAACAGGAAACCCGGCCGTGGAAAGAAATAGCTAATGCCGCCGTCTTCGACATTCGCCAACCGCAAATACGCTTGGGTCTCGGGTGGTATCGAGCGCACGTGCACAACCGTGAATCCAATCAGGTTAATTAGTTTATTAGAATACGAAGTGAAATAATTGGCCCAGTCAGAATACGATGGAAACCACGGATTTACCGCTTCCCGGAGCACATCGTTGGGCGTGCTTCACTGACGCATGATGGCATCCTGCATGTGTCGGGTGAGCTGCGTTGGCGTAGAAAATGATCCTTCCACCACACCTCGTCGGTTCCACTTCCACCCCGCCCCAATATCATCGCATCGGTCGCAACGGTAACCGAGCATAAACAGTTTATATCTCTACAGTTCGTTTTACAACCGCAGCCAAAAGGGCTTAGGGTTTCTAAGTCACTCAATCGCTACTAGCACTTTGCGGCTTACCTGTTTCCTTTAGATCTGCGTGTGTTTTTTTTTTGCTTTGTTTCGGTTGCACGCCCTCGCTGCTGCAAAAAGTGCGCGGAACGATGCGAAAAATGCCAAATTGTGGACCTAATTCGGTCAAAGCGTAACATTTGCCAAGTGCGCCTTACTCACCCACGTGTAAAGCATCTTTTAATGGTTGTGTTTTCCGTGGCAAGGAATTATGCGCAATTATGTCGTACTGATTGGCCAACCGACCGCGGTTACGAGCGTGGAATATTTCTCGTGAAGTAATTAAATTGGAATTATTTGCCACGCCCAAAACGATATGGATCGCTCTAAGAATGAAAGGTAGCGAGAGACGAATTAACTATGCAGAGAACAAAACATGCCAAAGCAAAGTAGATTTGGGAGGAAATGTTTATCAATTCATGTCATAATAGCCACATGCAGCGCATCAATTAGTTGTAGGAATCTCTGAAATCGTATTTATTATATTTGTATAACACAGTGACTTAAATGATAAACCTATCATGATGCTACGACATGAAATAAACGATAGTAAATGTTTAAATTTTAATTGAAAAATCCATTTGCATAGTAGCAACAAATTTACTATACTTAAAATTAGTCTTAAACTCAAAACTGACAAATGTGTTCTACTCTTATTACACTTTTTTCCACTTGCTGGAGTTTTTAAACAATCCTGTAATTTAATCGTTTGCAACCTATTAATCTTCATGAAGCACTTGATATCCACTTTGAACATTTTAGCTATTATCATTCTATGATAATTCTATGAGAGCATAATGTGTATTATGCTAGAATATGAATTGAAATTATATTTTTTCGAAACATTTTTCCGTTTCTATTGTATGTTTGTATATTATGTTTCTAATAAATAGAATATTTATTAAACACTTTTTTAAACGTTTTTAATAATTATTTTCAAAAATAACATTCAACATTCAAATACACGAACATAACATTCAAATTTCTTTGTTCAGTAAACTATTGATTAAATCTAAAATATTGAGTTGATATGACTTCAAGAATCAAGAATACAAGAAATAAATGCAATTCTATTCATAGATAACATTGTCAAACCCTTTATTAAAGTTCATTACATTGACTCCAAAAATGAAAGTAAATTAAAAAATTAGCGATACTATTTTAAACCATTGCGATAATATCAGAGAATAAGTAGAAAAAATATGTACAAGCTGTTGAAGAGTATTATAGGATAAAAAAAACATAATAAATTTTTCTGACATTTTGAGACACCCGTAAGACTCTACTGTATGGCATCTTCTCAGTAGTTTAAGTTCTTTTTTTATCGGTATCACTGTATTTCTTGCGGTCACAAAGACTCATCTTTCATAGCCATAAATAAACAATCATGATGGCTATGGATTATTTAACGATAATCAAGAGTCAATTTAAACATCACGGATAATGTGGCATAAAATTAAACATTTCGACACACCTGTGTCTAGTTGTGCTTCTAATAATACCTCCCACCAACTTTTAGTCATAAACGTTATTTAGCATCGTATTCAATTAAAATTTGCATAGGTAAATGCAATTGCAGCTCCACGAAAGGTGCAATAAAAGATCTACCACAGAGCACAGATATGGATGGGAAAATCACCCAGCGAGAAAAGCAATAAAGGGAGATTATCAACTAATTTCACACATGCAGCACATCAACTGTGCGAATGATGAAGAATTTGTGGTGAAAGGTGTATATGCCGGCACTGATACTGCCACAGCCATAACCTTTCAGATCGTTTCTTTGGGTATAAGTATCTAACAATCGTAAAGTAAATTTATGTTTCGAATAATTTGATTTCCATAAGAAACTGCTATATTATTATAATATATAATGGAACATTTCACAGTAATTGATAAGTTATGAGCTTACAAAAAATAAGAGAAGATCATAATTTTTTCCATTAAGCACAAACAAACCTTTTCTGTCGCTCGCATACATTCGTCTGAAGTGCCGCGCGTCGTGAAAAAAAGACTTCTGGTTTTTTCTTCTTTAAAATTAAGTGTAAAAAGCTCATCCTACGCTAAAATCGATTAGTGCTCCTTCCTACCAGCCGCACGGTTTTGCGAAAGAAGAAATCCAAATCGGTCGAATCCTAGAACAATAGAAGGATTGTTTAGATTTTGTTCGAAACGTTCCTCATGATCGAGACTGAATGGCGGCGGCATCGAACAAACGAGGGACGGGATGGAAGTACACGTGAAGCCGAATCGGCAGCAAAATGCAGAAAGAAAACACTCACGAGCCAGACTAAGCGTCGCGTACTCGGAATGAGAACGCCGGGGATACGGTGAACATGTGCTCAGGATACGACGAGGTGCATAAATCCCTCTTCTGGCACACATCGCATCCTTGCCACCGGCTCTCGAGGGCTCGATACGAAGGCCACCATCGTGATGGCCGGGTTTACCCACACTCAGCTGTATCTTCATCTTATGAAATCTCATTCATCATCATCATCCTCGCCGTAGGACGGTTGGGCATACATGACCGAGCATGAGCATTTCAGATGTATGGTGCATGTATGCATGTGCGCCCTCACGCACATGGCTGCAGGATACGCGTAAGCCGAACCAGAGCGAGGTGGAATAAGTCCAATGAAAAAACAAAACCCCGCATCCGGGACAAGCGATATACCTGCACGTATGCAGAAGGTAGAAGCAAAAAAAAAATCCACACATGCACACCGTGAGGGAAAAAAAGTAGGCCAAAATCCGCTTAAGTTATTCCCAAATGCAAACTGAACTAATTTGGATATCTAAATTCAACACCACTCCTACGCTTAGCAGGCGCGGCGCGTTTTGGTTAATTCGTTCCGGGCGGAGCTAGAGCAGAGAAATCCCGGTAAAAACGATGCTGCCTACCCTGCCTCAGTGCGCTCGGATGCTGAAGCTGAAGCTCAAGGGGAGATATTCTTCAAGCGTTCGCATCCTACCGGCTTAGGATGTAGGACGAAAAAAAAACACACACACACACACACAATGGCAGAGTGAAGCTCTAGCGAGGGAGCATTTTCTTGTGTATTGTTGGCTCTGCTTTTTGGGAAAAGAAAAAAATCTTGCTTGATCGTTTCGTGTCCCTACGCGAAAACGGTACTTATGTGCCGCTGTGGTAAGGGCGAACAAAAAACAAAAGAAACTCGAAATCCCCGAAACTATTAGTTGGGCACATGTGCGATACGCGATCCATGGTGTAGCGTGCTCTGGTTTAAGATTTCATGATAAAGATTTTACGATCTTTAAACGACAGTTGATCTCGTGTGTGTGGTATGGTTACGCCTTCATCACAATATATAAGTTCGTGTGCAATTGATAAAGAAAGAAAATGTATATCATGCACATCGACCCTTGGGAGTTAAATTAAAAATAATTTCAACATTAAACAAAAAATAGTTACAATTGCACACGGTTATAATTGCATGAACATTTATCCAATGCAGCTCTCTTAATATGCTTTATGTTTGCGTTGATGACTGTTAAAGATAATCGTGTCGAAATGAAAATTATGTGAATTGTGAACAGAAAACCAGGATTTAAAAAATAAACAATAAAACCAAATATTGTATGAGACCAGTGACGAAACGGTGTAATAGTGACCAGCACAACTGCAGAAAAATGGAAAATGTCGTGACTAAAGTGATAGTTTTGATATCAATTGCTATTTTCAAAATAGAACACAATAGTTGATCATTGTAAGCCTCTTTTGTGTGATAATAAATATATGAGCAATAGTGCAGTGCAATTATCATATGAAAAATGTGAAACATCATTGCTATTGTGGACAGCAAAAAGTATAACTCAATGACAAGAAATGAATGTAATAAAACCTGGCTCAACCCTATCTCGAACTACTTGTCAATGTATCATAAATACTTATTGAAATACATTACATAAAACAGATAATAAAATTAAGGAGAGATAAATTAGCCAAACAAAATAAAATAGCGATTAAAAAAGTGTTTATTCCCTGTCTTAACGATATGGATAAATAATATTCCCACAAAACACATTAATATTGATAATTTTGCTGTAACATAGGATTCGATCCATCAAACTCAGTGATTTTGAGAAAAATATATTAAACAAATTTTGTTTTATAGAAGATCATGTTCAAATATTCCCACGTCTATGTAATATCGTTCCACAGTTTAATTTTAATGTCTTTAGTTTAGTTTTAATGTCTGCGTCATCCAATTAAAATCCAATATTTATAGTTTAGAACTGAGAGTTAGGAGGTTTACATTTTTGTTTTAGATCAATTTTAATTTTTATATCTGAAATCGAAGGTTGATTGCACCAGAGCCAACATTCTTATCACATGTCTGGGTTAACTATGCGCGTGGTTCTTTCATCCATTTAGTTTGTGAACACACCTCATCCCAAATTCTTTCCTTTCCGTTCAAGTAATAATCCAGTTTTTAACTTGTAATGAACGTTTTCAATTATTATGTGAGAAAATATCATCATTTCTCGCTCATTATTACCAAACATAGAATAAATGAAATGTGTAATTAGAATGCCACATTTCAAATGGTTATGGATCACTAGTTTATATTTTTCAGAACAGTTGCTTCAGCACCCTTTTAGTTTCGCGATAGAACTTCACAACGGTTCACACTTAACGCTAAATTGTACAATCTGTCTAACTACATAAGCTCAACTACAGCGTTAGTTTGGTTAAATTCAAAATTAAATCTATGACGATGAATAAACATTGAGTGGTATAATACAATGGTTAACCTCATAAATAACGAGCCGTAAAATTAAATTGTTATGTAAGGGGTTCCACCTACCTGCACAATCAATAATGTTTCATCCGTAATAAGGCAAGTGCGTGGTTGCAGAATTAAGCGTATGTGTGTTTAATTTTTAAAACTCCACAACTCGCCTAGGCTCGGGTTTCGTCGCAACGGATAGTTATCATGCTCGGCACACCAACGTTTTATCTTCCCTACACTGTTCAAAGCTTACCCACAAACGACGCCTTGCAGGTTTTTCATGCTGATTGCTTAATTTATTCCTGCTAACCCGCGAGCTTTGAAAAAGTTCGATCGTGCTAATGCTCAGATTAATCGATTTGCTCGTGCCCGGCCATCGGTCACCGATGAAGATATCGAATTTTAATGACTCGCCGTTACTAAGTTTGGGCTGTCGGCGGTACGTTGCGCCAAAACCCCGACTGACACTGGACCGTTTGTGCCGCCGCCATAAATCACATTGCTGATTTTTTGTTATAATACACATTTGCGTGCCGCGGGACATTCCGGACGAATGGGCGGACGATCGGACGGACGGACGGTGGAAACGTAAATCTCCCAGCAGCGTGGGACCATTTGATACTAATCTACGTTTAATGATTGTATCGTGGGGAGCAGCGGAAATAAAGCGAAGCGATAAAATGTCGAACGGAGTAGGAGTAGACGTAAACAAAAACGTCACATTTTTTCGACAGTGAACCTTCGAGGGAGGGTGGGTGAGGCAAATACCCCGTTTGATGAGGCGAAATTGGACGTAGCGTAGGATTGTGCTAGATCAATTTATTTGCCCATCCATTTGTGTCTAACGAGCGTGTTTACCTTTGGCTAGGAATTTGATTTCAATTTCATGCACACCCGGCTCGATCGCAGTGCCCCATGGTTTTGTTTTTCTCACCCATATTCACTCGGTGCACTGAAACAATTGTGTGAAGGTAGCGGCTATGAGATTTGTTTTTTTTTTTTGCGGGCTCATTTTTTGTCGCGATTTAAATTGGATTGTTATTGCCAAAATTGACCCCATAGTTTTTACTTTTTAAGCTGTTTTTAATGACCAAACATGTAAATGTGAGTTGTGTGATTCATTTTTTTTTTTGTGTGTCCCGACGAGCCTCCCTTTCCGTGTTCTCTTTGTAGTAAAGCGATACCGTGCGATGGTAGACAAGCATTTTGCCCTCAAAATAAATATCATGCTCACATTATTGACAACTTAATCACAATAATTACATAAAAGGCAGCGTGCCTACGGTTTGCGATCACACTCGCGCTCGCCTTTCTTTTAATTTCCCTTCCATTCTCTTTCCGCCCTCGGTATGCTTTAACTCGCGCTAACTAAATGCCACCCACCACCATCAAAAGGGAAGGACTTCTTTCTCCTCCTCCCTCTGCACAATGCGGAATTCTTTTCCATACGCTGAGCAACAATTTTCACTCATCCAACCAACGAGTTGGCTCGCGTTCATCGCTTATAAGTCGCTCGTTGAAGTCTTTCGTTTCGAGCGTCGCTCGTTTCTTAGCGAGCACCGCATGCCTATGAGGGGTTATTTGCCGCCATATTATTACGCGCTGTGATATGACATTGTGCCTATTCATCGTGATCACCTTAGATATAGACCGAGTAGGGATCTCGGGTTGAGTCAATGTGGCTCACTCCTCATCGACATTGATCGCTTATGATGCGGATTGGGATCGATTTCAGCGGATCTACATCGACCATTCGGAGGTGACGCGTGGGACAGTTTCGGTTATCCGCGGAATGCGCACGTTACGCTAGCGATCACGTTTTGATGTTGTACGGAATCACTTTTTAGCGCTGCAGGAATTCCATTCACTAGTGACACGGTCGTGCGCCGTATCCATGATCGTGTTTGCTGGTGTTGAATATTGCAGATGATAACATCGGAAGATGCCATCGGGACTGATTTCAACGGACCACGGGACGAGACAAATCAGTCCTATTCAAGGCATATTGGAAATCGGGTTTATCGAAGAGCAATTTGTGAATGTCGATCATCGGTTGGGAATTAAAAGTACATTTTTTCGATCATCGTGCTGTTAAAATGTATGCACAACCGAATATCAATCCAATCATGTCAACATGAAACAGATAGTCTGAATATGATTTGGATGGTATTATTAACTAACACGATCGTGACTGTTGTAAAGATGTTATTTGTCAATCCTGGCCGCATCCTCGATGCTTGAGGCTTGATTTGCTTCGTTTCTGAGGCTTATAGTATTAAAGCTGCTTCAATATTGATTCTAAACTAATGCGCTGAGATGATGTATGTAGTGTGAAGTAAACACGATTCACGAAATAAAATTCCACATACTTTAAGGATCCGATCAAACCCCAACAGTATAATACTGATTGATGAAAACACGTCTTGCAGCGGGAGGGTTTAATGCGTCCCATTCAGTACCGGAAATGAGTAAACAAGTTAGGCTCATGCACCTCCCCGAGGGCCAAAAAAAGGGCTTTTTCCCTTAGGATTTTTAGTGGGCCAAATCCTAAGACATTCTTAGGACGAAGCGTTGCACCAATGTGCGTACTTGGGGCAGACATTCTGGCATCTTAAAATTAATTGATCGACAGAAGTCACTCACCGTCGGTACCGTCGGTCATCGGTCATCGGTAAGTAAAATGTCCTCCGCGCACAGGATACACGAACACACGAGAACGAAACATTATCTCTCAGCATGATCTTCCGACCGACACCAAACACGACGCCTCGACAACACTACCGGGACCGGGTTGAGCCGATCATCAAACAGGCCTGTCCGACGAAAACCTCCGAATCGGGACAGGATAGGAACGCTTTGAGAGGCAAAATAATCTAAATCGTACACCTTTGAAAGCTAATAAGTTCCATCATTTATTACACGGTTACGATGCCAGGCGTCATTAATCACCCTCCGTCCCGGTGCGGTGCGGCTTGGCTTCGGATATTGACGGTGTGCTGTTATGCTTGGTACTCGCTCTTCTCGTCTCCCTGTTCATCGACTCTTGATCGGATCTTACGGAAGATACGTGTGAGAAGGGGTTGCCGAGATCATGAAGATCCATCAATATGGCCGAACCGCCGACATGAGTAGAATTATGCGCGTAAAACATGCTGTTCGGGTTCGGTTTACCGCGTTTTCGATTGGTGATTTTTGTTGGATGCTGTCTGACCGCCGTGTTATGCTCCCGTGGTCCGTATGTTGCACGGTGCGAGTAAGAGGTGACCAATAAATTTTTTATTTTACGACAAAGATCCATTTTTTTGTCCTCATATCGTCCGAACTATTAATCGCTTTTCGGTCGGTTCGTACGCATTTTTCCATACTATCGATTTAAGTTTTATATATTTTAAGTTTTTTTCAGATGGTTATGCGAGTAAAACGAAGCGTCGAAGCGTCTTATGTAAAATAGCAAAATTTGGAATATTTGTGTGGCATTCTCAACGATTTGCCATTCCGGTTGCAAAAAGATGGATAATCAGCATATTTTTTATGTTAGGTTATGAATGTATCAAAACCAGTCGATCGAACTTATCTGCACGTTTCACACTCTCAGCTTTAATGCCTGCCAGTATTACTCTCAACAATACCAACACATTCGCATAGCAAATACGCTGCTGGCGTGACACCCTCGCAAAGGGAACAATATCCTGTGCGCTCATCCAGCAAAAACCGGCTCGATGTCGTCGCTGTCTAGCGTGGTGAGTGTAATATAAATAAGTAACAGTATACCTCAATTAGCACGTCCTGTGCTGTGCAGTCGCTGATGATGTGTCCGGAGCTTGACGCTGGGGAAGCATTTTTGCAGCTCCAGTCTCGTCAACACAGTAAACTCGAGACTCGCTGTCCAGTCGAGGTGAACACTTTTGCGACCTTCACTCGCTTGCGCAATACAGTCAGTGACATTTAAACCAGGATGAAAAGCATGTGGAAATGACACAGTTCTGGGTGGCTGTGGGAAGCAGCAAACATCTAGTGAAAGTTATGGAGATGATTTATAAAAAAAAGATAAAATATCGACTTACCGTACAACTATTCTATGTTTCATTGGATTGTAAAACGTCTAATCATTATGCACAAAATGTAATTTAAAAAAACGTATTATTTTTCACTTGCTTGTATTTTACAACATCGTATAGATACTACTATAGTTTTCTAGTTAAATTATTAAAAATAAAAACAACCGAGAAAAATTAATATGTTAACCGAGATAAATTTTAATAATATACTAACTGAGATAAATTATATAATAAGCTCGAGATAAGGGAAATAACATCAGAGTTCAGCGTTTCAGCTATATTACTGTTTCATATCCCAAAAAAAGTCTGAAATCGAACTTACGAAATAATAACTTACGAAAAAAAAACAAAAATTGCGATTACTTTATGTAGGAAATGCGCCTTCAGAATCATTTCGTGCTTCCCAAACCTTTGCAGTTCCGTTATGATTTAAATTTAGGGTAAGTAGGAGTATCAATACATTAAAAGGGGAAAATTTATACATTTTAAATTAAAAAAGGGGAAAATTTAAATGTGTGTCACAATAAAAACCAGTAAACGAGTCAAGCCTGTCGATCTTAGTATAGATTGCTGGATGTCTTGAAAAAAAAAAATCATTCAAATCGTACCGTGTTAGGCTGCTATTTATAGTTTAAAATAAATTATAACATCATTATATACAAACAATTACAAATAAAAATCATGCGAACCCTTTAAATTACTGATGTAATCCACGAAAGATTTTCTGGTAACATCGCTTGCGACATTATATTTTAATATTGTGTCAAACCGTTGGGATCATAAAAGTTGTGCTGTATGCATCCAAGCAAACCAGTGAAGTACACACAGACAACTTTGCTCCCCGAACACCCTGTTAATATGACAACCAACTGTAGTATTTGTTGCACGTTTCTCCCTGTGTTTTTGTGTTGCAGCCGAGCGTTAGATCATGCAATCCACCAAAGCCCTGAAGCGCCGAGAGTGCTAACAACAACACACTCACTAACGTAACGACAGTACGTCCCACCATCGAGCCAGCAGACGAGGCAAGCCGATGCTTGTCAATTAAATTAATACACCATGTTAACAACAAGCCTTCTCGAGGCGTGCTGTGAACCGGCGGCACACCGTTCTGGAGTGGGTGAAAGATTCACCACCAGCCGCGTCATCCGTCATCCTCGTGTGTTGTCGCCGTTTCGGAATCGGAAAATATAATTTGTCAAAATGACCCGAAGTGATTTGTAAACATTGTTTCGATATTATTTTTCTGCCTTCCCATTTCTTCCGGGGGTTCATTTTTTCTGTTGCTGTTTGGGTTGCGAATCCCGTGTGGAATGCGATACGCGAAGCGTACACTGTGGCTGTGGTCATCCATTTGGTCTGCCCGGGCCTGCGTGAACCCTTGGACATTATGATACCGGAGGTGTAGCAAACGGGTGGACACGATGGTAGGCTCGATTGCAACTCATCCGAACCAGAAAGATCCCGGTGGTTGGAGCATCCTTCTGGCGGTGGGTGCAGAATGTTTACGCCGGTGTCGGATTACATACAAAAACACACACACACGCGCACAAGCACAAGCGAGCGTGCTCACACACTTGCAGATGTCACCGTTGCGTGACGTCAGACCATTACACTCGAACCGCGATTGTCGCACTGCTCTGAAGTGTGCATTAGGGCGTGCGAGAGTGCTCAGTTCTGCAAGTGGCGGCATTTGCCCGTAGGGAGGACGGTTGTCTGCCTGTTAAGTGGCTGGTAAAAACACAGTTGCCGGGCTAGCTTTCACATGCTGTGTTGTGGAGCGCAGCAGTGTAAGAGTGTTTTAATTGAGAAAGCAACATACTCTTTTCGGTTGTTTCTAATGAGACACAAATATTCTCCTCAACTACCTTCAAGCATTGCTGTTCAGCGTGAATATAAGCGAACATTTGGTAGGATTCACGGCGGCATTACATTAATAATGTTCTTTAAGGAAATATTCCGCACATGTTTTTTTTTCTCTTACGAATGGGAAACCTGAAGAATTCTTTAAGAATGTATAGAAAAAAAAATTGGGAGCATAACACAAACAGCTGCTTGACTAAATACCTTTAGCTAAAAATGTTATCCAGAAGAAGATAAAAACATTGTTTCGTACATGTTATGCGCGTAAATGATCGGTTTCTCGGTAGAACAAATAAAGAACATTTTTCTTTAAGCATCTTTCATCTTATCTTGTTGGATCTTTTATCCACGCTCGACACCAAAATCAACCGATAATACCATAAAAAAACGAAATTCTACTCTGGAATACTTCTATGATAGCTTAATGATGAGAGTTATCTGGATGGTTTATATAACAAATTCTATGTTAGTTTTTTCAAATTTTTAAACGTTATTGTATATTTTTGACTATAATCGGATGACATTGTTAAAATGTCGATGACGGCTAACCTATATCGTCACGCCATCCAAATCATTGGCTGCAATTATACCGAGGTTGACTTTGACGCTCAACGTCACATGTTGAACTCATCATAAAATACGTTTCAACAAATGTTGCTTAAATAAATAATATAAATCATGAAATGTTTAAGTTGAAACAAAAAATAATAGCTTTTAAACAGGTTATTGTTATTGTATTCTTCTGATTTTATATTTATATGTTGCACCTTGAAAACATAATTGTAAATGTTAGTCAATTTATGCAAATTTCACAAATAATCTTTTAATCTTTAGAAAAAGAAATCTGTTTAGGAATAGACTTAATTGTTCATGATATATATTTGTTCATATTTTGTTTTGTTATGTAATCCATAACTATTGTAGCTAATTACCATACAAGCAATTGCATCGTTAATAGGAATCTATCTAATAGCATTCATGGCCTGTTAATAGAAATAATCACGAGTGAGGAATATAATAGTCAATTACAGTGACTAATCTGTGAACGAATTTAAACCACCATACACAATAGCTATTACCATACATCTCAATTATCACGTAGAACAATGGTAGAAGTGTAAAAAAATATAGACATAAGTTCGATATGATCAACAATTAAAAAGTAATAATCAACTTTAAGCCAACCATATCTAGCAATCCAGCACACGGTATAGTATTTCTAATAACGAAGTTTTGTTTTCATTTATCATAAACTAACTATCTCTCACGCATATCAGGTCGTTAGCAGGTACTAAAGGTTTTATGTACTGGATGTGAAGAACAACAACAACATTTTCATCATTGTGAGTGAGCAATAAAGCTCGCACACGCACTGTGTAACCAGCTGTTACTAGTTAGCACACGTCCACTGTAAATTGTGTGAAATGTTCTTCATGGTCATAAAACACAGGGGGTAAACGTTTGTCACACATCTTCTCGTACATGCGTTGGTTAAAAGCATCAACAAAAACAAGACATAAAAACGATCAATAAAACAAAACATTTGGTTCCGCAATTTTCCTCGATTCCTCGTGTGCCAATTTCGCGTCTCATAAACCAGTGATGAAGATCTTTCCCCACGAAGATGTGTGATTGCGGACGACCAAGATTAGCTGCGGACCAAGACGGCGCGAATGGAACGAAATTGGGCGGCGTATTGCTCTGTGAGTTTCCCGTTCTCTCTCTCTCTCTCTCCTCTCTCCACCTCCCCACCCTCCTTTCCTTCCAAAACAGGCAACATTACTAGACTGCACGACGTCAACAAAACAGCGAGACCGACGGTCGATGTACGACGACGTGAGGGTGATAGACTCGACAGATCAACAAGAGCAACAGCAGCAGCAGCAGCAGCAAAGGAAAAAGTGAATGAGGAAAACATCGTTCCACAAAACGATCGAACTGAGTGATCTATCTTATGGTTCAGATCTTCGTTTATCTTCACACCATTTCCGACACCTTCCGTCCGTCGCGTTTCCAACCACCGTTGCCCAACCGCTTTCGAGGTGCTGCTTATGGTCGTTTTGCGCATAAGTAAACACCGCTTTTTCTGGCGCGTTGCGGACGACCCCTCATCAGCAAACGCATAATTCATATTTCGTTTTTACATCTTCCACTTTACAGAAACGGGTAACCTCAGCCTCCTCGGCTCACCTAATGTTCGTACTACAATTGCCGCCCAAAAGTCTTCGCCGGGTTCAAAAAATCAGAGGAAAAAATCGGAATCCAAAAAATCTCCATCGTCACTGTCGTCTTCGACGGAACGATCAGCCTCAAAATCGAGGAAAAGTTCACCTCGGTGCTGACCGGGGCCACGAGGTTCTTTGCTGTTTGGGGGTGGTGGGGGAGGGGGGGGTTGTTGGGCAAGAAAAAAAATATAAACCAACAACCGTTTTGGACGGAACACACAAAAAACAGTCGAAGGGGACGAGGGGCAGCATGTCGAAGCATGTCGTGTACTGGCCGACCACATTCACAACCGTCCGGCAGCAAAAGCAGCAGCCGCAGCAGCCTCACCCTTTACGTTCCTTTCACACCTTCAGCATCAAATCCCACCGAAATCCTCCGGCAATGAGTCTGAGCTTGATGTCGTCGCACACCGTTTCGTGCGCCGTTCTTAAGTTCTGCCCGACGACGATCGATACAAACCGCAATGACTTTTATGACGGTGATGATGATGATGATGATGATGGTGATGTTGTTGGTACTGGATCGTAAAATAAATCGTTCGCGTTCGAATACGAATCCTTCACTGCATCTCGCACGGGCAGCGTGACGAGCGCGCACAGGCAACGGTGGACGATGACTTTCGGGAATGGTTGGGTGGGGAATCGGAGGGAATCGTTCCACTCTCGGTTGCGCGCACTTTTACCGAGCAAGCGTTCAGCGCAGTCTAGGAACATCTTCCAGCAGTTGACCCCGGGCACTTGATCTTCGGCCACGGCATCCATACCACTCGTGCAATGGCAGCGAGTAAGATCTTCATTCCGGGCGCGCCGTTGTGAAGCGGTTCGCTCGTTTTGACGAGGATTTTTACGTTGGAATTCACCCTAAAGTGTTATTAATTACGATGAGTGAGAATTATTTGTGATTTATCTCAGCAGCTAGGGCGGTCAGCGGGGGACTGTGTGGGCTCAGGTGGGGCGGCAATTTGTGAGTTACGATCACCACCACACTTCGTCACACTCACTGACATGCCCGAAATGGGTGTACGGGGTGGGAACATGCATGTTACCGTTCGCACCATTTTCTGTTGCTCAGTAGCTTGGAACGAACGGAATGTGTTCGTTCTTGTTTGTTTTTTTCCCCTCTTTGTCTGAGTGTGTTGCAGATTTTGGCTGATATTGGTTCGTTTCAATTAACTTAATTACCTTTTCAGAAACGCTGTGTCCATAATTGCACCCCATCAAAGCGTTTTTAACCGTATTAGTTGTTGCTTTCGAGCTGATCGTAAATGAGGAGATCATAAATAGCTGTACTGTATTGATAAATTGAATATCAAAAACAAAATGATGACACAAAAACTTATCCTTAAGCCATGCTTTTAAAGTCGTTTAAGAAATCCATGGAAGAAATAAACTTTATTATTGGTGCTGCGATGAAACATTTAAAGTGGCTTATGAAAAGTAATGATCGAACTCGTCGAGCTAATTGATCAAATTAAGTTACTAATACGAGTACGAGAAAGGGAGACTAGTGGCTAGACTAGCTTTTGTTTGTAAAGGAAAAGCTTAAACGCCGTTGAGCCATCATCGTTTAAAAAAACGAAAGTTTATATTATTTTGCAACTGAAAAAAAACAAAAAATAAATAACCGAGTTGTAAAAACTACGGCGTAACTCAAAAAATTAGTCATTTTTATTCTAAGTTATTTAATCCTAAAAGCGCTTTAATCCATGATCAATCTTTCCTCTTTATATCACCGTTTGCTTCCGACGATCTCTCTTCCGCTCTTATCTTTAGAAGGGCGAATGTCAGGGTTTTCCAGAATGTCAGGGTTTCCAACACGAGTTTTAGTGTCTAAGAGAAGAAGAAATAAAACACCTCTGTTGGTGCTATCGCTGGCCTATCCCTCATATTGATCTTAGTTCAGCACAGACAAAAAAAACACGGTTCGCAGCAACTACTTCGCAGCATGAGTACTTACACAGTGTTCGAGGGCAGTTAAAAAAAGAAATAAAAATTTAGTTTCATCGTCGATGATGAAATGTATGCACAACAATATATTGTACTCTATGAAAATGATTTTAAAAGCGTTACTTTAAAAATGGCAGAGAATACAGTAGAAACCATCTCGATTTTCAAGCAATTCCAAGAACTACTTAGCATGCGTTCTTCGGCGACACATTTCGGTTGCACCCTAATCAGATCCAGTTGCATTATGCTACTTGCATTTCCCATTTCCAGCTATCGATAAGATCAACCGCGCCTCAGGCGAGAGGGTTCGCGATCATCTTCAACCACAGCATCCCAACGGGCTAACGGCGAAGGTCTCAAGCACGGCTGCACCAGAAGAGCATCGCACGCAAAGCTTCTGCTCCCCCGGTGGCGGGAGGTCCTTTGTTTCCTCGGCTCAAAGATTCAATTGTTTGGTGCTTAAAACCGGCCACCGGGTGCGCGAGGTCGGTCGCCATTTTTCATCTTCAAGTTCTGGTTGCGCCCCGCTTTCGGGTTGCTTAAATAACCCATAAAATCCTAATGAGGTGCCGCCGGCGGCCCGGTACCGCATTTCTCGTACGCGTCAGTTGCTCGTATGGTTCTCGCATGTAGGAGGTGCACCCTACGTGGCACCCTTCGTCGTCATTAACGCATCGCACCGTGCTGCTCGTTCGGTGCGTACGTGTGTGGGTGTGTGTGATTACGGTAATCCATGAATGGGACGTTGAAGGATGATTTTCTAATGTGGGTTTATGGATTATTGTAACTTATTTTTATCTCAACATACGCTCCCGTGCGCAGTGCGGCGTTGGCTCTCGGGCTACGACCGCAAAAATTGTGCGCATGCATGGTATTCTTGAAAGCGTGAGTTTCAGAACGCTTTAGTCCACACGGAAGGTTGGATGGTTTTTGCGAAATGAATAGAAGGCTTAAAAAAAGGTTTCGTCGGAGCAACTTTGGATTATCAAGCTTTTTATTCGCATCCATAAGAACAAGTATTTTGTGGGTAGCAATATGGAACATAGCGAATAAAAGTTAAAATATTTTATTTCGATATGCTTAAATGTGAAATAACGACGTCGCTAAAGCTCACAACCAAAATTCTTTCTTCAAAATTTAACTTTCTGTACAAAGAGCGGATTCTTTAAGACCGCCAAAAAGTCCGTCCGACAAACCACACAACCATAGCCTGAACCCGCACACCTGCGGCAGTAAAAAAAACGTTTCGTTTTGAGCGCACATTTCTTGCCCCAATCGCTACACTTCCCACCACAACTTGTCCATTGTTTGGAGTGCATCAGAAATTACATAAAGAAAAAACCACGCATCAATTAAATTGATTTAGCTAATTAAATGCATTCGATGGTTCGCCGTACGATCGCGGCTTGCTGCGCATTGGTGGTCCGGCAACCACCACAGAAACCATCGAATCACTAACCAAATCCCCGCCGTTGCATCGCCGTATGCATGCGCCGTGTTTGAAAATCGCATCTTCCGCCGAGGATTGCGGTGACCACAACAACGCAATCAATTATGGCTTCCTTTCATTATCTAGCTGTCCATCAACGGGCTCTTCATCGCGGGGAATGCAAACGCAACGCGGGAGAAGATATCAAACGCTCGGGGTCGGTAAGGCGAAAACCTCCAGCGCGGTACATTAAGGTCATTTATTGGTCATGCATAAGACATCGACGACGTCTTCCTCTTGCGCTGTGAGCATGCTAGTCACGACAAATTTGCTATCCGAGCACGGCCGATGACGGTAGAGTTAAGTTCCAAACGAAGATGGCGGTGGCATCAGTTCGAAGCGATTTCTCTGCCGTATGCAATCGAGGCAATTTACGGACCCCAACCATCACTTCACATTAAGGATGCTCACAAGATGCCCCGTACGGCTCGATTTGGGCGCATCCGAACAACAATAGCCTTTTGAAACTATTTTCAACTTGTTCCACGAAAACATGACCCTCGAGAGGGAAGATTTTTCGACCCCGGGCCTTCGTTTCGGGCCTTCTGTTTCCGGCACGCAAGCCACGCATCCCGATGCAATTTTCTTCGGCAAACGGCAAAGAAAGCGCAACGCATGGTTCAAACCAAATGTTACGACCGTAAGTGTGATTGGCCACCATCGGAGGTCACGGTCAGGTGTGCCGAAGACGGACTGCCTACGAGCTTCCGATAAAGTTGCCGTGTAATTGGCCGATCGATTTAACGCCATTCCATATGGTCGATAGGTGCCGAAGGTTTGCTGTGGAAAATTATCGAATCTAGAGGATTTTTGGTCCGTTGTTTTGACACGGTTTCGACAACGAAAGTATAGCCTACGGTATCCTTATTTCGCGCACGACAGCAGGATGAACATAAGCGAATGATGCAGCTTCTCGGTTCTCTTCGAAGAAGCAGAAAATTAATTATAGCACCAGCTTTTAATTTCACAACAGATATCTCATAATTGAGCGTGAGCGACGTTCAGGAGATCAGAAGCATACCGTCATCGTGTAACCGAAGCTAGTTGCAATTAAATTATTACTGTCAAAACAAAGTAGGAGACAATAATTTACGCATTTCCTGTTTCCAACGTACCAGCTGGTCTAAAACAACACTCTCAAATGTACTCAGAATCTACATAGATGAGAACTTCGAAGAACGATCGTTTTAGTACATATAAAATCATTCCGATACCACCCTGAACATTGGTTAAAGTCATCAACCAACCATCAAAGTTGAAATTGCAAAAAAAAAACAGAATCGCTTCATTGCCTGAATCAGCGTAAGCTAGTCAATCCAAGTGCAAACACACAAACAAAACATGTAGCCAGCACGCCGCGATCGACGAACGTACCGGGGAAACCAAAAACAAAACAGAAAATACAGCAATAACCCGCCATCAGTTTGGAGAGAGAGAGAGCACAAAAAAATCGCCTGAAAGTAATTTTCTCTCAATCAACATCACAAATTAAAATGAGAAATACCATTAATTTTGTCACGGTTTAAATAAACTAATAAGTCTGCACCGACCCGATAGGCCGCGGTAGAAAAGAGATACGACAGCGGGAAGAGAAAATTGGTACGCGAAAGCTGCACCGGAGGAATGGAATAAAATTTCAGGATTGATGATAAAGATTGCCACCACCGGTACGTAGTGGCATTGACCAATGTAAAAATTCCACACCAAGACCGATGATAATGGCTAGAACCACCGTGCCGTTCGTTTTATGACATTGACGCGGCGTCGTCGGATCTGACCGCATAGGTGACTTGGATCACAAAGTTGATTACTTGATGGATGGACACTATTCGTATACATGTAAGAGAAATTTCATACCTAAGTGCGACATTCTTGTACCAAACATGATAGTGACCATGAAATTATTAATCAATTTGCCACTATCGCTGATTATTTGCGTTATATCCCGATGTTTAAAAGTATGATTGGCGATATTACAATCAAACACAATATAATTTCGATAACGAGATTTAATTTAGCTAGAACCAAAGGTTGGTGGGTACTGTACAATAAAAAAAAGTCAAACTGGAAAACTTAGATTTGATATGGTTGGTTTATATGCCCATTTTTCAACAGAAAATGCCTGCAATTTTTTATTCATATAATATAAGCATGAAATAAAACAAAAAAGTCAGAGCTGGTAGGCTTAGCAAAAGGACAAACGAATACAAAAATGCTAATCCGATCCTTCTAATACAATTCTAATAATTTGATCTTAATTATGCTAATGCTAAATTGATCTTAATACAATTTTAAGAAGATTTTATTCTCACACATACCGAAGATCGAAATTATTTTTGAATCATTTTCATGTTTATGTTGGTCACAACGGATGAAAGCGATAAAGTTTTTACTTGCTATTCCTGAATAGGATATTTTCGTCATGGCTACGCGTCAGCTTGTATTTACAGTGCGCAGTCTTAAATTAGCAGACCGTTTTGAGCTACCCAAGGGAAAGAAAGAAAACATGCACTTAGAAGATACTCACACATGTTGAAACTGGTATTTAATTATTTTAGCGATTATTTTTGTCGATCTTTGGCGTTTATGCTTAAAGGATGCTCTATAAAGATATATTCTACAATGTTGTATTATGCTTATCATGCAGCGAGGGAACCTTTAAAACAAAAGCACATGCTCCTGTTCTTCGTTTAAACCGTTTTGAGAACACCACAATGTCAGCAAGAGTCATTAATAAGATGGGAATTGCTTTCTGTGAAAAATGATCCCAAGATTGATCGAAATGTTAATGATTGCAAATGATGCAAAAAAATGAAAATAAAAGAAACATACGCAAACAGAATGGCTAAAATGTTGCACAGATTTCGAAAAACTTTGAACCCGATGAAGGCTTCCTCTTGCGAAAATTGTACGCTTTAGGCTGTGAGACGCGACGTTGAATCCAACTAATTAGCTCAGCTTAGACTACCACGGTATGCACGTTGTGAAGTAGACGATGTCAAAGATGGCGACCGTATGTCGTAAGACAAGGGATGCCGTCCGTTCGCAAACATCATCCCGAAGGATCCCGTTTTGTTCCCCCACGGGACAGCACGTTCGGTACGGTCGATCAGACGCAGTCTCGAACTCGATTTGCCCGGGAACCAGGAACGTATTCCACTTTTGATAGGTTACGCTTGAGAATGTCCAATCAAGGAGACGTAACCTACCAGACGTGGAACGAGCAGCATAAGAAAGAAAGGAAGAAAGAAAAAAATACGCTGGACACGTTCAGCCCTAAAACACCAAACCAGTTCAGAAAAGGGGGCGCAACGAAATCGCCGGCATGATTGCGCGACGTGGAAAACCGATTTCTGCACCGGTTCTCGCCGCGCGCGCGCTACCACGGCTTTTACAAGGAGGGGATATAAACACCACATGCTTTGGTCTCTCTACCGCTTGAGCCTGCTTTGGAGACGACGTAGGCCGTGCAGCCCGTTGGGTGCCATGGTGAACAAATCAAACATCGACGCCGAGCGCTTTGATGGTTTATGTTGGGCCTGTTTTATACGGTGTGTAATATTGATTAAATAATGATTACACGTGAAATAATTATTGGAAATGACTTGTCTCTTTTGCTGCGACGTGACTGGAACCGTCGGGTTCGTTTATCGAAGCGTTTCTTCCACGTCTCTCCATCTCTTACTAGTTAGCCCCGCCACTCTCAACGGTCTGGTCGATGGACGGACGTACAGGCGGGTTTTCTTTCTTACTTGTTCGTAGATCATTTCTTAATTTTCACGACCGTCAGAAAACTCCTCTTTCTGACACCTTCTCCCCCACCGCCTTTGCAAAGGACCATCGGAAGAAGGAGACCCGCCTTGCACCGTTTCGGGCTCGAACTCGGAGCTGTTCCGAATGAAAACACGGGCCGGTTCCATCATCGCCGGATCGGATTCCTCGTGCGTTGGCCGGTCGGTAGGCAATATCTACCGAGTACCGAGTTTGCCATGCAGCGTCATCATTACCAGCATGGATCGAATCATGCACGCCGATGCTGAACTGGGCGTTGGAGCGGATTCCGTTCCTACCTGCAAAGATTGCCTTCACTGGACTGGTATTTGGAGTTTTGCAATGACTGATTCGAAGAACACATATTATGGAAAAAAGGATTCTTTTAAATAAAAAATCCATTTTTATTATTTTTTAAAATTTTTTTATTCTTCTTCAAGTTGGTAAAGTTTAGTATGGCTTATCAAACTTTTGTAGAATATTATATTTTATCAACATAAAAAAACATGGTCCCTTCTTTGAACCCTGAACAAAAAATGCATCGCTCATTCTGTGACGGCAAAGTCAAATAAAAATTTTGGGTTTTATTATTTCTAGATTATCGCCCCATCCAACACGCCCAGGCGGTCTGTTTTTGACAGCACTCTCCTCCAGCAACCTCGATCTGTAGGTCCGTCTTACGGGTCGATTCGCTGACTCATCGTCTAAATCTTACGACGATCGGCTCGCCAGCGGTTGGGTCGCACCATCAAAAGCAAACGTCCACCCTACGGCTAGCGGGCACTGGTGCAACCGATTGTAACTAGGGCGCGATCGATCCAAACCGCAACCACCTTTGCGTCCGACCGTTGCTGGGAACGTTCTGGGAATGGTCAACTCCTTGAAATTTCCTGAAGCACAGAACCGTTTAATGCACCGCCACCGCGCGCACGGGCTTTGCTTTAGGGTGGTAATTATTGAATTAATTGGAAATCAAAGAAACTTTTCACGCCTTGGCCGGGAAGAGCGTTCGAGAGACAGCGTGGGCAAATGGTTGACAGACAGTGAGCGAGCAGCCTCCGTGAGAAATAAAATTAACGTGCGACTACAACTGTTCAACACAGCCGTACGGAGTAACGTGTGAAAGAGTTGAATTAATCATTAAGTAGTTTTGAATTGAACAGCGTTACTAATCATCCAATTTTTATTTCTTTTTCCATATCGAAGCATTTGTTTAAACAGAAAAAAAATCATCATTATACCACACTAGTAGAAAATTTAGCATATAAATTGATGTTCTTTGTGAGATTTCAAGAATACTTCAGTAATTGATTGCGCAGATCTATATTGCGATTGTAAAATTTCCCTATATTATAAACACTTTTGTGCAACTGGTTAAAAAGTTTCCCTACATGCACCCTCTATGAAACCCTTTAAAATTTCTATCATTTTTCAGTATTGCATGTTACTGAATCATTAACAAGGTACTAATCAAGTGACGGGTGAATAAAAATGGTGAACATTAAAATTACTTAACTTTCCAAACTTAACAGCAACTAAAAGTACTCAACTTATCACTCAGGTTAATGTTCACGTTATTAGCTTATAAATATAATTTGTTATCGTTCTCATTTGCGTTTAATTTTCTATTTTTGACTACCGATCATCGATTCAATACAATGTAAAAATATCTTCTACTTCTTCTTCTTAATTGGCGTAACGACCGAAGTCATGCCTGCCGTTTTACCGGTTTTCTAGACTGAATATCTAGAAATATCATGACTGCCTTAAAATGATCGGTTAATATCAAACATATTTGTGTTTACAACATTCTCATAAAAAGTATTTCAATCTCATTGGAGTTTATTAAAAGTTCAATTTTCATACGAACATGCTTTGTTTCAGCTGTGTTAAAATCTGTAAAAAATAGAGACACAATTCCGTACGAAAAATGTAAATTCAAGTGGTCGGCGCACACGTTACATAAATAATTCTAATGAGAATGTGCCGGATCTTCCTCACTTCCGGCCGCTGTACCGGAAGTGAAGGGTCACCACCGATGCGTTGCACAGCTCCCAACGGGGGGTGAGGTTTCCCGACTTGCTGTCGTTCAACTCTCGCCCACAACGAGCAATATCACGGGCAATCGATACACCCGAAAGAGACACATGAAAAATTCGAAACGGTCGAACGCGAGGTAGGTTGTTTTTTTTTTGGTAAACTGTCAAATTCATTCCATCACAGTCAAAACCAACCGCGTAGGTGCCCTATACCATAAGCGCATAAAAGTGCTACCGCGATCGTCCGTATGGCTGCGACAAATCGGCGTACAGTAATATCGTGCCGTTTTCCCCATGCTTTGGGAGGGTTTGTTTTTTTTTTGTCAGTCCAGAACACTAACTCTTCCGCTATGCCGGTACCGTGAACTACTTCCGCTTCGGAAGCATCGCATCACTCAAAACGACCTCTACCGAAACTGGTCTAATGGAACGTACGGGTGCACGAGGGTGGATTGGATTTTTAATTATCGTTCACACAAATAACAGTGCGACCAGCTTTGTGTGCCCCACTCAGTTGCAAATCAGATGCTAATTAAACAGCATTACCGAGCGTGGACCGACCCGATGGGTGGTTTTTTTTTCTCGTTTATTATTGCCATCCCGCCCGTGGAGTTACCTTCCGGAAAATCAATGCAATTTCGCGTGATAATCTCCGGATGGAAATTATACAACATGGCGTGCTTATTATGCGCCGGCCCATTAAGATACACGCGATAGAATGAGTTGAAAATATGTAACTAGCTTAAATTACAATGATAACGTATCCGGGAGCGGAGCTAAATGACAATTAGGGTTTTCTACCTATGAAATGGGATCGAACGCTAATACGATCATTTAAGATAACGTTGCTAGCGGTTGGGATAAAATAATGACCTTAGAAAAAGATAATTTATAAAAAAGTGCAAAACATAATATTGATGTAGTTACTTGTGCTGGAATCGTGCTTTTACCGCCACGCCAAGTAACGGGACCGTCAAATATTTCAATACTTCCGCTAAAGTCCACTGACATCAACGCTTCGCTCCATGCACGAGTACGTCACGCACCTGAAATTTTTGCCGTCAATCCATGCCGTCTGGGTGACCACCTTGTCGTGCATCCATGCGCAACGGACGGGCTCAACGGGTGGCTCGCTATGGAAGGGATGACACGAGTGGCTAGGGGGACAAAAATTCATCCACCCATCGTAAGCGAACCGCATAGGAGTCTGACCCAACCGGAAGACCGGAATTACTATCAAATGCGACCGCCGAAATCTGTCGGGCCGGTGCACGACCGGTGGGTGCGTGTGTGTGTGTGTATTTGAGTTCGTATGTTTATGCTTGTGCGTGAGCACGAGCATGTGCGGAATGTGCGATGCGAGTGGCGGATGTGATCAGTTGTCCCGAAATCCGGTTGTCTCGCTTAAAGTCGTTGATGGCACGTTCATTTGCGTTGGGGAGGTTGCAACAGTTGCATTTAGCTTCACGTCTGGCCATCCATCTGATCAGTTGCTTTAACAGAAAACAATATGCATTAATAGTTAGAAACAACGCGAATGTTGCAACATGGAAACGATCACTACACATCTTGAAAAAATTATTTTTTTATAATCAAAGTTTGCGTAGCAATATAGCTATCGATCAAGCACTTGAAAACAATAGATTAGATAAAACACAAAGTTTAAATAAAATTAAACAATAAAACAATAGTTTAAGATTTATGTTTCTTCTAGGTATATTTCATTTGAAGAGAAACATAAAGTTGCAATTTGAACTATAGCTCATAACTGGAAACTGGTCTCCTTGCTAGCAGAGAACGATCCTCAATCTGATTTCTTTTTTTTTTACTTTTGCTGAACCTGGAGGCTCTTGGTTATCATTGTTTAGCTTTCTTGAAATGAGATTTCGTATCGATTTATTTATAACGAAAATTAAAAATTATTCTTTATGATTATGTCCTTTAATTTTTTTATTAATATTAAGGTAAATTGTTATTTTTAATTTAAAACATTCGAATGAATCAAATGAAGTAACCACGTATGCATATTACATTATTATCCAAGATCAGCGACAGAAATTTATTTAATTTTTTTTAAACCATCAGATGTTAGAAATGTTCTAACAAATTTACAAAACATCATTGTTAGGATATAAAATGTATTTTTACATTATTTCAAAGTCGACAGTGGGATTGGGCATCGGAAATCCGAATTTATGCTGAATTTATCAGTGACTTCGTGAAATCATATCTTTACACATGCTTCTATCTCCTATTACACTTCGTTGCAACTTTAGACACTCTTATGATATTTGGTTCTGAATTTTCATGCTGTTTGTTGACTAACATTGTTTTATGAAATCAAACGCTTCCTATTGCGTTTACAAAATTGTAATAAAAAAAAATCATTCTATATTTCGTTCCAAAAACATTGCGTTTTCAATAATGACCGGATATTTGCCATTTGTGTATTTGCTTTTGAAAAACGCCCCTATCTATAAATATGCCATAAACAACTAAGACCTTTTCAAAATCGCACAAAATTAGACAGTTCTTTATTTCAACAGCCCAAAATAAATTAGGGCATTATTTTTAGCCACCCTGAATACGATGAATTGACACCATGACGCACAATTCCCGTGTCGCATGCATGGGTACTGTACATTAAGCCAGGTGACCGCCCCAACCCGTCTCCTCCCTTTCCCCCCCTCTCCCCTACAACAACAACTCGACACACGTCAGTCGCAGATTTAGGACGGAACTCGTTGCGGTGTTCGCGCAAGTCATACGCCAGTCACACTCCACTAATGTTTCCGCCACACGGAAACCGGAAGGTTCCATCAGTTAAATACCCATTTACGAAGACGAAGACACCCCCGATGGTGTGGGTGTCGTGGGTTCTCAAAGGATGGACCGCAACAACACCCAAAACGAGCGCTATGAAGAAATGAAAATTTATTTTTCCATGCCCATTCCCCCGAAACGCAAACCGTGGGCCGGGCGTGGGCCAGTAATTGAAGTGGGTCTAGTGGCTTAGAAGTTACCAACCAAAATTAGCAACGCTAGAATCGGTGCAGCTCACGGTGACGAAACGTGCGTTAACTAACATTAGTAGCGACAACGACCCGAACGCTCGAGGGCGCACGTAACTTATGCCGGAACGGAAGGATACACCGGCCGCGACCACCAACACCGTCCGACAGCCATCAGGTGCAAAACATCATTTCCCGCGGCGACCAGATGGACGAATGTGGTACGAGCGATGGTCCGCGACCGAAACGAGTGACGGAGGAACATGGAATCGGATCGAAAGTAATCAGCAGTAAAAGCTTTTTAGCGATAGAAACGTGCCGTGCACACGTGAGGTGATTGATACGTTCGAAATGATGTTCATTTTTACGACCGGTTGGTCGGTTGGCCGATGGATTGAAATTGCTGTTCCAATATTACGGTACAGGTGTAGTGCACAATCTCATTTGTGAAATAGATAGACTCAGTCCCGAAAAGATTCGGTCTATTAAAGAGCTACTGCAGAAAAATGGGAGAGCTTGTTAAGTGAAGAAATACACGTAAAATAAAATAAAAACCAATTCAATCAAGATTTTTTGTTTCTGAAGATTTCTTCATAAAATCTGAATATAATAACGGTAAAAACATAGATTTTTTCCGTCCCTATGTTGAAAACTGTCTATTATGGTGTTTCCCAACGTAAAGTGAATCAGAACGGTTAAGAAATGCAAGATTTTGCAGCTATAAATTCTCCAACTCAATACGTAATTAACGAAAGCATGTTTGATTTAAGAAAGATACGACAGATAAAGCTATTGGCAAGAAAGAAGCTTAGAAAGAAAACAGTCATCGGCTACGTTTGAAGATCGTCTGCAATTCAATAGATTTCTATAACTTTGACTGAAGATTCAACCGCGTGTGCCAACACAGTAACAATTTTTTTTTGGTTTGCCTAATTTTAAATTATAGACAAAACACTGCACCGATCATAACATCATAGTAATAATATAAGTAATAACATTGTAATGAAGGATTTCATTTTCGGGAATCTTTAAATCTCATTTTGCCAACTCATGGATTTTTTTCTTTAAAAAATAGAAAGCATTCAAGCAAAACTTATAAAGCTTATTCTGCCTCACCTTATGTTTATGACTAAGCTTACATTTATACTAGCATTCCAAAAAAAGTATTAACCTAACAAAAACCAATATGAACCTTACAAGAAACACAGTTGTGATTCCAATTAACAAATTTTGGAACTGTACACATTCAAAGAGATTGGTCTTTTTGAGCGAAGCTATGAGTGTTGGAGTTATATTATTATTCGAAATTATTTTCAATACCACATTGATGTTATCGTAAACCATCGCATTCCTTTCAAAAGAATACAACATTTGAAGGCTTAGAAATATTATTTCATAAATGAATACAATTTATTTGTACTCAGTTTCTGCATCATTCTTTGCCTTCTCCTATTTCAACCACCAGCCCCATAGTGCGATAAGCCTAAACGCATCACTGCACCGTCCAGGAAAGCAACTGGTAGTTGCAATTTAGCTGTGATAAATTTGGGACCTCTCTAAAGACATCATTTCCGCTTCGTTGCCCGGAAAATGAGTCCAGCTGCTGCACATCGCAAAGGGTGTTGTGTCCTCACATCCACTTCGTTCCATCGTATGTATCTAAACTCAAAGTAAAAAAAAACAACAAGGTCATTTACTCGAACGAAACAATGTCACTTGAAAATTACGAACGAAAGAGGTTTCCCGAACCCAGACCCGGGTCAGACTAAGTCTACTCCTATTATTTTTGTGCTTTTACTTTTCCGATACATGCGAACCATCCCCCTATCACACTCGTTTGTTTCAACTCACTTTATACCGGATTAGAACGTACAGGGGTAGGGCAGAGCGAAAAAATTAACGATGTCGGTGCGGCATTGTCTTGTAATCCAATTTCGATTAATTTAGCGAACCGAATCTGTGACACCGTCCCCGCTACCGGCGCACATTAAAGCTATCAGTTTTTAAACAGGATTTTTTGTTCATAGAGCGCCACTCATGATTGTCTCATCAAACCGGGTGTCGGGCTTTGGTGCAATTTCTTCCAATTAATCAAATCCTGTCGATAGAGAAAAAGCGAAACGTGTCTATTTGCAAGGGTTCGTTACCAATGCGAACGAACAGATTTATTCGTTAAAGTCTATGGTGTTACGGTGAAAGGAGAAGGGAGTTCTACGGCGATCGAATGAAAGCTACTGGTTGAACCAGAAACACACTGTAAATAAACTTATTAAATCAATCAAATTTGGAAGTCAATTGTTTTCCATCACTTCCACTGCGACTTGAAGTGCCTGCCGACATGGCGGACCCGTGGGAATTTTGTCCCACCCCTACCAAATGGTGGCCGCGAGCAAGCTAAACAAACATGTTGGAACCACCCAAACCCCCAAAACGAGACGTATGCGTGAGCATTTCCTATTTTCCCTGACGCCTCAGGATACTATCGATAAGCAAATAAATTATGCATGCATCTTGATAATGCACGAAACAGCACTTACCGGTTGCTGGCCTCGACGCAGACACGCCGAACCCGAATGAAAAGGAAAATAAAAAATGCATGCCCAGCAGAGACAGCAGCACCCCGGAAGAAGCACTGGAGGGAAACGGCACCCGGAACCGAACGTGGACGCGTGTTTACCTTTGGGGTATGGCTTTTACCCCTCAGCAATTTCATGGCGTGTGAATTGTTTGTACATACTTGCTTATTGTGCTCGTTTTTGTCGGATTTACCGACACAATTCCAGAACTGATACATATTTTTCATGCATTTGTGGTGTGGAGAGTCGATCGGAAGGAAGTAGAAAGAGAGAGAGAGAGAGAGAGAGAGAGAGAGAATGCAACGCCTTGTTACGATGTATTTCCAACGGGTTTGAGCTACCTTCAACTGATCTTCCGAGAAGGAACGGGCTGGTCCCTTCGCGCAAGTTATTATCCATATCGACGTAAAGTCATAACGATCTGTAGCAATTGAGATGTTCTTTACACGCTCTCTGTCCCTCGATCAGATCAAACTTAAGCGGCGTAGAGTGCATCGTACGTTGTTAGCGCCGGGTTGAGCAATACTGCGATGCGAGAAAAGGATTAAACTCATCGGAGATTAAGATATCGATGTCAGCTTGATATGAACAAAGAGATTAAAAATATTCATAACAAACATTGCAGTATAAGCCGTAGTTTTCTCACAAGCATGGTTTGTGTTTTTTTTTCGTTCAAAACTTTTCCACGTTTCTTTGTGATATTTTTCACGGTTTGAACTCCAAAAACAAACTCGCATCCCGTCTTGATTCTGATTCTAAGCCTCTTTCCTTTCTCGAACACGCATCACGTACTCATTCCAGTTTTTAATTTTAACGATAATTATACTTTTGATTTGTGGGATTCGCTGGGATCAATTAAACTTCCGGGCCCTTCGATTCTGTACATCACGAGGTAATTCACAACGTGTTTCATCTATGGAGGCATCAGCAAGGAGAATGATGAAAGCGCTCCTTCGGTAAGTGCAGTAGCAGTGAGTTGTGTTTCCCGTTGAAGGATCGGAAATTAAGGTAATGTGATACTGTGCATTAAGGAGGGAACCGATGAGGCATTCACTGCTTTCATTTGATGCACGAAATCGACAGAACCGACCACAAACGTGAGAACACAATCGAAACCATAATGCCAACTAGGTACGGCTGAGAAGCAGGTATCGTTTGACACGCTGAAAAGGTCTAGAAAGCTGAAAAATAATTATTATTAATGAAATATCTGGTCACTTTTAGGAGATACGTTTAAGCTAATTATACAATGTTAATGTTATTAGTAATACGGCCAGGCCGTCCCTAATAAAAAAAAATAAATAAATAATTGAGAAAAGTTCTATGGCGTTAAGTATGAAAGTAGCTAAAAACAACAACATAACAACAGAAGCTGCCCGATAGTACGCAGCTTATCTACTAAGTGATATATTAAATGATTCGGTCAACCCTTAATAAACACTAATATTAACCGCTGATAATCATTAGTTCAGGCATGCACTCACATCAACAAAGCATTACTAATTAAACGCTTTAATTATGCAACTAACAACAATATAATTGAGCGAAAAACCCTGGATGCAGGACGACTTTTCATTTGTGTTTGCTTCCCCACCTCTTGAACCTCTTTTCCATTGTAGTAGCTAGATTTTAAAATCCCCTCAAATCAGCATCTAACTGAATAACAAACATAGGAAATCAATCCACGCTTGTTGGCACCGACACGGTTAGCGCAGATGGTTGGAAAATTAACTTTTCGGTGATATTGTTTCGGAGCGAACTTCATTACTAGATCGGTCGAAATGCAATCTACGCCCGCGAATCGCACAAGGCCTGTTAGTCGTTTTTGCACAATGATTGACGGCGTTCCGGGAGCAGGCAGCCCCGTGGTTGGGAAGGGAAAAATGTACCAAGGACGAACGAATTACCACCACTCACGATTAATCAAGCATAAAAGTCAAGCACGTACGAGGGTGTGCACGAATCTGTGCGCATTTAATCAGCAAAACACCTGGATGGATGCTGTGAGCGCTGTTTGATTTACTTTTTCATCCCGTGCATCCAAAACTGCGGAGGACGTAGATAATTTTTCCCTTATGTCCGCGTCTGTGCGGCTGTGCAAAGCGTTGTTGTGAAATGAGACTATGAGCCGGGATGGTTCGGTTTTGTTGACCTTTAACTATACGAAGAATTATTTTAACCGAGGAGTATTTTCTTCCTATTTTGAGAATAATAGAGTGTATGATTATGTGTTGAAAAAAGCGCGTAAAATTTCTATTCAAATTGAACTGATTTTAAAACGTTAATCAAATCCTCCTATTTTTAGTAGGCATTTTATAGGTTTCTTTTGTTTCATACATCTCATATTCATTGGTAAGCAAGTTATAAACGGTTGGAAGCGATTTAAAATATTGTTTGCTAATGATTTACATGCTGGGTGAAAGGAGATTAATTTTAAATTTAGTTTTTTATATACATGTTACTGAATCATTTAAGATATTTGAACCATTCAACGTGTAATATCATCCGTTAACCATCCGTCAAATTCTAAAATATATCATAAATAAATGTTTAAAATGGCATTATCTTTCACACGACGACTAATGAGCTTCCAGAATAAATCCTTAGACATTTTTGAAGATTTTACACAACTATATATTTGTATATTTTAATGAAATTTCAAAACATAATCATACATTATTCAGCATGATTTCTAGCCATCATTTCAACAGTAACTTACAACCATATAAAACAATATTCAGGTACAAATTCTTTTCTTAACTGTTGTAACTCTCTTCATGCTTTGTTCGAAGAATCGAAGAAATGTAGATGTTTGGTATTTTAATACACGTAAGAAACGTTTGAGATTACCGCATCGGATTTTCGACTTGACATATTGTATGAAAATGCACGAGAGCTATCTAATTAACATATATACATATTTTTAAAAGCTGTGAACCAATCTCCATGTTGAACCATTTTGACCACCCGCGCAGGCAGAGTGCAAATAGCGCCTTCGGCAACGCTACATCCGCGCCAGGCGCATACCACCGCCGAGACGCTTGGGTTCAATTTAATTTTCCTACGGTTGTCGTTTCGATTGCGAAAGTCAATCAACTCATCAGCTTCATCAGCTCCCAATCCTTGGTGAGCGGTTAGGGGGAGGGGGGGGGGAGTTTTCCACTACACAAAGGACAGTATCCACCCGATGGACGGGAGGGTAGGGTGCGGTCTGCAAAGGGAAATAAAATAACGGCGACACAACAGAAAGGCAAAAAAGCCCTTTCCACCAGCCAAAACCGATGATGGTGATGATGAAACGCAACAACAAACAGTGCCGCGATCGTGGAGGCGAAATCTGCTGCTAGAAGCAATTTTCTTTCGTCGCTTCATGGGCGGGTACGCGGTAGTTGCAATCCTCCCATCTTCTTTTCTGGCACTCTTAGGGCCACCGTTCATGGGAGGAATTTCACAAAAATTAGTCGATTAAAAAGAAACTGATAAAACAGAAGCTTGTTACTAGGTTAAAAGTTCCCAATTTTGCGACATTTTCACGAATATTTTGCCATTGGTGTTTTTTTGGTCAAATTAAAATTAGTTAGCATTGAAATCATAAAGCAAAATTAAAAAATCATCATTAATTCATTATTTTGTTATTATTTGGTTGTGACGGCCTTAATGAATTCATTAATTAAAAGTCGAAAAAATTATACAAAGTCTTTTAAAAATTTTTATACATGCAAATTAATTTTTCAACAATTACAATGGTGAAATAAAAATAAATACTTAAAGTTAATTAAACTGATTTAAATGAATTGATTTCACCATCAACGATACACCGTAAACTATTAATAAAAAACTTATTGAAATTACGGCCAAAAGTTTAAAAAGTCAATAAAAAACCAACCTCCCATGCTATGATGACAGATGAAAAATGACCATATGCACTTCTGACAGTGCTTCATTAGCCGCGATATCGGACCAAATTGTGACGGGTAAGAACCGAACACTTCGACACTGCGAACCTCGTACCGAATGTCCCGATGTCCCGAGGATACTGCACTAATTAATCATCGAAAAAGTGCGCGCACGAGGCGAACAATAAAATCGCACCGTGTCCCCGGTGTGCCACCGCACGGCCGACCAATCTCACAGCCTAGCCAACCATCATCGATAGGATTATTCGGAAACACGAAGTTTTTTTTTGTATATTCTTTCTCACCGTTACCACCACCACGCAGCGTCGCAGAACTTGTGCCGAAATAATTTACGACATGCAACCGACCGTAGTTCGCGCCATTCCAACCTCTCCCCCACGGGTGAACATCATCAACATCATCCAATCCGCCACCGTCGTCGTCGCCGCCGCCGCCGCCGCCGTTCGACAGTGTTGTTCATAAATCTTCTAATGAAGCATTGCGCTTCCGCCGCGACGGTCGCAGCGTATACACCGTCCATCGTGCGCAACACACACACACACACACACACACGCACATACACATACACACAATTCATCTACTCGCTCGCGCAAAACGTTTGCGCACCGTCACCATCACGACGCCTCGATTCTGATGGCGGCCGGTAGCTCCCTGAGTCGGTGCGCTCTCTTCCAATGTCCTTCCGATTAATCTACGCGGAAACACGGAAAAGCCGCCGCCGTCGTCACCATCCTGTGTTCCTGGGCGCCGGACGGGCTAGAGAAAAAAAACGGTGCCTTTTGGCGGCGTTGTCACATTTCAACGTCGTGCAGAGAATGACAGCACGGGAATGGGAATAGTGATAGATAGGCATGTGTGTGTGTGTGTGTATATGTGTGGACAAAAAATCATCAGCACTGTAAAACCACCCCTTTCGCCATCAAAGGAAGCTGGGAATGAAACGAAACAAAAAAAAAACGATCGAAACGAAATCCCCTCCACATACTCGACCCTTGGACCTGTGCGAGACGTGGTGTGAGCGGGAAATTGAATTTGATTTATAGAGAACGCATACTCACGCCGTACGACCCACCGTATACGCAGCGAAGTCACTCGAGAAACGCGCGGTATCAACCCTTGGCTCCTACAGGCTAGACCAGTTCGTCGGTGATGATGATGCTCGTCATACGCGTTAAGGGAGGTGTAATGTAACGTGCAGTTTCTGCAATTCGCTATCGATTCCTCGACACAACCACAATCGACAAAAGGTTTGAGTCGTCAGGCCCCGATCACCTGTATCAGGCTGGTAATTGGCCAATGTAAATTGTGATGTACAAAAATTTTAATGAAAACTATAAATGTTCAAAATGAAACAAGCTGACTGAATCTAAACACTGCCTATAAACAAATCAGGATGCAAAATTGTTAAAGGAAGCTATTTATAAACAGAAAATAATTGAGTAACCATCACTAAGTTCACTATTTGCTCCCAATAAACAACATAAATGCATCTGTTTGCTCGACACTTTTGCTTGACCATCTTTCCGTTCCTTTTCACTTTTATTTGCCTTTCAATTGACTTTGATTCGGCCACGTGCCTCAATCGCATGTGTAGGATTTGTCAAGTAAACAAAAATGCGTTGCTTATGCCTTTTGTTTTTTTCAATAATGTTCCGAAAAGTTGTTTAAAACTACTAGTGTAAGAGTTTAAAACTAATCAGAATTAAGATGGCGTCTGTCACATAAAAACGAATTTTGGAATATTTATTCTATGATGGTTTGGAATGGCTTGATGTATGTTTGTTTGACCGATTATTTTAGGATTATTTTCTTACATGTTAGAAAATGTGAATTGGTTTAGACAAAGTTCAATCGATACTTTCTGAAATTTTCAAATTGTCCTGACTTTTCTAATGACCCACAAATGTAATAAATTACGTACCCAATTTTAAACCCTAATATCAAACTTCCATTCCAACCCAAAACCTAGTTCCGGTGGCATGTATTTGATTCAGGTTATAAACATTCCTGATTGCGTGCGACGCTTGCGCCCTGGCCACCCTTCCACGCGTCGTTCCAGGACGGCTGCCCTAGACCCGAAGCGTCACGGTGCTACCAGAAGCACCGGGTGTTTTTTTATTATTATTTTCACCAGAACGCCGTTCCATCGTTAATCATCCAGGAACCGATGGGTTTCCGAAGCCGAACGAGAAAAACTGCACGTGTCCACATCGGACCGGTCGGTGGAGGGCGAAGGGAGCGCGAAGCCGAGAGACAGGGAGAAGGACCGGAAAGCTCCTGACAGTTCTGTCACTTTCCATACCAGGTGTCACGGTTTGATGTTGTTTCTGCTGCTGCTGCCGTACCCATGACCGTACCAAGGCCCTCGTCACGTCCTGCCACCGAGCGCTGCTGCATCGTGCCTTCCAGGAGACCGACTCCAAGGATTTTCAACGAAACCATGAAGGACAATCTGGCACACCTTTATGCCGACAACGGTGCTTGACACAGCTTTGGATTCTCTTTCGCCGGTTTCTATTTCTTTTCAATCTCTTCTTCACTCGACGCATACATCCTCCTCCCTTTCCAGACGCGTGATCCTTCGGTGTCTCCTTTACGCTTCGGCTAGTCCAAGGACTCTCGAGGAGCGAGGGCATACAACGATGCTTCAATCACGGTTTCCACCATATTTCACCTTTTTTACCTCCCGTCCGCATGTCCTTGCCCATCGCCTTTGTTCTAGATCGGCGATATTTCGCCCATATCCTGCCATCGATCGTTTCAGGTTTCGTGATCAGCTCGGCAGCGAAGGGGAAACCCAGCCCGTAGCGGATGCACTTCCCGCTGTGCGGATCAATTCCAGTGCGTACAAGCGTCGAATGCCGCCACGCACCGGTATGGACGCGAAACAGCGACAGACCTAACCTCACCACGGCAGGGTAATACATCAGCCGAGGGTCACCGCCAACGCGATGGACGAAAATGGTGTACAAAGTGGCGTATTCGATGTGTTTTCCGTCCGTCCTAGAATGGCAGAATGTAGAGAATACGGGAAGGGAAAAGGAATGGTGTATAATGATTACGCTGCTGTAACATTTTAGCAAGGACATACATTTTTTATGTTGGTGACACGTGCAGCGACCAGCAGATGCAGTCCCAGGATCAAGCGCGTTGCTTCACCTGGTAGGCAATCAATTCCATTCGGTTGCTAGAAACTTTAAACCTAACGTAAACGGATTTTTTTTTCATCTATGAAAGATTATTGAAACCTAAGGAAAACTGTATTAACGGGTTTGATTAGTGAAATACTCAAACATTGATTATGTGTTGAATCCAGTTTCGATAAAATATTGCAGATGATACTTACATTATCTTACAATAACTGCAACATGGTGCTGGTTGATATATTCCAAGCATCGATCAATAGTTTTTAATGACTCTATCAAAAGGTATTATCCAGAAACATTTTTTTGTTATTGTAACTCACTGATTGATTGACAACTTTTTACATAATCATTCGACTTTCAAAATCAATAAAAACGAACAAAACTCGTATCTATGCGTTTATGACATCATTTTATCGATGAAATTTCTGTAGCTTGATAAAAATTGATACTTATACCCTTACTCATTTTTGTTGTTTAGCTCATAGCTCAAACGAATTGTACATTTCATGTAAAGTGGACACATATGCAGTCTATTTATGCAAAACAAATATTTGCTTCATGTTTGTTCTTGTGCACAATTTTTCTTACCACATTTATCAGATAAGGTGTGTCGATCGAAGTACAACACACAATTCCTCTCTGGCAGCACTCTGCGATTGTACCTACAATTCAGCAACCATTATCATTATTCCCATTGCTGTTATGAGTTGAACCCATCCTGTGCTCACCCTTCATTCCAATTATGCTATTCGTCCGAAACGTTTGGCTGCTTTGATAAAGCTTTGGGTAAGATTTTATTTTCTTATCTTCTTCCATAATCTTCCCTAACCACCATTCAAAATTGTCAAACTTACGGCAAAAAACGCCGCTATCAATTTGTCCTAATCGTCAATTTTTATTGAAGTTTTCCGAACCCAGAGATGAGCACGAAACGCGGTTACTTCTGTGATTTGGCATGGCCTGCTGTGTTTCCTCGTCAAGCATTGCGCTGCCATCGTCGCACTACTTGATCCTTTTTATTACGCACACCAATGTCTCAGCTAACCGCATGCACACCCAACATATGGATGGAAAGATAATTTATCAACCGCGAAAGCAAACATCCTTTCCCGGGAGGTACGACACGCTGCTAGGGACAACCGGTGATAAAGGGGTTGTGGTTGAATTATTTTCGTTGATTTTTGGACAGAATTCTATTATCTTTAAACCATAATCGTTGCAGCATGCTGTGTGAACCGGATTGGCCAGTTGCAAACGTTTACCTATCGGTGGTTTACATATCAAATCTAGCGATTGGTATGCGCGATAGTGAATGAATGAAAGGATCTTCCAAAAAGGATTATGGCATCAATCTAAACCGGGCGATTCGTTTAGCTTATAAAGTGGTTCAATTAATTTCTGTATACATTCATCAGTGTTATGGTTTGAAAACCGCTCGAATCGTTCATGGTTGTTGAAAATGACTGTCAAAAAATATAACAGTTCGTACGATACGTAGGGTTCGCAGGATCGAACAGCATTCCGTCCCAAACCCATAACAGTGACCAACCATCCGACCTCGGTCCTTTTTTGCTTCCCTTGCCGAATTGACGAATAAAAGACAATATTTTGGTTCTTAGCATTGCTAGTACCCATTGAAATTTACGTTCGAATTTTAACAATGGTAATGAAATTTTTTCACTCATCTTCAAATTTCATCGTACTTAAACCCTTTCCCACACATTAATAAAAACTACGCAAGGCTTAATGTAACTTTATTGTTCTTGTTAAAAACTAACAACATAACTTGGACTGTGCTTGAGAAATGTTTCCTACAAACTATTTTCTATGTTCTATGTTAAGTGTGAGTATTTCGTAAATATGTATGATAAATACGTAATTAATTATCGATCGAGTGTGTGATATGAATTGGTTTAAATATTGGAAAATGAATTGGTTTAAATATTAAATAAAAACAGTGATAAATGAATACTATACTCTATAATACTCACAAGCAATAATTTATGAAAAATTAAAATTTAAATATTGTTGAATACTATAAACTTAAATATTAAAAACGAGCCAACACAAAAATACATTGTCAGCCGTACTGATTGCGAATTTGAAATAATTTTAAAAGAATATTATACACGATAATACTCACAAATAGCAAAACTTTGTTAAACTCATATCAATATAATTGAATACTATAAACTGTAATATCCAAAACGAGCCAAAGTGTGCGTTGGCTAGTCATTCCGTGTCAAGGCTTACATGTTTACCCATTCATGGTTTTCATCGTCTGCCATAACGTCAACTGTAACTGCATTGGATCGCTTACTTAATATTGATGGATTTCCCTACCGATAAATTCCTGTACTAACAGATCGATTCCACCAAACCATGCAACGCGCTGTGACTATGTGGTCTAGAAATTCCACAAAATATTCTCTCTCCATTCGTTCACTCATTGTCCGGTGCTTATCCGAAACGAAATCAAAATAGCTGCATCCGCTTCACATTGGGTTCTCGAGAAGGATGATGATGACACCCGACGACGACGACGTTGACGCATGGCAAAAGAAAACTGTTTACAGAAGCAAAATAACGATATGAAATATTCAAAACCTGAAGTCCGATGATGTGCATTGAGTGATACGGAATCCACCACCGTCCGGATGCAACGCGAATGCAACTCTGCGAAAGCGTCCGTGTTGAGGAACCGGCGTCCCAAACCGATCCCCGAGGGAAATGTAAACAGTCCAGCACACATGTGCACCGTTAGGGTGGTCCGCGTAAACGTGCTGTCAGGTTTCTTATAAGCCGCTTTGCTTCACGAAGATGTCGTTGGCGGCACTGGTGGTGAAGAGGATGTTTCCCGTAGCTAACCTCACTAAACAGAGCAGCAAAGAGCACCCATGACGTTGTCCGGAATCTGTCACCGTGCCATTTCACCTCGTACTGTCAGCGCACGCCCAGCAACACCCGAGACCACACAGGACGATCTTCAAATATTGCTTTCCCGGTGCTATCTGCGGTATCATTTTAGCACGCTTTCCTCCTCCCTTCAACCCCAGCAGCACTCGCGGCCACTCCGGTCGCGGATGTCTGAAGGGGATGCGCGTACAAACAGCAATCAGTTTCCTCTCACCGAACCATATGACATCCGGAACAACCACCAGCGTTGATGGTAAGGCATCTTGAGCAGGAACACCCGAGATGATGGCGAAGTGTATTGCGGATAGCAAATCAGCAAACACGCCCGCTCGAAGGACATCCTCACCATGGTGGTCTTGTTTTTTTTTCTTTAGACGAGAGAAAACAGTTCCGGGCGCTGTGGTTTAAATCTCCGAAGAGGATTTTCGGTACATGCGAGCGTCAATGAGATGCCCACCTGTCTGAAATTTGAAAGGTTTAAAATACCTTCAATTTAGTATTTGCTGCACATTGTGCTGAGGTCAGTGCACAGTCGGTAAAATTAACGATTTTAGGTTTGATTAATGATGCTGATCCATGATATTGATGTAACTATCTTGAACACCAAAAGAACGAAAACTGTCTTGGCTGAAATCAAGTTTGGAATCACAGAGTAATAAAACTATAGATATACTAACTTTTTAGAAATCATCAAAATCAAACAATAAAACGGGAATAGCATGATTTTAAGCATGAGCTATAGTTGAATTTTAATGATAAAAACACAAAATATTTTACTCTTCGATTTTGAATCAGACATAATTTGATCAAAAATTTGCAAAAATATCCACTGTTCATTCATAAAAATATTTAATAGAAAATAATTTTCTATTACTGTAGCCATTACATGTTGTGGTTATTCATTTATATTTTTACCAAGAAAAAAATTGTAGCGTTAGTTTGCTCAAAGAGCATGTCTTCTGCCACTTTATTACTCACACATGCAGCGTGTGGCTGAAAACGATGTGACGTTGATGATGACGAAATTTTTATTTGCTCAAATCCTTCAAAGTTCATAGAGGTGACAAACCATCAAGCATCAGCGACGTCGAAGTTACAGCAAGCCATGAGTATGTCACGCAGCGACACCAGTGGCGGCTCGACCTGACGATGGGTGGTGTAACTGTGGAGTACACCCAAACCCAAGACGATCTATCCAGCCATCCATGCCAAGACTACAACCCGTGCAGTTTGTCAAAACCGTGCAGTTGGAAAAAAAAGTGGCCAAGAGCCAGTGTCGCGCTGTACGACTTTGACAGGCTATTAATATTTATTACGGCAAACATATATCCTCTTCAGGCGTAGCATCCACTTGGCTAGACGAGTGAGCACCGCAGCAGGAGACGAGATTTGCACTCTTGCGAGCGCCTGCACGCTGAAGTGTACAGACTGATGCAGTTGGAAAGTAGCAACATATTCTGCTGTAAAAATAAGGACATTACAGGAATGTTTGAATGCATGATATTATGCAACGCGAAAGGTTCATTCGCATTCGTGTAGGTGGACACGAAACACCGAAATAAAAAAAAGAATAATTAATAAATTAAAATCATTTTGCAATGCGATGTTAATAAAGCAATAAAGAATCTTTAATATCTGTACAGTAAAATGTACATAGTTCATAAAACATTTAAATCATTGCACTTATACAACACCGTCCCACAAGACTAATCAGTGCACTTTTCCCACATTCGCTTCCGCTTATCACATATCGCATGCAATCAGGTGCAACTCCAACCTCCCCACCTGGTGCCGTAGCGCAGCCGGATCAAGGCCACTGATAGTAGATATACTGATTGCATCCATCATCTATTAGCATAATTTCAAAATAATGACACCGAAATGGTTATTGGAAATCGATTCAATTAAGTAAATTACCATTAGCCATCGTTAGAACTAATCGGCAGAATCTGTTCTGTGCCGTGCGGCGACCGCAGTAGCACGCGTACGCCTTACCCCTCTCGCATTGTGTCCCATCCTGTCCCACCCCAATCACCCCTCACAAATCAGGTCACCATCAACGATTCATCAAACTCCGGGCCAGACCGCGATATTATTACATAGCACCAGTAGCGGACGGGAATCGAGGCGCCGGCCGGACCATCGGGAAACACCGGACATCACCGGAACCTGTGCGCACGCGGATGCACTAACTTGCCACTGCTCGTATCTTGCGTCTAATTTATCGACCGAATTAAGGCACAAAACAATGGCAATAAAATAAATCTGCCAATCGACAATATGGATGGTGGAACTCGTACACCCCGTCCGCCATGCTCTACATACTAGGCGATGAAAAAAGCCACCCAACGGATGATGGTGGGATGCGGCGGATAGCGAGTGTAGCGGCCAACTGAAGACCTGCAACACAGTGGTGCCGTGAAGCGTGTTTGTAACGTGTTACTGAAAATTAAATATTTTTAAACAACATTTCGATTTCAACGAATTTGCTCCCAAGATTGACATTTCTATGGAAATGAACGTTAACTAAATTTTTAACTAAATATTTCACTTGCTACAACTAATTTAACGACATATTTGTTCAATTAAAAAAACTGTAAAACTTTTTAAAAAATTGTAAAATAAAAAAAATGTATAAAATTGTTAATCTTAACTATTGTGTCTTATCTTGACGTTAATGATAATTGAATCCGCACCATTTCACATATTTTAATTTATCTATACACCCTCGAAAGTCTATTTCTAAGAAATTTTGGAAGACTTTACCGAAGCTTCATGTATCTTCTGTAGAAAACAAATGCACGATATGTCTTCAACGCTTTTATGCATACAGTTTAATACTATTTATGCCATTTCATTTCATTTTGTTTAACCAAGGAACCACTTTAACAGAGGTGAAGATTGATTAGAAGGAATGGAAAGAAATACAAAGATAATCCAGCAGCATATGAAAACGTTATTAAGTTGTTCTAGCCAGATTCACAGTATTAATCATGTTGAAAAAAGAATTTGTTATGTGATAATTTCATCAATGGTAAAATGAAGAGCTTATTTATTTCATACTGTTAAAATTTTGGTAAAACTTATGATAACTCCTCATGTACGACAAAATTAAATGTGAACAATTAAACGCTATATGCAAGTTACATTAGAATCCTTATCATTTGGGCAAACATCATACCTAGTGAATGTTGACCAAAACTGTCCAAGCACGCTATTATTTCAAGTCCACTGTACCAAAAATGTATCATCCCGGTGCTGCGAAAACGCTGCTGGCACAGAGAACGGAGTAAACATCGAGGTTATAAATGATCCAGCACATGAACCGGTGTGACCCTAGGATCGTTCTGGCCCAACACAACCCGAACCAACGCCGTATGCTGAACATACGGCCCAGAAGAAAAAGCCCCGTTGCTCCGGTAGACTGCTTGGTAACTGCCAAAATGGTCGTACAGCACAGTAACGACTCGATTTGAAACCGACCACGCATCCGTGTGAGTATTTGCTTGTATGACACAGCGCCCAGCGCACGCACCAGCAGCAATTTGACCGATTCTTATCGCGAAAGATTATAAATTTGCCGCAAACAAATAAACGACCACGGAACGGTACCGCCACAATCAATTCCCATTACGCTCGTAATTGTGACCATTAAATTATTGCGATATTAAAACATGATAAATAACTGACCGTTGTTTGTCTTTGGCACACGCATTTCGTTGGATGAGTTGGGCAGGAAGTTCACAATTTTATACCACAGGAAATAGGCGTCTGATGTGGGTAAAAAACAAAAACGTGCACCCTACTCACTACCACGTGCAGCACTGAGGAGCCAGTCCTGGTGGTCCTCGTAAGCCACACGGAAAGTCGTTCTTAATTTGCAACGCCGACACATACACAGGTGTGGACGATTGTTTATGGCACCGATTGTTTTCGTTAGCCCACACCTGGTACGGCTGCTTGTAAAAGCATCCCGCCTGCGCCGATGCACCGGGTAACATTTCCATCAACTAATTTTCATTTGCCCCGAAACTCTCGTGAGGATGAGGTTGAAAAAAAAACGAGCTAGACAACCTCACCTGACTGACTCTAATCCCCTTTTAGGTAGCACGCCCGTAAAGGCCCAAAGCACACGGCTCGGCACGGCTGTGGGACCACCGATCGGGACTGAGGCGACCTTTGTTTTCCTTTGCTCAATTGCTTCCCATCATCCTTAACCCCAAATTGGAAAACGACTCTAATCCAACCGTTCCGTGCCGTGCAGTGCGCGACTGTTTGTGCGACGGTTGTGTCCTGCGGGGCGAATCTGCGATGAATCGAAAATCCCAAACTTCATTACGCGACGAACGCGATTTTGCTCACTTTGCGCACACGGTGCACTTTTCCATCCCTCCTGGGCGTATCCTTTGGCACACAGTCTCCAGAACGCTGAATTTCAACTCATTTATGTACCGTTTCTCTTCATTCATTCTACAGTCGTCTTGTAAGATCTACTCGCTAGTTGTTTTCGTTTTATTTATCTTGTTGTGCTGTGCTGCTGTTGTTTCTTTTCACTGGAAAATAATCACTCCGGAGACGTTTTTCGTTCTGTTTTTCCAAAGCCTCTCTCAATCTTTCCCTCCCTGTCGTGCCGTCATTTTGTCTCGTTGCCCAGCGTTGTGTTGTTTTTTCTCGCTTTTCCCTTCTTTCATAACAACCGTGGCACGGTTTCAGCCCGAGCCAAGATTTTGCAATCGCTCCTTCGGTCCTCAAGGAGTACAGCCGAGCGACAGCGATTTGAAGGATAAAAAGAAAACATTGCTACTGTAATTTTCCACTCGACTGGTTAAATACAAACCCCTTTCCCGGCCGGATCCGGGCAATCCCGGATCGGGTTGACGGGCACGGTGGATAATCATGGCGACGTGTGCATGTGAAGTCGTGCCGTACCGTGCTTCCACACGTACACCACACGTCCTGGAGCAGCAAACCCGGTACAGGTATGTTGCAGGCAGCGTATGAAAACAACAAAAAACAACACATTTGATGGACGCGTTACGTCACTTCCTGGCGTGTTGCTTCGCTGCTTACGCTGCGGACGGTGATTTATGTTATTTTTGCAGCAATTTTCCAAGAAAGCGCTCAAGAAAACGATCGGTTTACTTTCGAGATGCAACCGATTGCTTTTAACGGAAAGTCATGAAAGATTTGTTTGAAAACGCTCATCACAGGTGGTCGGAAACTGTTTTGGAACAAATTTGCATCCTCTTTGCAATTTCAAAGAACTGCTCGTACCGATATAATTGTTTCTAGTTATACCATTTCTAGATATTTTGCGACTTTAGCGGTTCGATCGATGTGAAAAATGCTTTAATTTGCTAAAAATATTTGTACGAAACGCGGAGTCCGAACCATCGACTGAGCAAAAACAGATAGCATACTGTCATTTTACTACAAGTTGGAGAGATAATTACGTTTTTATACAAGAACAATAAGAATAGATCTGAGCAAAAATGAGCCATTTACAAAATTCTCATCCAACTGTCAACGAAATATTCTTTTTTTATGGAGTCAAATTTCAGTCAACTGACAATTGCGCCAATAAAACTACTATACATCTAAAAACGATTTAACAAAACTTCGGACAATAATTGCCCTTTTAATCTGCATTTATCCTGCTTTATCATGTTTTAAGTACTTGGTAACCCAGAACAGTTGAGTAACAGTAAAATAATATTCACAAACAGACGTTGACGTTATTCGTAGATGAGCGCCCTAGGGATTGATTTGCAGTACAATAATCTATGGAAGAAACCTTAGAATAATAAAACGGAATTTCATGCATACATTCGATGCATACAAAACTACCACACGAATACCAAATTCTCACTTTGTTGTACATCTAACATGAAGTCATCATAATGTGCTAAAAAAAATAAAAAAAAACCGCAGTAAATTGTGAAAATTGAAGCAAAATTATTATCATCATTTGCCGACCATGTTATTCCAGGTTAAAAATAAACAACATCCCTATTACTGAGCATAATTTGAAATGTACATTCGGTTAATAAAAAAGCATGGGATTGACCTAAAAAGCAAAAGCCTCCAGCGCCTACTACTTGTAATAATCATTAACTGTGCCATTTACCAGTTTTGAGACCCTTTAACACAGGTACAAACAAAGGATTCGTACCGATAACATTCGATACATATGTAAACACCGTAAATCCCTGTCACACATTACACCACTGACGTCCACATAAGAGGCCATTCCCACTTTAGCCACCCGACTCGGCAAATAGGCAAACTTTATGGCGAGCAAACGGACGCCCTGTTTTCGCCAGGTTTGCGAGGGATCTCGCGTTCAGACAAAGTTAATAAAAGCCCAACCCGAAGGTGAGAATGGGTGCGCCAGGATGGTCTTCGATGTTCTTCCGACATCGGGAGGTGCATCGTGGTTCAGGGTCATAAAAGTGGCGCACACCATAACAGAAGCCACAAGAGGGGAGAGAGAAAAAAAAACTAAACTAAACTCCAGTTGGCACCTGTTTCGTTACTGCACAGTGCCAATAGCCGATTCTGTACCTAGAACAGTGTCGAGAGGACAGCCCATATAGGCCGCCCATGCGGGGGTGTGTTTTTTTTTTTTCATCGAGTGAGCGCGTGTTTACCGTTGCCTAGTGGTTGCAGTACTATTCCCTCTTATGTGAAGGTGTTAACGAAATCGGAATCGGTAACGAAGGATTAGGTTGCCTTCGAAGTGGTTCATCCGGCCACTACCCGGGTGGATTAGAAGGTGATTGTGGGCTGAAATATGGATCTAAATGTACCCGTGATGTACGTGTTGGTACAGGCCAATTTCAACAGAACGAGTAAAGCGCAATGGGATGGCTTTTGGCACAGTGGTAGGCAAAAAGAACAATTGACCCCGTAATGATGATTATTCAGATTTAGCAAACACATAACACCCTAAGATGATTAGGATTATCGCTTGCTTCGGTTCGCCGTTCGCTCCATGGCCGGTACGAATGGCGAGATCAGATCGATCGGGACGCATACGATAACGATCTTCGCAGCGATTAGGCTCATCATCAGCTTCGAAAGCGAGTCGAAAGTAGTTCCACCGTGATAAACGAATTTCGCTACAAACAGGTACCTTTGAAGGGAGAAAAAGCATACTCTCAGGTACTCTCAAAAGATACCACTTCGGAATGGTTTATGTGCAAACAGAATGATAATGATCTACTTCGCAAACGAAATGACCAATCTGACTATGGCGAGCAATATCTTGGAACGTGTGACTCCAACGCGCCTGCTTTCCCATTCTCATGCTCTAGAACGATTTGAGAGCACCTTCAGATCGCCGTAGAGTGATCAACGTTTAGATCGGTACGATTCAAAACATCTATCACTATCACAAAGCGAACCGGCCTTGCTGATGATGCGCTTTTTACTGCCGTACCGTCCCGACAAGCGCGCCCGATGAGCGATGGCTTAGGGACGTTTTAGACAGTTCCCGACTATCCTCCGAGGGCGCAGGGTGGTGGTAGCATTCCCGTTCCTTTCTGCCTCCCTTCTAAGCGACTCCCTGCGATGGCATGTCGAAGTGACAAGGTTTCGACGGGAACTATGTCTTAAAAGAACCATCAATCAGCTTTCCGCGCAGGTATGAAAAGTGCGTGATTCGTTCGACTCGGCGACCACACCTGCTAGGCGATTCGTTAGCCCGCCGACCCCAGACCCATGGGCACCGCCGGCAGATCAGTTCATCCGACGCTGTGTCTGGGGCGCGCATGACTATGACGAGCCGCACTGTCTGGTGGTGGAAGGTGGTATCCTCCCGTATTCTTGGTTCGGAATTCCGCTAGGGTGCGATGATCATCAACTTCAGCACACGGCGTCGCTGGCAGGAATGCGCGCAGACACTCCACGACCAAACGCCGAGAGGGTCGACAAGGGCCTGCTAGTCCTTACTGTCGAGGGTTTGCCCAAAGCTCCATGCTCTCGTGCAGCACCTCGATGATTTCTAGCGTCCGATTGGTGGAAGGCTTCATCAGCTACGTTTAGCAGGAAAAGGTAAAGAAAACTCCCATGGCAAGACACCTCAAGTAGCCATCACCTTCACCAACGCCACCAGCTACCACCAGCAGCGCACGCATGCCATAAATTATGTTAATTGATTTTCATCTGAATTAATCGTGCGCCTACTCCAAGATTTCGGATCTTGATGAGCTCGTTCGATGATTTGAGGTAATGACACGCTTCGGAAGAGGGGGTGTCCCGGGGTGTGAAAGAGAACTCCTACCTCGGGAGAAGCAAGCGTGGTTCGGTTCGCAGCGCAGTCGGAATATATCATTCATGAAATTTTGAAACACTCCTACCGACACGAGTGGCTTATGTTAGCTACCGGAATCTACGCGCGAAACGCTTCACACGGTCCCATCCAGCCATCCATCCATCTACACACTTCGTTTGCGTATTTAAATTAAACGCGAAATTTAAACACCACTTCACTGCCGCCCTCAAGCGACCCGGGTTGGCTGTGGGTACAGAGTGTGCTGCCATATCGAAATTTTTATTCCACGCTTAAGGGGATGCGCCACAAGTGTGGCCACCTCTTGCGCGCTGGTTCAGATGAGAGGAAAGCGATGATGCATAAGTGCGTGCGTTCCGCACGGTAGAGGAACTGATACGATACCGAGACGAGAGTTGACCTTATTTTTCTAATAGATTATGGGTGAGAAAAGATTGTCCTGTGGAGTTTCGTAAATCCATGATTGGATGGGAAAATGATGAAAAAAGTCTAGGTTTTTAATATTGATTCTAATTATTCAATATCTATATGATTCGCTTTTGTTTGGATGGTAAATGATAGAAATCATCTTTCTAAACAGAAACAAAATAAAGAGTAAATCGATGAAGTGATATCGCAGTTCTTAGATGATATCGCAAGGGAATCAATTATCACAATCGCAGCACATGATATGTCAACCGAGGCAGTTCAATTATGAATGGTATCACATTTAAGGCCACTTGATATACAAACGCAGCATTTAATTTCACACGCTCTGTATGACAACAACGGGGAAGTCTGTTACCAGTGTGTGTAAACGCATATATAGGATCATAGGTAAATGAAATGGAAATGAAGTTATTAAACAAATAAAATCAATACTGTTTTTAAAACGTCTTAATTAACTTCCTAAGGACAAACAATAAGTTGTAAATATATAATGAAAACGTATATACACACTGGTTACAAACTTGCCCGTTGTTGTCATACAGAGCGTGTGAAATTTAGTACTATGTTTGTGATATCAAGTGAGAACGTTGCATCAATGTGATACCATTCATAATTCAACTACCGCAGTTGTCAAGCATTTGTTGCGATTGAGTTAAGTTTTGATTGTCTAGCGATATCATCTAAGCAACCCTGTACCATGTGCCCTGTTATATAAAGCAGGCTATGGTAATACAGATGGCATAAATAAATTTACTTTTTTATAACGTACCTATGTTTGATGATTATGTTATAACAAATAAATATTCAACAAACAAATTCAAAATCATTTTCTCAATTGTATCTTGATTATACCAGAGTTGTTTTAGTGCAAATTAACAAACCGTTTCCTCATGTTTGACCGAATGCACCTCCCATAAATAGAAGACTTCAATTGTTTCCGTCCAAGAGCAAGTACTGACCCCATGGAAGAATTGCGAAACCGGCAGTAACGAGTAGACTTTACCCCTCTACAACCGAGCGTATCGTGTTCGGTCGCCCGATTTCATCGCATCCCACAACATATGTCGACAATGGTGTTTGTGATGAACTTGCACAATCACATCGGATTGATCCTTGTTCCTGGGGCACACCAGACGAGGGAAAAAACCAATTATCGGCATTTAATCAACTTCCAGTTAGTAATTAATTGATTTCTGATTTTTATTACCATCGGGAGGCGTACAGAACCTACATTTCCTTTCCCATGCCACTCACTCAGTCATGCTGTGTAAATCAAAATCATAACCATCTTGCGTGTGGTTTTGGTATAGTGGAAAGTTTCGATGGACCATCATTTAGGAAATGGATGGAAAAATGGCCTTTGATGTACTGTCACTTTGAACAAATACACTAAATAGTTTGAAAGACTTGAACTTAAACTTAATTTCAATCAGCAGACAGACATTCCACGAAACATATACTGTGATAACGATCATCGGCATAGTTCATGATTTAGGCAACATGCACATCCTTCCGCCAACGATCCACCGACCTGGGGCTTACATTACAAAAATATCAATTACGGTCGAGGAATTAATTTTCTGTACGATTTTTTTCCTTTCTGGTCTTTTTGTTTCAACTCGCCGCAACCCTTATCAACGCTCCAGGTGCACCATCCGGAGACAAGAAATATTCGATTACGCAGTTCCCGCGCTGCCGGTGGCAGGTTTACCGGTCAGGTCAGCCGGAAGGAATCCATGCACAAGCACGGGTATGGATCACTCCGTCTGTCTCTGCATTTCACGGTTATTTAATTATCGACTGAAACCGTACCGTCCGTGACCGTCCGTTTTGCATCAATCTTTCAAGAGTGTGTTTGTGTGTTTGTGTGGGTGTGTGTGTGTGTGTATGTATTTTATTTTGCTGCTCTTTCCCTTGCTCTTTCTCAATTTGGCTTAACTGCTAACCAAATCCGCATCCGTAACGAACCGGGAATGGAAACCCAACCAACCGACCGTAAATTTTCACACAGGTATCGCAATGATCGTTTGCAGTGTGGTGAAGATGTAGAAAGCAAATTTTCGCTTGTTGTTTTGTCAAGTAATTAATACAGTGCAACGTTAGTACATATATGAACATATAACAAATGAAACATTTATAATACTTGTTTTGAAAATACAGTTTCAAATTCACAGTTTATAACATAAATTATGATTGCAAAAGACTGCTGGTGTAGTGTAGCTACAGTGTAGCGGCACTAGTATTTCACACTAAAGGACCGATCATACAAATTTGATATGTACCATCTCCCTGTATCAAGAAGTGACTGATACCATAGCTGATTATGGTGATAAAACTAGTCTGGTATTCAAGTAACACAGCAAATATAACTTAGGTCCTTACGACAAATAGTTATAACAAGGGAGAAAGTGTGTGTGTGTGTGAAAGAGAGAAGAATAGAGAGATAAAGAGAAAGATAATCCCTAGCTGAACACCAACCTAAATGAAATTTTCTTAGAAATATTCATTATTAAACCCATAGCTTCATAGCTGGATAGTCGGTGGCGTATTAAGCTGATGAGGCACACAGAACTTGAAAAATAATACAACAGTTCAGTTAAAGATACTAAACATAAAAATTGAGAATCATTGAAATGGTCGTCACATACTAACAACAGTGTATAACTGAACTAAGCACCCTTGTTGTGAAAAACATGCACATACTCCTTGTATAGTAACGAATACCAAACGAGCGCATTGAAATCATTTGTAGTTGTTTTGTTCTTGGTTTCAAAAAAATTGCATTTATTCGAAGTGGAATTATTCATAAGTGTGTGCGGGACAGATTGCAATGTAATGATGAAGAAATCAAGATAACTATGAACGAATTTAAAGCAGGGCACGACACTTTCGTTTGAATTTTGATCGAGCATATCTATAAATAAGCAACTATTTGATTTATTTCACAAAATAATGAGGATGTTAGAGCTGAACATAAGTGCAATTTGCCATCCACAACATCTTTGCCCTAATCGATCCTGGTCTTGTTTTACGCTGAAATAAGAAGCTCAAATCCTGTGAGGATGGTTGAGAAGAAAATTTAACTTAGACAGTTTGCCATGTTGAGACCAACACAAACTACATTTGTAGAGCAGCATGACCTATCATGAGACACAAAAAATTACTGGTTTGGATTGTACCTTCTTGAAAAATCCATACTACATGAAAACTACAATGCTACACATGAGTTACTAGTAACCAAAAAATCAAATCGTTTGAAATCTGCTATTTCAGATGCTGCTGCCGCCTCTCCTATTACCTAGCAAATGAAATACAGAACAACCTTCGTTACCAACATTCCTTAAAATATCGAGCACCTGCTATCGATTTGCCAATTTCGGCACCATATTCACAAGCTGGCTCGGGATTATACGAAAGAGAAAGATCTGTCGTTCGAAGGCCGGTAAGCAGAAAATGGCACGTCGTTCCATCATTCCCAGTTGGCAGATTCCGCGCGAAACACTGCTGAAGGCGACACCGGTGCGAGCAAAAGTCAAAGTTACCTCGAGAATCATTGCCTTCTCCAGCAGAACAGAGGGAGCCGATACCGTCCGAAGAAACTCCTGCCGGGAGCTTCGAAGGTGCATCGATTCGAAGAAGGTGTACAAACGGGATCTCTCCTCTCATGGACCGCGAGTCTTCAACAAAACCTCCGGGAACACCAGGGTGTTCCGATACAGAGAGGATGGTTCACCTGCTGGGTATTTGGTTTATGGTCGCATTCCGGACGATCGACCCGGCAAGCTGTGAAGGCCGGGGAAAGGTGGAACAGAGCGAAATGTTCATTCACCGACAACGAACGAGCGTCCGAGCCCGGGGAATCGGGCAGTGGAGGAGGCAGAGAGACAACATGGAGTCGGAAATCGCCTGGAATGTGATTTTCGGAACAGACACAGCGTCGCAAAGGGCAGAGTTTCGGTCCGGCAAAAAGGTTTTACGTTGGACGAGGTTGGCCGGAGCGAAAGCAAAAAAAAACCCTACGTGAAGCAAGGTGTGATAATTTATCGTTTTTGGGATTCTTCAGCTGGGCCCTCCCATGGACGGGATTCGTCTCCCGGTATGCCCGGTGGTACCAACGACCAAGCCGATGGTCCACCTTCGACCGTGATGGGACGGATTTTCGTATTTATCTCTCCGCTGCAGCGGTGATGGTGCTAGGCCATTTGGTCAAGATGGATCGGTTGCTAACCCAGATACGAGCGTCCGTTTCGGAACGCGTACGGGATGGATGGGTAAATGGTAGACTAACGGGAGCCCGAAATTATTAGGCCTTCCCAAGGGAGGCTGAGGAGGCAGGAACAGAGAGGAAAAAAAACCTAAAATTAATCTATAACAACGCCATCGATCAAAATGTATTGATGAATTGAAAGATTACTTCCAAACGCTTGCTCTACGCATTTCTTAGAGAGAGATAGAGAGAGATCGGATAAGAGAGAGAGAGAAAGAGAGAGAGATATTCTTAAGTCAGTTCTGCACTGTCTTAAGTCGAAAAAAAAAACATCTTCGCGGTGTTTGGGAACATTCTGTTAACTATTAGGGTAAATGTATTTTTTTATTTGTGTGCAGTTGTAACTAATAGTTGTAGAATATAATGATCGATTATAAAGTACAGAGTATTATTTTTGTATCATTCTCATCTTTTCATTTTTCTTAGTACAGTGTATTATTACATGCAGCATTATGGTACTTAAGTTAAATTGCATAACGATGATAAGATAATGATATATTTTTATTGACTTTTCATTGAAGATAACTTATTCAAATTTATTATAACGTGTTGCTAAATCGAGCTACTCTTATGCGTCACTTCGACGAGTCCTTCTTGTGATTCTTTCGTAATAAGTATGGAAAGCGTTTTCGGTGATTGCGGGAGTGTCTAGTGAAAAATGCACCAATTATTTTTCATACCGAACTTATAACTACTCCTAAAATACGCTACTGAATATACTGCCAATAGCGCTGCTGCCAATCAGATGCCTTTTCCTTACATTTTCTTCATGAAAATGCATACGCTCGCATTCGCTAGCTGACCAAATTATTTACATCGCAATACCGAAACTCCTTCCTCCGCTTGCTGCAAGTGCAATCAAACAAATCAACCAGCGTGCAGTGATGCCTGACCTACAGCTTCTCCGTCGCGATCTCGAACTCATTACTTTCGGCTCGTAAAACTCGTATTTCACATAACTGGCAAACTGTTGCATTTCTGGCGCTTTCATGGGGAGGCGCTTGCTTGCCTCTCACGCCAAGCTCTAGCGGAATGGTTGGTGACGGGAGTGCCACATATCACACCGCCGAGAGACACAGTTCGCACCCGGAAATACTTTACGAGCGATTTGCGTGAATTTCGCGAATGAATATTCTCGCGTTTTCGCCCCCGCCGGAAGGCGTTGCGGAGCACTTTAAGGTTTCGATCGTATGAAGACATCAAGATAGCTAACTTGTTTCGGGCAGGAAGGCAGTGGTTTTATTCGCCATGAGCGCCATGAGCGCTTTGGTAGGATCCTAAAGTTGAAATAAATTTTATGTAGTTGCCATGCTGATGTTTCGTCTTAAATATTAAAATGATAATGAAACCATACTTGGCTACTAAAATGTTTCCGAAACTGACTTTTATTTAAAAAACATACCGTTTGATTCCTTTCTTTATTTGCTGCTGTTCATAAATTGCATGCATGAACATTTTTAATATTAATAACACAGGTCAGGTTATGCTACTTTGTCCGCCAACATGACAGATCTGCCTTAAACTTATTTAGAAAATGAAGTAAAATAAAATAATATTCAAAAACTCATTCCAGTTTTTGAGACAGTGGACTATGGGTAGGTACAAAATCATTACTTATGAAAGAATAAATAATACAATTGTACAAATATTTAACAACAAATCAAAACATATCCAATTAATCGGTTACTATGAAAAAATATGTGTTTACCTGTTTGTTTATTACCCTCTTATTTTGTCGCTATTTTTTTCGGCAATATTAACCATGAAGATACCACAATCATAAACATAGTTAACCGTGTCATCACTTTTCCCAATCCGCTCCGCTCTGCATACAGTCAAATTATCATGCCACTGCCCACGGCCGATGAGCTTCAACCCATTCATTCGCCGTTCATTTCGGTGGCAAAATTGCATTTCCCCAAAATCCTTATGCGAAACACAAAGCAACAATGAATCAACACAGCCTCCGAGCGACAGCAGCGCACGCCACCAGCTACCGTGGAAGTCTGTTTTTGGTATAAATTATTTCGCGTCCAACCATGGCAGCGCACGGCACGGCGGGAAGAAAGATGACAAAATATCGGACAGGCCAGCAACTGGAAGAAGCGAAAAAAAGATGGAGAATCGAATCCGAGAATGGGAAAAAAGGGCCAACCATCGCGGGACGAGGTGTAAAATCTTCCTAACACTTAACGAGAGAGTATCGTGGTGATTAATAAATATGACCCATTGAACCAGTCCGCTCGTATTTTCTACGGTCCCCGCCGCCAACGGTGCCGCTGTGCTGATCAAGAGAAATTTATGATCGAAATCGAAACCAGTGGGGGGGAATTGATTTTTTTTCTTCCTTCAGCTTCCTTCCGTTCCATACACAGTCTTGCGTATAAAGCCAGGCCGATCAGTTGCTTGCAGGAGAGTTTTTTTTTTTTGAGAGTTGGCGGTGGCGATGTGGTTAGTTTCTTATAATCAAACACGCGAACATTTCGAGCAACACATGGTTAGCGGTTGCGATAAATCGGGCAGAGAAATAAAATCGTTCTCCAGGGTGATCGATAAGTGTGAGAGTGGTAATTTGGTTGTGAAAAATCAAGCTAAAAGTACGCAAAAACATATGCTAGTTTGGCAACAAAGTAAAGATTGAAACTTCCAGAAAAACGTGATCATATGACGATAAAAAAATAATAACTAATAATACGTGATTTAAACACATGTTTGCCAAGCATCGTAAGGAAAAAAAACCTGGTAAAAGAGATCAACAATGTTTTTTATTCATTTCATTTATTTTTGTTACGAGAGTAAAAGACAAAGACGTAGCAACGAAGAATAAAGTTCGAGAATCAAAATCAAACAAGAATCGAAAATAAATGGAAACACATAATCAACAAACACAATAAGCTACCTCATATTTGATACTTGATGTGTCATAGCAGATTTTACTCATTTGATTGTAAGAAAAGGGTAACGTTCATGTAATAAAAATATTTTATTTTCAAATGGTTTTCAATATTTAGGGTAATACGCGACACTCGTAAAAAACATAACTTAAAAATAACATAAAATCAAATAAATCACAAAACACTAACCATACGATATTTTTTTTTTATTTCGTTTTGAATGTTCTAAAAAAAGATTTTCTCACGTTCATTAAGCTAAACATGCTTCCGTTTCCAATTCGAAGCCTAACAAACACTATCAATGTTAGTCTTTGCCCAGCAAACACCACCAAGAACAACAATCACACCAGAAGTGCTCTCAAACACGCAACATTCATCAAACACTGCCCCTGCCACAGCGTGTGCTCCACCGCTAGGTAGCTTGCCACCCAAAATACGTGTGCTTTCTTCGCGACCACACACGCACACAGATCCAGCCCGGAAATCGATCAAAAAAGTCTTCAAATCATCTTCCGAACGGGGGGAGGAAAGAATGAATGGGCCAACGGTTTGAAGATGTCTCCTCCGCCATCTACTTATACCCCATTCAATTTGTGCTGCATCACCCGGAAAAATGTATCCTCCGTTCGTGCGTACCGGTAGCCACCGATTTAACACCTTACCAACCGGCCGCAATCCAGGTGCGCAAAGTGAATGATTTCCTACTGCGGCCGAGGTGTGAATTCTGCCACCGGAGAAGCCCGATCGTTGGGTAAATTAAACTGTGCGCTGGGCATCATCCCACCCAAAATCACGGCCATCACCCCACGTTTCTAATCGAAGTCCACGCAAACGATTGCCCATTTGGCTACCATTGCTGGAAGCGAAATGAGCGAAAGCGGATTGAAAAAGGTAAAAAAAAAACAAAGCACTTTGAATTGTGCTTCCTGAATGGGAACACCCGGGCACGATGCTCGGTGCTTCGAACGTTTCGATCATCTGCGCGGGAGAAGGTGTGAATGATAAAATTGAAATTTATGTGTAAATAAACATATAATAAACATAAATAAACAAATTTAAATTATGCTCCCACTGCTGCTCCGGGCTTGAAGGCACCCTTACAGGCACCGTCAACTGGCGCAGTACAAGTGCACGAGCACCGATCAACCTTTCTCGTGTGGGTTTTATGCTAATAACCTCCGCACGCAGCACCTGGTACGTCCGATCAACCGGTAGGAGGTCTACCTCGGAAGGATAGCCCTCGATATAGGTTTTCACGCCAGCCGGCTACCCTTCGAAGCAAACATGAATGAGATGGTCGCTACCAATAGAATTATGAGTGAGACTGGCTGGGTCATACAATCAAAATTATGTTTCCTTCCGATTAATGCCAAAACGGTGGAATCAAAATGGGCTAGTAATGGGATGCCAATAGGGCAGATTCCATGAAAAATCGATCCTTTGTCACCCGGTAAAAGCACCCGGCTGAACTCGGTGTATGATCAACACTGTGCTCGGAGTTTCTTCATTCTACTGTTGCGCATCTTCTGCCCACCCAAAACAAAGTGCATCTAGCGCAGTGGTGCAGCAAGATGCAGCTAGAGTTCGTCGGAGTTCTCTTTCTTGTCTCACGAAACGGAGCGTGATTCTAATTTATGAACCACGCTCGATCGGGCGGTCGGTTTAGAACAGGCGATTTTTTCCAAAGGGTCATCCGGGCGAACACAGACAGAGTGACGCGGCGATTAAACCGACTACTACCTGGCCCGGGTGGAACATTCATGTGGCGTGAAATTGTCCATCCTAGGAGCGTTTCGTATCGATACACCATCCGTACCCACATTCGGACACAAATAACCACAGGTGACACAGGCGAAAGCCCATGCACCGTAATGTGAACCGAAGACCTTCGCTAGCACAGTATGACATCCGGTGCGAAAAGTTGTCCTTTTTTCACTGGACACTTGTGCTGCACTTGTGAGAAATCCTACTCGTAAGTTCTACCTGCGATCACGACACGACCCTAAGCTCTACCATTGAACGTTAGTTGCAGCTATTCGGCAATAACACTAGGCATGTTTAAAACAATCATAAATTTACTGCTGGCGTGCTGTTAATGAATGAGGTCCTGCAGTTTTTGAACGATTGCAAAATTTACTGCCGGCCAGTGTCAGGTAATGCGAAGACGCTTGCAGTGGTATTGGATGTGAAAATAGTTGTAAGCAGGATACGTATAAAATGGGTCTTTGTCCTCTTCTTCTTGTTTTCCTTCAATGGTTCATCTTATTTTAATTTAATTGATTCAAATGTCATGTTGTAATCGTAATAACACACTTGAAAATTGGTAATTCTTACAGAACGCAATACTGTCAACATGTCTGTTGCAATAATTAAAATATAAAAAAAATCGATCATCAATCAATAATCTATCAAAGTATCACTTGATCAAGAGACGTTTGAATAATATCCCCTTAGATATTGACTACACGCAACTGTTGAGAATTTCAATGCAATGAAATAAAATGCATAATTATTCTATAACAACTACACTTATAAAAAATTTGTAAAAGCACAAATCGGTTGAAAACTTGTTCACTATTTACGCTCATGTTTATGTACACAGTTAGTATCGTGTTGGCCGTGTTGACCTTCAAATGATTCATTCATTCACGGCGTAAGTGTGAAATCTTTCAAGTTTCCATAATTTCTAGCCTAACTCCTTAAAACTGTATTACCTCAATTGAAGATCTAAATAGTTTTCAATTCTCACTCTTCTCCAAATCCTCTCTTCGTAAAGTGTAGGGAACATGAGATGAACGGCAGTAAAGCCATTCTTTTGCCATTATTGTTCAAGTGTTCTGCACTTAAAGTGTATGAGCAACAGGAATGAAACTCAATGAATTCAAAATTTTCAAATAGGAATGTCTCTACATTTGAGTGATTGATTCGCATTTCTTAATATGTAACGCATTTCCTAGCATCAGTCGTGTTTCAACGAGATTAAAATCCACAAGTTACTACTCAATTGTCACAATTGGCACAATTGTCGATATGATTGTTGGAAGTGTAGTATTCACAAACGCGAGACGATTATTCTAAAGAATATTATAGTGCTTTTTAGTTTAAGTGTACCTCGCCTTCCGTGGAGGCTGGGTTATTTAAGTTAATTGACAGTATCGACGTTCATGTTTTTGTCAAGGTTTTTGAGAGATGAAGTGACAGCCAACCGGGCTTCCGGTCAGTCTCTTTTCCCGAGACGGCGATTTCCAAATAGGTGTGTCAGTGTTGGATTACTCGGAAACTGCACCTCTATATCGAAATAGAGACGAAACGTGTACAGCCGAAAACGTTGTACTGCATACAGTAAATCAACCAAAGTGTGTTAGTGCTGGATTGGTATATGCAGTAAAACAAACTATTATCCGAAACACGGCAAAACCTGTCACAGTAGCTTGACTGTCGGATTTGTGAATCTATTGGCTTAGTTGATAAATATTATCAATGTATTTCGTTACTGATCGACCAGAGTGAAGATCGTCGAAATTTTTGCGTTTCGTAAACTTTTTTATTTTCATATAAGGGCGGTCTACAAAAAGCATCATACGATTATAGTAACCATGGCCTGCGCAGTTTGTAGCCGCTCATCTATTTGACTTAGTCATCAACCTATTACTTGGTCCATAATTATAAATTAACTTAAGAAAGCTAACTAAGAAAGCCCGTTTTTAAAATACTGAAATAAAAAAATAACATATTTGTTAAGATGCCGCATTCAAACCTCAACGACATAAACTCCTTCATATTGATCGAACGTACTGTCTACACTACCATTCGACTTTAATTTCCCATGAAAACTGCCACCAGATGCAAGAGAAAATTCAACAACTGCTCACCGGCTCCCGCCGCGCATTAAATTCAACCATTCCGTAGCAGACATTCCAGCGTTCTACAGTACATTCACTACCCTCATCATTTCCTACTCATCATCTCGTACGATTGAATGATTATTTGAGTTTCGGGCGCACCAGAAATCAATATTACCACACGCACACACACATACACATAGACAGACACCATATCACTCAAATCTATTCCCATCACCACCACCACCACCACCACCACCACCACCACCATCACCACCAAGTCCGCTACCGCGCTAGTATTGATCGTAAAGCCGGAAGTCCCAGAGAAAGCAAATTATACGATATGATGAAGAACGAAATATTTCACCACCATCATCGCCATCATCATCGTCATCATCAGCATCGCCGCCAGCAAGTTGTGCCGATTTGCAAAGCATGAATAATTCCGGACATATTTGTCATATATCGACAAACGCGCGGTCGATGGAACGGAAATGAGCGCCAGCGTCTGCCTGAATGATGGTACCGAGAGTCTGGAACACGGGTGGCGATGGTGGAGGCCGTATGTATTTTGCCTCGAACGTGGTCAGGTTTCATGAGGGCCACGGTTGCGAGCAAAACCCGAGACACAAAACCGTCCGCCGGGACGGCTGGGAATGTATGACAATATGTATGACATTTAAACGACTGCAACGGCTCCGAACCCCAAAGGACGTATCAAAAATTCATATAGCGAAGAAAATTTTCAAGATGTGTTTCCCTCTTGATCTTTCGCCTTCACCTCCCCTTGCCTCCCGCGCTGATAGTGTTCGTGATGCACAGCCAGCAGTCTCATTGGGATGGAGAAATCTGTTCTACCACTGGTTTGAATTTTAATCAGCCAATTATGATGCACCAAACAACCGGGGAGCCCGTTGAGGTTCGGTGAAGCGGGCAGCGAAGGGAGTGAGGAGGAAATCCCCATCGCTTCGTTGGTTTCTTGATTATGGCAACAGTCCGTCTCCCGGAGGCATTTCCTGCCCCTTTCGCCGGATGCGACGGATCCGTTAACGAATGACTGAGCTAGTTCGTGTTCATACATCGGTAGGCTTCTTTCGGTTTGCACTTTCGGTTGAGAGAACTTCATCCGTCTTAAAGGTCAAATTGATATCCTTACATGGATGACAAAGTGTTCGGAAGGGGCAGTTGATGATGAGTCAAATTGGTATTGGCAAGTGAGTTAATTAACAAAATGTATCGATGTAAACAGAACTGTTGAAAACAAATTTATGTTATTTTTTTTTAAATTTCATAATACTTATCATAATTCGATACATTCTAAGCACATTCAAAATATACACAATAAATACGAACTTGAAATGAACAATGTTAATAGATTCACAAATTAGTTACCTCAAAGATGGATGAATTAATAAGGAATATCTATCTATCTATCTATCTGGCCTGCTCAGGGGTGAGCACGTCGTGCAGACATGGCCTGGTCGCAAATCGTCCTCCAGGTCGCTCGGTCCATCGCATCTGCGTTCCTCCATCCACGGTAGCTCCCAATCTCCCTCAGGTCAAGCTCCACTTGATCCAGCCAACGAGATCGCTGCGCTCCTCTGCGCCTAGTGCCGAACGGGTTGCTGACGAGCACCTTCCGGGTGGGACATGAGTCCGGCATCCTCATGACATGTCCCAGCCGGCCTTCGCCACCGTCAGGATGTCAGGTGCTCCTGATAGCTCAGCTAGCTCGTGGTTCATTCTCCTCCTCCACACGCCTTGTTC